>OZ026620.1:57253356-57633356 GCA_964020975.1 Hermodice carunculata
TTTATTGATTTATTTTTGTTGATTTGTGTTTGATGACACCTGTTACAGTTATAAGGATCTTCACTAATTGTCATAAACCAAATTTTGCCTTTCATGGTCTTCTTTCTGAGAAAAACAACTTCGCTATCCCTAAAACAGGTGAGAACGTATGTTGATTGAACACACAATTTTGCTTTGTTGCTTGATTAAATTTGTTCAGCCTGTCCTGCTTCAGTGCTTTATTATTTGACAAGTGCCTCCAGCTGTGCTCTAGTAACTACAGTGAAGTGTCATCTAGCGATGACATGATAATATACTCCTGCACCCAAGATCACTTATATACGAGCCTCCTTGAAGAGTGTATCCCCAAGCATTTGGCATGGTTTGAAAATGGGGAGCATATATAAACCCTTAGTTCAGCTCTGCTCATAATCCTAATTTGTAAATCTATTTATTATCTTTTAAATGCATTAAAAATATTAAAATATAGCAGCACCATGGCAATGTAATATGCACTAACACACATCATGTCAGTAAAGTCTACCAAATTTCAAAGACTTTTGCTGGAAAACCTGAGGACCAGTTGAGGATAAAAGTTCAGCCCCCCTCCATAACTATTAACATGTCAGATTACTTATCATTTAAAAAAAATGTATCATTTGACATGAAGTGTTTAAAATATTACATGTAATCACCTTTGAAAATTTGTTTAATAATAAATTTACCTTATATTATGGAATTTATTTTCATAATGTAATTTTAAAAAATATGTTAAAAAGTACCAACTTTTAACCATTCCTGACAAAGGCAACATGTAAAAGTACACAGCTTCATTGACAAATCACACCCAATGATTAAGTAAATGACAAACAACAAAATTTGCACTTTAAAGGAGTTCTATTTAAAATAATTATCACAAATATGTACATACTGAGCAAGTGTTTCAAGTCTGTCAGCCAAGGGATCAATCCAAATGGACATCATAAATATGTGCTATTTTCTAACTGCAATGTTTAAGTGGAGGAGTGCAAAATGAGATGCCACAACAGTTTATTGTCAGGACAGTGATTTGTAAAAATGCATCATTACGCAAGTAGTTTGTGTCAGACAGGGATTCAAAATTCAGATTTTTTTTCTAATTTTTCAATGAGGCACCATACATTGAGAAGAACTGCTGAGAGAGAGAGAGAGAGAGAGAGAGAGAGAGAGAGAGAGAGAGAGAGAGAGAGAGAGAGAGAGAGAGAGATAGAGTTGCCTTTATTAAGTACAAAGGTATGTATTTTGAAAAAGAATAAGGCTGACACACAATGTGCCACAAATGTGTATCATGTGGAATTTTGATATTGCAAAATGTGAATGACCTCCTCTCAAGGTCACAGAAGTCTTGCACTTCAGTAAATAAATTTTTGCGATTGTCATGTGATTACATGTCAGCAGAGCAAAAGACTCATGGGCATCTTGTTTCCCTAAAACTGCTGGGTTTTGGAATGACATAGGGACACATCTGAAAAGCATCAGTTTTCAGTTTTAGTCATTAGGATGACCTTGACCTGATTCCCAAGGTCACAACAATTTTACTTAATTGAGTTTTTGGGCAATAAGTCAAAAACTATTTGAGCTAGGAGTTATAAACTTGGATACAATGATGGTCTTCTGTAAGTACAAGGTTTGATTGCACTTCAATGACAGTTGGCCTAACATGCAAGGCTCCTGTGTAACTTCTATAATTTAGTTTCAGAACAGTAACTCAAAAAGCAGCTATGCTGACATTGATATTGTATGGGATGATCCCCTTCAGGCTAGCTTGAAACAGCACATGGGGTGTCCTTGACATGTGGCTACATGTAAGTTCCACTTCAGTGAATATTCACTTGTGACTTATCTGAGCTGGGAATTTGATATTGCACATGATGATTACCCAGTATTAGGGCCATGTTGGGACTGCTCATGGGTGACCTAGAGTTAATTCCCAGGGATACACCATGATGTATTTTTGGGTAATGTTTACTCATTTACTAAATTTTTTTTTTTAAACCAAGAGCTTAACTGTGGTATGTTAGCCAGACAATTCTTTTTTTTTTTTTTTTTTAATATATTCTTGATTGATGTAAAATACATACCCATGAAATGCAATTGATACAAAATATACATGTGAAATATTTTGGAGTTTTATTATTAGCTGATCCATTATATCAATCTGTGATGTGACGTATTTACTGTTGATCAACTGTATGAAGTGAACAACCCACAGTCTGTGAAAAGGGTCCTGGAAGGAAATAGTTGCACTGTGATCCTGGGATGATAACCCCTGCTCTACCTGTTGAAGGACAGCTGGCATTTTTGAGTTTTTCCTATGGTGACAAAAAGGGGGGAGGGACATTTCATGAAACCTGGGAACCTGTAACATGTGTAGTACTCCATGATGTAGTCAGTGGATCTCGGTGGCTCAATATTGGGCTGGGTACAGCACTTAGGCAGACAGGCCTGACCCACACAACACAGGTGTATGCCTATTTTGGGACCATCAGCTCATCATCGATCAAGGGCATAGCTAGGTGTGCGCAGGGTGCACGTGTGCAGTGCCGGCTTTTCCAACCACATGCCTATATCAACCAAGGAGTGTGTGGAGACCCAATATAGATCAGCTGAGTCTGCAATGCTGCTGACACTGGCAACTTGATATTCTCAGGAATTGGGGGTTAAAGGGTCAGGTGTATTTTTATAAATGTTCAAATTCCTAGCAGAACTGACACTTTTAAGACAAACTTGTTCTGGTCACTTATCCCAGTCAATGCTGCCCCACTTCCAGACAGTTGGCTCAAGCGTTTATTTCACAGTAGATACTTGCAAACATTAATATATGATCTCATAACATTGATGTAACCAAATAACTAAGTTAGCTGCAGTGAAAACAAACCTTTTAAATTAATGAATTTGAATGACAATTTAATGACCGTGTTCTTAGGTCTTTGTTCATGTACATGTACATGGATGATATGCAAAATCCCTGGTCATTTTCTCTTAATTTTGATATGGCTTTAAACTTCTGTTGTTGCTTTTAAAAAACCAGTGAGGCAATATTAGGCACGGTAGGGAGGGAAGTTTGACACTTTTGATGCATTCGCACACATATTTTTTCAGTGTTCCAATTCCTGTCAAACTTCCCATTCTATGACAAACAAAGCAAGCATCAATCAACCAACAAATTTCTTTTCAGTAACATTCAACTACCCACTTGGAAACTAATACAAATATCAACCTTTACTGACCCAGTCATGTCAACCTAAGTACAGTGTGTAGCTTTGCAGTAAGCGTGCCAGCTGAGGGCCATTAACTAATTATAAGGGCACAACAACTGTTTAACCCTTTTCTAGGCAGAACAAGATTGAGTCAAACGCTTAGATGTGGCATTATGATTGGTCTTATTTATATAATCTCTCCTTCCTCCCCCCAAAAGAACATGTTGTCAAAGACATAACCATGGCAATGGCACACTGAAGTTGAAAACTAAGCTATTGTTGAACCACATCTGCCATCTTGAGCCCGTTAACCCTTTAAGTGCTGATTTCTAATCCGAGTCAGCAGCTTTCCTTGGTGCACTATAATGGCACCCAGAGCGCACCAAAGGAAACTTTACCTAGATCATTTACCATCTCTGGAAGTGCAGAATGTTGGTCTGGCAGGCATGGTGATACCTGAATGAGAAATCTTTGTGCAAGGAATTTAAATGTGGAATCACTACGATTTTGTAAAACATGACTATTACCATGATTAGCCCTAAAAGGGTTCACAGAGAGGTCTTCAGTACTATTTTGCAATATATCAATTTTCTGTTAGTCAGTTTTTCAGGTCAGCTGTAGCAGTAACTTGAAGCAAATTTCATATGACTGACTAACTTAACAAAACAATCTTACTTACCAGCTGCACTTGATTCTCATAAACTCATCATGAGAGAGAGAGAGAGAGAGAGAGAGAGAGAGAGAGAGAGAGAGAGAGAGAGAGAGAGAGAGAGAGAGAGAGAGAGCACTTGTTTTAAATGCCATGGAATATTGTTTATTTATTCATGGGGGTGGGGCAACTAATTCATAACAGCATAAAAAGTCAAACTAGAAAAGTGTCCAAAGGGCATGAATGCCCCCACCTGTCATTGCCCCCATCACCATTGGAAAGAATACAGCATGTAACTGGTGTACGACTTCAACACCCACTTACACTTACTGAATGATATAACCATCAAATTTCATGGCTATACCTGAAACACTTTATGAGCTACACATGGCATCTATTGTTTAATAATTCTATCAAGTTCTATAGCTGTATGTAAAAGACTTCTTGGCATACGTATGCCTGATAGAAATCGGACAAGTCCAAACTCACATCAACACTGTCATCAATTAATGATTAATCAACGTGGGATAATGACTCCAAGAGGCAAACAAAACCCCAGGTACACATCTTTATATGTTGATTTATGTTCCCACCACGTTTCACAGGCGTATCTCAAGGACTTTTTGAGATACATGCAACACAAATCTGACATGCCTAACATCAAATCAACAACTTATCCCCAGGTTAATTAATGCTTATTCTGTGTTTTAACGGATCGCACCTTCTTTAATGGAAATAATATTATTTCCCATGGATGTGGAGGACACAATCATTCAGGTGAACTCCCCCATACATATTCACGACAATTGATTATTCATACAATCCATAACATATGCAATATGGACTATATTCAATAAGAACTCCATCTTATTCAAACCAAAGGCAAAACTGTACTATCCTTGGTTACAAGCATTCACACTCAGGCCACGTGACGTCACATTTGGCCAGACTCACGTGTCACCTGGTCACCTGCACCACTGCTCTACGTACACAGTAGACAGTTGTTGACTCAAATTTACTGAGCGTCACAACCCTATGTGATCTACGTTACTAGGGCCGGTGTTACTGTACGGTATATAAAGAGTTGACGCATCCGTTAAATTCAGTCTCTGAAGAGCCCGGTAACAGGGCGAAACCGGTCAGACTGTAATAGATAGCAAACCGGCACATCTGCCTCCAGGGCACTCGCCTGGTCTTACATTGCATAATTAATGATTATCACTGTATAATTAATCTGACAGACAAACAAAACTCCAGGTGCACACCTTAAAACATTGATATACATTTCCCAAAGTTTCATGGCTGAACCTCAAATATTTTTTGAGATACATGCGACACAAATATGACAAGTCTAATGCCAAATAAAAATTTTACCTAAGCTAATTAATGTTTAATTAACACAACATAACTAATCCAAGAGAGAAACAAAACCCCAGGTGCACACGTTCATATATTGATAAATAATTACCCAAAGTTTCATGGTTGAAGTTCAAACTCTTTTTGAGATACATGCGACACAAATCTGAAAAGCCTAAAGTCAAATCAACATTTTCCCTTAGTTAATGAATGATTAATTACCACTGTATAATTAACCCAAGAGACAAACAAAACCCCAGGTGCACGCCTTCATATATTAATGTCAGACGGGAGAACAGGCAGATGAATGGACGGACAAGGGCAAATCTATATGCCCCCCCCCCCCCCCGTAGGGGTATAAAAATTAGGTTTGGTGCTACTATCACACAACAGTTTGTATAATGAACACTCTTAGCTTGACCTGTGCCACTGATTTTTTTTTTTTTTTTTTTTTTTTACAAAACTTTTTTCATGGCGTTTGTGCTGTCCTGTGGTTTAATAGAAATACGTCATACTTAGATTAAATAACAGGGCATTTGCTTTTTTTATTTTGGCACAGATCACACTGCACTCTGTTCCACACTGAATATGTGGCCTCGCACAGTTTGATGGCCATATGTGTTTAATATGGGAGAAGGCGCAACAGAAAGTTTAAGTGACATCTGATAAGTCCTTCTTATTTTACGGGATGTTTGAGTGAAGGTTGTGTGGTCTGTAATGACTACAAAATTCTATTTCATTGGGTGACATTGGATTTGTGTTTTCAATGTTAAGTGATTTGTGCAGCTTCCCCTCATCCGAACCTGATTTTAATTGTGAACTTGTGAAAGTATAATGGAATTAAGCATTTATTCTGAAGCTATTAGTGAATGGACTTGAGCACATATCATATGTTCATATCATGGTATGCCCACTACCCTGTTTCCCCTTTCATGTAGCATTCCCATTCAACATCCCTGTCACTTTATGGCTTTCTTGAAGTGCGACATGTCAGAATTACATGGCATGTATTCATTCTGGGAACCAGACTAGATGTTTGACACACAACTGACGAATATCTTAAAGTTGTTAGCAATAATACAGTGAAAACTCCCTATACCGAACACCCTTGGGACCAGAAAAAAAGTGTTCAGTATATTGAGGTGTTCCGTACAGGGAGGTTTGATAGCATCGAAAGTATATATTTGGGATCGAGAACTGGTGTTCAGTATAGAGAGGTGTTCGGTATATGGAGGTGTTCGCTAAGAGAGGTTTTACTGTACATGCAATGGCGAGGAAAAAAAAAAAAAAAAAACTGTGACTGAGCAGTAAATATATGTACTGTGGTATCAGAGCAGCCCCTTATAGGATGATCAATACAGCCGGTATCATTTTCATGACAAATTCTACCTAAAAAAAAATCTTGGGGGAATGTCTACTCAAGTTATAACCTGCAAAGTGTATTGTTTTCCAGTTACAGTAAACACATTTTTGGTACAACTTTGTTGTTCCTTTATATACAAGGTTCATCATTCACCACTTGCAACACAGGTCTCAATGCAATTTGTCAAACAGCACACCAGCCTGGGTAAAGGGTATTTCTGTACTGGCTTATCCTGAGGCACTTTATTGTCTGTACTAGTGTATGGGAAGCCCTCCTTAAATTTTCTGTACTTGTACTGGCCGTTATTTTGGAGCATTCTCATTTTCTGTGTGCTGCACCAGGGCAAAATCATCTCTGTACTAGTCCAGTGTACTTAAACTCCTCCCCCAGTAGAATTATCTTTATTAGATGGACAATTGGACCTCCTACTTTGACTCCTCTACATATGTTTGAACTTACTTTGACCTTTTCTGTGGAAAAATGATGTATGGAGATTGGCATCATAATGCCTTGGCTAGCATGCTTTAGTTCGGGCATAGTAAATAAGCCATCTACCAGCGGGTGCTTGTTTGACATGTTTGATGAGATAATTTACCACAATACAGTAACCACACCCATACAAAGCAGGTATGCCTACTGTGTTACCTTTTCGGAAACTTTTACCACAACTTCGACACTTTATAGCCAATACCTCCACAAACTCGATGTATTTTCCCTTTTCTTCAACAAATATAAAATGTTCCTGACTCACGCAAAACATCTCTCAATTTCTTGCCAAAGGAAGCTGACAGATCTATACAAATGTTCATCAGGAACTCAAACTTCATTGGTTTGTTGCCTCATGCTAAGAGCATTCAAATAAATAAAGCCATCAATCACAGGACCTTGACCTTTGAACTCACAGCTGATGGTACTGCTTCCTCCCCCTTCCCCCTCCCCCCAATATAAAACATGCATGTAACCTGTAAGTTGCCAAAAATGGAATAAACCTCTTCCTGGTGAGAGTAAGCTGAGTCACTAGCTTTCTCCAGTGCAGAAAGCTGTTGACCAGGGACATGACTCCATGATAGGCTTTATCTACAATTTGCTGCAAACATCTTTTATTACTAGCATTAGATTTTAGTAAGAACATTAGAGCAGAGATAAATTTACTTCTGGCCACTTTAGGGCACCTGGCATGGAAAGGGTTAAAATGCCACCCAGTTCCTCCAATCACAGGAGTAAATACAAATGAAACAAATTTTTTGACTTTGGCCCACTGATTGAAGCAACAAATTATGCACATCACTGATACACAGTCAATGATTAAAATTTTTAATTTTAAATTACATATCTATACAATCTTATTGTCACCCCCTTGGGGAATGCACATGTTATTTCTGTGTTGTCACATCGTCTTCAACTCCTTATTCAGGGTTATTGGGAAGCCACAGTTTCCCCACTCAATGCACCTAAATTACACTAATTGACAGAATTATTGTGTTGACTGTGATTCGATGTTCGTTTGAATCCATGCTCAATGTGACAATCACTGTCACATAAAGCCTGGACCTCTGTGTTATGTAATCACAATAACATGTTTTACATAACAATAGACGTATCACTCTATGGTACATAAAAAGGTTGAGCATCGTCTCCCCAATGGTTCCTGAAGAGTCCTGAAAAAAAGGCGAAACCGGTCGAACCACACCACTGAACATTGTGACCTTTGCCTGGTCCAGTTCACCTTATTCAGTATGAGTATCAGAATTTCCTAGGTCCTGATATGCCAATTCTAGGCAGACTATGTCTATTAGAAAACATCATAAGCAAGCCTTTTCTTCCTTCTTGTACATGCAGTCACAGTATTTGACTTGCAAAAAATTAAAATAATGTACACTGTATGTCTAGATGTAGGCACTGAGACTTTTTCCCCTGCAGATCATTGTCTATGTATGTCCCACCATGAATGCTTCTACCATTGGAACCATGGAGGACTCATTTTGGGTGCCGTCCAATTAACTGTTAACACCTCTACAATCTACTTTCAAAGTAAAGGCTGCAAAAGTAAGGGGGGGTCTTTCATGTGCACATATGTGCATATCCAAATAAGTAATTTATATATTGATCATGATAAAGAGTTGAAGTATAAAGGGACCACTCCCAGGGCAGATCCAAACTGGTCATATACACATGATAAACAGTGTTTAATAATCCCCTCATTAGATGTTCGAAGGCAGCCCACCTTTCATCGTTTCTTTGCCATCTTTCTCTTTGTCCACTAAGTAGGTCATTTCATTACTAGTTCTGTAACCTTTGATCAAAATTTGTCCTCGCACAAGAAATTCTGGAGTGCTGACAGGTTCATCACCTTTCTGCTTGCAAAAACTGGGGAAAACCTTGATAAAGCAGGTGATCTCCCGACAAAAGTCAAATAACACGGAGAAGATAACACCAGGACCTGACAATGTAGTCTCAAAGGGTAGGTGGTCTCCCATTGGTATGTCTTTCAAAGGAGGGACTGTTTAGCATTTTGGTATGAAAGTAAATCTTGAAACCACTGTGATGTTAGATTGCCTAACTTCAGCCTTCCTCAACTTTAGACACTACTATAACTAACTGCCTAACTCCCGAGTGCAAAGTTCATGCCACAAGGGAAGCCATTTTAAGAATCTGCAGAGTTTGCCCTGGTAATCTTAGAGGCAGCTACATTTACTTACTCTGGTATTTAGATGTCAGACACATTTGATAAATCTGTCTTGTCATGCTCAGAGCAAGCAAGCCCTGTTAAAAATACACCTGTTTAACTCTTTTCGGGCCACAGAAGACAGAGTCATCAGCTTTTGTTGACCTGAACAATGTCATCCTGAGAGGTCTCAAATACAATTATCATGCAAAATGTTTCATATTGAGGAGAAAGTGAAGTACAAAATTGAAGTGGACAGCATTTTACTCAGGAGTTCTACCAGTTTTTACAGTTAACTCTGGGAACAAGAATGTTGAGCATGAAATATACAAGAGGCATAATAACTGCATGATACATGTACTTCTAGTAAACGTCTGTCTGCCAGGTTGATACAGTTCTATCAGTGATGAATATTCCCATAATTGCATGATTGTATATTAAGTTTTCTGTGTCAACCCATCAATCCTAATTTCATGGGGGGGAACAAGAGGCCCTTGGGCTTCATGCTCTGCTGACATATATCCGCCATTACAAAATCACCTCTTCAACTCTATTGGCATGGTGACATCACAAAAAAAGTCAAGGTCACTGATATTATATAACAATCTAACACTGGACATGGTCCGTATATCCTGTAAATTTGGCGAGTCGGATCCAATTGCTTTTCCAGATAAGGAATTTTCTCTTAACACCCATTTTGGCTGATAAATTGTCAAATTATAGGTGGCATCACTAGTATCATTACGAGCTTAGACTTTGAAGTCCCCCACAATCCCACCAAATTTCATGAAGATCAGCCACAAATGAAGATGCTAGAGTGTTCACAAAAAATTTTCACATTTTTACCCCTATATTGCATAATATTGTAGGTGGCACCACCAATATTGATCGGGACCTTGATTCTCAGACACCCAATAAGTCCTGAAAGTTATATTGGGCTAACTTGAAAACTGTGGATGGTATCATGCTAACGAGCTAAAGTTTATGTATAGACGGATGGAGGGACGGACAGACAGACATGAACAGTGGCATAAGCTCTGCGACCTTTGGTTAGCAGAGCTAAAAAAGAGGACAGGGACAGTTATGTGCTCAACTACCCAGTGTCCAAATGTATGCAATGTTAATGTGGCCTTATGAGAGGGCTGCTACCTTCATGGCTCAAAACACATGCAGTTCTCAACTTTTCACCCTGAAACAGTCTTGCCTAGTTTCCTTGTGACCATACAAGTAATGTCAAGTTCAAATACAGCCCTAACCTAGCCATTACTGAGGATCATGACTTCCAACATCAAAGTCTGGGCATGTTGGTATGTTAATGAAAGCTCTTCTCGTGAGGGCAAGGGCCATCTAACCTTAGGGTGTCCCTTCCGGTCAACCCAACATAAACATTTTGCACCAAACCAGGTCAAAATCAGAAGGAGATCCCCAGCCAGGGGATTCCCACTCTGGACCCATTACAGCCAATGGGAACCAGACTCAGATTATGACAAACATACTATTGTGTTACGTCATAGTGCTGCTGGAACATAAACACAACCCACGTGTAACGTTACTACAACAGCATGATACTTGGGTATCAACAGTTTTTTAACGGTTCCTGACGAGACACACACAGTATCGAAACCGGTTGAACCTGCGTTTGCCATTCAACGGCTACTTGCCTAGTCCTGCTCACACTCTTCTCATGAAGAATTTAAATGTGCCATCTTAATCTTAATTGCAGGGAAATATACAAAAGTCAGCCAAACTCTTAATTTAAGTCCAACAAGCCTAGAATAAGATCAGTAGGTTTGCATTGTCTGTCAAGCCATGCTGCAAAGGCAACATGACAGTCAGGCAATGAAGGAACGAAACGACTGATGAAAGCTTCCACCACATGACAGCATGAACAATGCGACTAAATTTTGTTATGCAAGTTTTGTAGTTGTCTTGTGTATTTGGTGTTATCTGTTTCAGTGAAGTTTTCTGTGTGCAAAATGTATATACCAGTATTTTGTATCTCAAGGCCGAGTTTTGAAAGCTTGCATGCTGTATATAAACATGGTAAACATTTGTCTATTTTGATTGGTGAATAAAAATTCATTCATTTATTCATTAAATGCAGATATGTGGTGACCAGTTTTCAGTTGGAATTAACATGCAACGTTAAGATCAACTGGTTCATATGGGTTCTCAGTAGAGGGCTGTGTAGACAGGCAGACTAGGTATGTGTATTTTCAGTAGTTTCCACTGTAATTTGCACTTATATAACTTTAAAACCACTACGTAGAAACACCAAATTTCATGTGGTAAATGGTTGTTTATTTCTAAAATACTCATGAACTTTTGATAATTTTCACTGCAAACACTATTTAACTCATTGAATGTTACTTTAACATAGAATTTTCAGGGATTACGCCGCTCTAGCCTGCAAAAATTTTGTGTGTTGGTGTGGATATTCAGCCAAACACGCACAATATTGGTAATTGTGACCTCTGCTATTATTATTTATTATCATTATTATTATTATTTTTATTGTAATTATTATTCAGACTCTGTCAATGAGTTAATATGGGGATGGGGGGGGGGGGGAGAGTGAGGGTTGTAAAGAGGTTTTCTGTACTGGTGTACTGGGCATTTTAAAATGTTTGATAAAAAACCAGGCAAGACCAGTGGCGAGTGATGCCTATAGCAGCGGAGTCCCGACCGGTTTCGTTCTCAGTGAACTCACCAGGGGACATTTGAAAACACCTTTACGTTGCTCGCTTATATAGCAAGGGGGCAACATTGATACGGGCCATGAAGCAACGTCACAAATATAGCGCCTAGGTGTCGAACTGATCTACCGGTCTAACTGCCGTCTTGGCAGGTTAGAGTGACGTGCATTAGCTATGGCACGTCCTGCAAGGTTTGACGTATCCATTCTGAATGACGACTGGTTTGACCATGGGGGTCAACCCTATGCCTCAATATCAGCAGCACTGCTGTCAGATAGAGGATTATGTCCATCAATTGTGGCTATTAACAATTAATAGCAAGGAAAAGCTTCAAAGTGTTTTATGTGCAAACAGGTCAGTTGTGCACTATGTCATGCGTGGGTAGATAGGGGTAGAACTAAAAATTTGGCATAAGACTCGGCAAGAGACCCTATCTACCCATGACATTGAGGCCAAATGGTTCTGTGGTGCATAGTTGATGGATCCAGTGATTTTCCCTCTCTAGGTCTTGGACCAGTAACCTAGGCCTAATGCATTTACATGTTAAAATAGCGACATTCGCTGGATTATTTCTCCTATTTGAAACGTAAAACTGCAACTTCCTTGGCATTCTGCTTCAAGTTTATACCAGTAGCAATAAGTTTAAACCAAGAAAATGGGGGGTCATGTGATTAGATTTTTTTTTACAGGTGCATTTGTGTACCTTACCTCCATGATTGACCGTTCGGCGCCAAATATGTCTCCAAAAATACACAAAGTTATCACATGATTTAAAATATTTCTAGAGTAGCAGTGCCTTTCTAAAACTCACAGTTGATAAGTATTTTCCTATCCAAAATGATGATGGGACTTAATTTGGGATGCTCTGCTCCTGTGATATTAACATCCAATAGACACAGCAACAGTATTCAGTACTCGATCAAAAGTTGTGGATCAGTTGACCCGACCTTGAGGGGTTACTGGTCCAAGACCTATATATATAGTGATCTGCATGTTCAAGCTTTATTTTTTGTCATCATAAAGCACAATGTTGTGCGTGAAAAAAAATGAAATGGTTGGATGTTAAAGTTGTTTTTATTGTGTAAAACAAGAGCTCTTGCATTTGTGTGTGCCCCCTTCCCAATACCAATAGACAGTGCAGCTTGGCACTCCATGTTGACATCAACATGTCATATGAAATACTAAAAAAGTATGTAATTAACACAAAGTGGAAGGCAATGGCAGTAATTTACTGGTATTGGCAAATATGTCTTGTACAAAAAAGACAAACACAGCTGAGTTGTACCTGCAATGACCCCCTGCAGAGAGTGGGCCACCCTGCCATAATTTACACCCAATTGTATTTGGCTCATATGTGGCCAACAAATATGCTAATTCCTCTTGACACCACTTGTGTGCCTAGAAAATGTGAAAAAATAGTGAAATATGTCCTTTGGTTCAGGTGTGTGTACAGAAAAACAGGCATATACATGCAGACTCAAAAGCCTGTATATTGGGGTATAGGTCTTGGACCAGTAACCTAGGCCTAATGCATTTACATGTTAAAATAGCGACATTCGCTGGATTATTTCTCCTATTTGAAACGTAAAACTGCAACTTCCTTGGCATTCTGCTTCAAGTTTATACCAGTAGCAATAAGTTTAAACCAAGAAAATGGGGGGTCATGTGATTAGATTTTTTTTTACAGGTGCATTTGTGTACCTTACCTCCATGATTGACCGTTCGGCGCCAAATATGTCTCCAAAAATACACAAAGTTATCACATGATTTAAAATATTTCTAGAGTAGCAGTGCCTTTCTAAAACTCACAGTTGATAAGTATTTTCCTATCCAAAATGATGATGGGACTTAATTTGGGATGCTCTGCTCCTGTGATATTAACATCCAATAGACACAGCAACAGTATTCAGTACTCGATCAAAAGTTGTGGATCAGTTGACCCGACCTTGAGGGGTTACTGGTCCAAGACCTCTAGTCTGAGTGTCTCTGTTCGAGACATGTCAGGTGGTGTTCTAATATGTTCCAGTATTTGGATCTTTACCTGGATGCCACTGTGATCAGGTGGACTGAAGTGTCTGCCCAATGGTTGAGTTACATCTTTGTTCTTGATGTAATAAAAATGTTCTCTCAACCTGTCCATCAGGGGGCACTTCATTTGCCCTACATACTGCTTGTTGCAATGCAAACAAGTGATGAGATAGACTAGGTTGTTGTGCTTGCAAGTAACTCCCCTTGGGGTACTATATGTATGACCTGTTACAGTTAAAAAAAAAAAAATTAAAATGTTTACCATACTTGCGCAGTGGAAGCTTCTTTATAGTCCGTACTTCATACCAGCCATTATTCCTAACTTTTCTTATTTTCGGTACCTTGTACTAGGGCAAAATTATTACATGCACCTGCATACTTGGACCCCTGCCCTTCCTTATCTCCCCTGTCCCATTAACCCTTTCCCCCTTAAACTGGCAAAAACTGGCTGCTGTTTGCTTCAGTGTTTTCAACTACATGTAATTTCCACAGTAATGAAAAACAATTTGACTGTGAATTGTAGAGGAGACCTATGCAGGACACATGTCCAAGACTCAACATTGCGGCAAGCCCAATTGCCCCGGGCAAGTAAAACTGAAAATTACAAGCCGGAATGGACAGCCAGTTATTCCAATTGGACAGCCACATTACAAATTATTTGGCACTTCTTGGACTTCAAATAATAGATTTTGTTTTGAAAACAAGAATGATGAATGAGAAAATACCTTTTAACCCTCAAATAACACAAAGGAAATTTTCCTGTGATTTTATCAAAAGTCAACCAAGAAAATAGAAAAGATCGCAAGGAGTAATAACAGGGGTTTTTATGTACTGATGTTTCAAAAGCTTCACCAAACTTCTAAATTTTTCCTTTACTTATACAGTAATCTATTTTGTATGTTCATTGAACATATTCTCACAAAATCCTTTCTGGTACATGTATATGATCCAGAAGCTCCAATATGGACCTATCACCTCTCATTCACAGTCTGGTGTACTTGGCATTTCCAGTAAGTCATCAAAGTGACACTAGATGCCACACTGATCAGTCAGCCTTGACAAGCACCACATGTGTTCATGCTATGTTAAATAAATAAATTAGCTAATAAAGTAAAATACCAAAGGATTTTTTTTTTTTTTGAGAGAGAAATTTGCACTGGGAATAAATTTTAAACAGGCCCATCATAAGGATCACAAAGACCACAGCTTCACAAGATCAATTGATTTCAAAATCAAACATTTAAATATAAACACTGTTAAAAATTTGTTTTGCATATAACCACAAGACCTTTTGGGAGTCTTATCTCATGTAACATGTCAATTGTCAGACTGTTATCGTGAAATTTCTTTCATATATTACAGATGTGTACTCAGATAAAGGCATTGAAAGAACAGTAAGTAAATAAACAGATAAATTGGCATTTAGGGCCCATGCTGATGCAAATAAAGGATACGAGTAAATTTCTTTTCAGATTCGGTATGGACATGTTGCTTTTTCAGGGGGACAAGTAAATTTTTTCTCCAACTTGCCTGGGTCAATTTGCCAAAATCCTTAATGTCAACCCCTGGAGCAAGATGGTCCAGGTCAACAGCTTTCCTTGGCATGGGTTGGGCAGTTAGTGCCCAAGATGGTCCTGGTCAACAGCTTTCCTTGGCATGGGTTGGGCAGTTAGTGCCCAAGATGGTCCTGGTCAACAGCTTTCCTTGGCATGGGTTGGGCAGTTAGTGCCCAAGATGGTCCTGGTCAACAGCTTTCCTTGGCATGGGTTGGGCAGTTAGTGCCCAAGATGGTCCTGGTCAACAGCTTTCCTTGGCATGGGTTGGGCAGTTAGTGCCCAAGATGGTCCTGGTCAACAGCTTTCCTTGGCATGGGTTGGGCAGTTATGCCAAGGAAAGCTCATGATTCAGTCTTAATTCAAGGGGGAAAGGGTTAGTCATGCCCAGTGGTGAAATGGCTGAACGCACCTGGACAATGAAGGATGATGTTGTTCTGCATGCTAACAACACACATATTGCTACAGGTTGGACTCCTAAACATATCTGATCAAGTCAACTCACCTTTTGTACCTGCTCTCCTTTCCTTTCATTGTCTAATTTTTTCTTGATATGATCTGCTCTCCTTTGCTTCTTCAACTGAAAATTAAAGACACCAAAACACCAGAATTATTAAATGTCATGTGCATGTAGAATGGTGATAGGCCTATGTGTTGGGGGTCACGTTTTTGTTTTTTTTTGTTTTTGGTGGGGGGGGGGGTTGCTTTTTTTTGTTTTTTGTGATTGTCAATTCCACAACTTTTTTCCCATGACCAACCTTGTATACTTCTTGCACTTAGTAAAACAATTGTTGACTGTGTACCTGGAGAGACTATTTTAAGATGGAGCTGCCCAGGTTGTATGAAAATGAGATATTACCACACATGAAACAAAAAATTATACAAATAGTATCTTTCCACTGCTATTCTATCGGGATATTACATACTTGTTCTGGCTGGTTACCATGGTAACAGGGTCATTGGCACACATGCTATTTCATGGGTTTCTGTCCTTTTAACCATTTCTCATTGAAACTGGCCAAGATTACCCAAGATATTATCTTGCCTGCTCTCTCCCTTTTCCCCTAACAACATCCAAAACCAGCTGGAGTCAGACTCAGACTCAGACAACCTTAATTTGACCATTGTTTTGTACAGAATACACATTTGTAACATATCGTGGTCAGGAGACTCCCATTAAGGCCATGAAACAACCTTTATCATGGGAGCCACCTTAATACCTAAATTGATTTACAATACAATTTTTGTTGAGATGAAAAGAAAGTTTGTATTTCTCTGTAAGTAGTAAAAAATACATTTATTGTAATTTCAGACCATGATTATTGCATGTATGTTGATTAGGAAATGAAGGATTATTAAAGGCCTTACAAATTAGGAACATTACAGATATAACAGTCAGGAATAGAACAGGTCGCAACATATTTACTAATATAGTATTTCTTTGCATATAAGGCAAAGCCGTGTTTACTGTGAGTATCAACCTTGTTGATATGTTGACAGGAGTATCATTTAAGGTTTTGATAATCATATGTCTTATGCATTTTTCCGTGCTAACAAGATTAGTCCTTTCTGTAAAAGTAGCAATTTTGTTTCTCGTATTATGATTATGGACATTAGATACTAGTCTCAATTAAATGATTTAAAGAACTCTAGTAATTGGTTGTTTATATACTTAAAGTAGAACTTCAGTTGCTGATGGAGGAAAATATCATTCATTTCGAGGTGAACTGTTGCTTACTTCCAATATTTTCATTAATTTAATTTTCATGTTAATAAATGTGAGAGACAGACAGACAGACAGACAGACAGACAGACAGAGAGAGAGAGAGAGAGAGAGAGAGAGAGAGAGAGACCTAAGGTCAACAGCTTTCCAATAGGCAGGTTGGGTGTGTTTTTAGTGTCCAACCTGCCCCTAGGAAGCTGTTGACGTGAGGGGGGGGGGGGGGAGAGAGGCTAAATGTCCTATTTACAGTAGGAAACATAATGGCTAATGCCTCAAAACCCCTTGGTCATGCAAAAAACTGACAAAAGGGATCTGATTCTCCTGATATCATGTGCAAGAATTTCAAAGTAAATTAACCGCATGACTTTCAAATCGAGTCAAGGTGACATTCTCCTTCAAAATTTTGTGATCGTCGCTGGTTCTTCCGATATTCCTGTAATATTTTTCAAATGGATTGACCCTGGTAACCTTGAAATCAGGTCAAGGTCATGGTCCTTCAAACCTGAGCTGGACTCTTACAAGGGTGATTAACTGTAAAAGTCTTATGATCCTATCTTATGCAGTTCTTAAGATCTCATGTACAAGACATTTATCAAAAAGAAAAATTCCCTTTGGTGACCTTCATAATAGGTCAAGGTTACTGTCCTTCAAACAGGATAAAGACCTTTACACAGGGTTCATACAGGTTCGTGAGAAGTAAATTCAAGGACTTTCAAGGACTTTTCAAGGACTTTTCAAGCACTCAAATCAAGTTTTCAAGGACCAGATCCAGCAATAGAACACAATAGACAAATTGTTTATATCATCACTTTTCAACCCTCTACTAATAAGACCAATGCATATTAATCCACATTTATTATCTATTCCAAACATACATGAATCGGACTCAATTTTTGAAATAGGCAGCAGACTTTCCACAAACTTACAAAGAAGCCTATATGTGGATCATATCACCAAAAGTCCTTTTTAAGGATGAATTCAATATTGATTATTTTATGAGTTTACTGTGATTTATGTAGGCCCACAGCCAGAATGGGTTGTATTCCTGCAATTGACTCTATCTAGTCTATAAAATTGCTACAACTACATATGGGTAAAATTAGACCTGAAGATGTACCTATCCTCATGCACATTTTTCACAAGAATGCCCCAGTTTCTTTTCTAGGAAGGTGAAGTACTTTGTTACCTGTATGTTTGATACAGTGTATTTGTCACTGAAAGTAGGCTGTACATGTAAATAAGGCTGACATAATTGGTTAGGCCTGATTTAATAAGAACCGTCAATCCTACATGGGTTAAAAGGGGGTTAAAAGCAAAAAGATACTTTGTAATTTGCAGTGTTACATTTTGACAAAAGGAATTTGCCAGTCACTTCAAAGGAAAATGACAGCAGAATATGTTCACCTTAATGTGATTCAAGTTCATAAATGCTAAATTTTGTGGAAAATAAACATATTTCTTGGCAGCTTGCCTCATTGGGTATGCTTAAAAATAAAATTCAAGACTTTTCCAAGACCTTTGTCCAAAATTCTGGATTTTCAAGGTTTTCAAGGCCTTGAAAATGAATGTAGCAAATTCAAGTACTTTCAAGCACTTCAAGGACCTCTGTGAACCCTGTTCACAGGGGTGACTATCTGTAAATGTTTCATGATCCTAGCAATTCTGGTTCTCTTGATATTGTGTGTAAGAAATTCATAGAGAATTGACCTAAGTGACCTAAAAATTGGGTCAAGGTTATTGTCCTTGGAACTTGATGTAAACTTTAAAAGGGTGATCAACTGAACAAGTTTCATGATCCTAGCTTATCTGGTTCTTCTGAGGTCGCGCGCAAGAAGAAGGGACACATGGACGGAAGCATGGGTTCACACAAAGACACAGGTGGCAGCAATACTCCCTGGGCCTATATGGGCAGCAGGGCCAGAATTTTGCAACATTTTGCGAGATTCTATTTGGGTTTTTGTCTATTAGTTTTCTTTTTAAAGAAAGACAAGTTCAGGAGAATCTTTACGAGAATGGATTCTCGGATTGTCACCGAAATTCTGGCCCTGGGCCAAGGGGTAAAAATGTCAGTTAAGAATGGTAGACGAGATCCACGAAGACACTTTTTCTGTTAACCCCAGATAAGGCAAATTAGGGAATTTATTAAACTTTCAAAATGTGAAATACCCCTTGAGCAAAATAAAGGGTCATAATTGCCATGAACAGTCATGTATTTACTCTTTTGCGATACCACTGCCAGGGCATATAAAAGTGGTCACAAAAAGCAATTAACTCTCAATGGAGGTAAATAACATGAAAAAGACAGACCTAGGGACCTGGTGAATGTGCTTTTACAAGGCAGTTGGTCTCTCAATGGAGTGGTTTCTCAAAGGAAGGAGTATTGTATTTGGTTAATTTTGCAAAGTACATGTTGTAAAATCAGGTTGTGACCTGTCAACATTTTTTCACAGGACCACATGGATGTCGTCTAATGACAAAATGTTCACACAGTATGCCAAGGAAAGTTATTTCAAGTTTAAAGCAAAAGATTGATGGTCCATCTCTGAGGATTCCACTCACAGAATGAAACTTCATTAAACTTTCAAAATGTGAAATGTGGGGTCTGACTTACACTGCAATCAGCCTCACTGAAGAGATAAAGCTTGGTTCTTTAACCCAGAATCATTGCCCCTCAGGCAGTCACCCAGGTTTTCAATGATGAACGTAAAATTTATGCTATGTACAGAGCAACCATGATCATGAGAAGCTAGCCAGTACATATAACCGTTTTCTTACCTGTATTTCTTGTGTGCGAGCTGCTTGAAGCTCTCTTTCATAGGCTTTGACAGATTTGTGTGCTGCTCTTTGTTGCATTTTCTTGGCCCATGATGTCCGCAGAGGTTTGTCTTTCTTGATTTCTGAATGTCTGAAACATGCAATGAAATACCATTAAAAATAAATCTACAAGCAAATTAATGACCAAAAATTGTATTGTGAAACCCCATTATAACGTCACCATCTGTTCTTGCAAAATGTGTCATTAATCTGAATATGTCAGATAAATGAGTCAATTAGCATAGGATTTGCCTCCAAGTCCCTCAAAATGTGTGTCATTAAAGTGAATATGTTGGATATTTGAGTCTTACTTAATAACATTTCGCCATACATGTACAAAATAGCGCTTGTGGGACTGCATGCATGCAGCAAATTTAGCTTTCCTCAGCCATACAGACTGTTGTGACTAGTTAATAATTTAGCAGATTACACAATGAAAGCCAATGCAAGCATTTGAAATTTAACTGAATCTTTCTACACTTCAAGTGTGTGTTGCTTTGACTTGCCACTAGAGGGCACAAGGTATGTATCATACATTTGAGGTCTCCTAACACCACAGCAGTCAAGTTGCATCAGGTTAACTAAGAACAGAGGTCACTGACACCACATCATGGTCACTTTTTACTTGGCTGGAGGGGTGACCACATACAGCTACGCACAGGTATCAATCTCATAACTGTCAAGTCTCCCCCATTAGACAGGCGTTTCCCCCTTTTATGGAAGGGGCCAACAATCTCCTTGCTATCAGACTCCTTGCATGCTCAACCTTATGCCCTTCCGAAAGGCCACATTAGTGGCTATTTTTGGCTGTAAAGATTTTAGACCTTTCAACAGAAATTTTGCCTATTTGGTTCCAATAACCCCACCATAAAAATTTGTTTCCTTCTCCTTCAATCTTTGTTAAATATAAAATCCCCCCTGTGTGTGTGTGGGGGGGGGGGGGAGGGAGGGGGAGGGGGCGGAGCAAAAGAATCTCCCAATTTCTTGCCAGAGGATGTTGACTGGTATGCAATCTGATCCCACAGCCAGAGAATGTCTCACAAATACAGACTACACACAGTGTATTTGTAAACTGCAAAAGTTAACAGTCTATGTCAGGTTCTCTGTTCTTACTTCTCTTCATTAGGAAACAGTAACAACAGAAACTTCTTGTCCGTGTCCTCTCGAGGCTGCTTCAGTCAGGTAGGCAAGGCTTGCGTATTCCCATTTTTAGGGAAAGAGAAGTGCTGTTGACACCAAGCGAGTAATTTGGTATTCATGTACGTATACATGGGGCAGGCTTGTGCACACCATTTCCAATCAGTCCAGGAAAGGGGCCACATCTCAGCTAATGGTACCCTGACAGGCAAGGAACACATCTACTGAGAGGACAGAAACCTCATTATTAGAAGACAGTCTGCCCACATACCAAAAAGGGGTATTTAAGTTTTAACTTAAATACCCAGATTCACATCTATGCTAGCCCAAAGCTGACTTGTGTTGTACATACAATAAAAAATTGTGGTGCTGTGTTTAAATAAAAATTGAAAACAGGGTTGTTTGTTTGTCTGTACTTTGTAACCACGATTGAGGTGACCAAAATATCAGTGATCATGAGCAAAGTCATTCACTACACATACACCTCAATGGATAAATCATCATCATCATAACATTTAAGATAATTATGCTATGTTGCCCACGAGTATAAAAAATAAAAGTGTATTGATGATTATTACATGTACAAGACACAAATTTCCATGGATCCTTCTCATCCCAGTTCAATTGAATTCAAATTTTATATGTATCCCTGTAAGTTTGCTAGTTAAGAGGACTACAGAGAGTTTGCCAGTGGTAGCTGGCGTTAGTCACTGTTTCACAGCAGTTGCCAGGGTGTAAAACCCTGGCAAACGTCGACTAACGCTGGCAAACGCCAACTAATGCTGGCTAACGCTCAGCTCCAAAACGCTTAATTGGATTTTGGCATTTCCCAGTGTTAATCGGCGTCTCCCGGTGTTTGTAATGCCGGCTAGCACTGGCAAACACTGTGTAACTCCGGGAATTGCCTTGAAACGCCAAAACAAGTTACTAGTGGTGTTACTGATTAAACAAATTTGCTTTTAAAAAGGTCATGGCACGAGTATGTGTATATTTGATTTAATAAGAAGTTGTGAGGTATAACCTCTCCCATGGAAGTCCTGTTTTTGCTTGTTTTATTGGTACTAAGAAAGCTTTTGATACTAGTGTAAACCATTGGACTCTACTCTGCAAATTGCTAGACAGGAATGTACCTACATACATTGTAAAATGTTTAATGGTTTGGTTTTCTATACAACAGTTCTGTGTACAGTGGGGTTCAGTTAAATCGAACTGATTCCACGTCTTAAATGGATTTCATCACAGTGGTTTGATTTCTCCTTGGCTCTTAATGTATATTTGGGTAATCTCAATATCAAACTCAAGAACAGTGGAGTCAGTCATAACATTGGTGGTGTATTCAGTAATAGCATCAGTTATGCCGATGACATGGTGCTTATCAGCCCATCAGTCAAGGGCCTTAGGTGTCTGTTATCAATTAATCTGTGTTTTTGCCCCTGAACATAATGTACAATACTAGAAAGACAGATAGCATGTACTTTAAGCCACCAATATGTTCACTTGTCACTGACCCAGCTGTATACTTGTGTGGTGAAAGGCTCTCCGTTGTTAAGCAGTTTAACTACCTTGGACACTTTCTGTTGGATAATCTGTCTGATGAGCTTGACATTAAACGGCAATAAAGGTCTCTTTGTACCAGGGCCAACATGCTCAAAAAAAAAAAAAAAAAAATTACATGTGTACAAAGGAAACAAAGAGGACTTCTTGAAGTCTTATTGTAGGTGTCTTTATACTTCAGAGCTGTGGTGTAAGTATACCAAGTCTACATTGAACAGATTAGTAGTGTGGTACAGTAACTCCGCAAGATGTTTCTTGCATTCTCCAAAATTTTGTAGTGCTAGAAGTGCAAAGGACACTTATTTTAAGTTTTACACGCAGGCTGGACAGCTCTTACAATGTATTAATATACGATACACTCAGTTTTAAATAGTGATATCCGCTGGAGCTTGCCATTGTGGGAAACCTCCATGGTCACTATCTTTGTATACAGTATTGGGTAACTGCTGAGAATTTCTAACTAACTTCACTTGCTATGTGCAGTTTACTTACCATGATCATCTTTTTATTGTTATAAGTTTCTTAACATCCTTTTATACGCATTATTTGGCACTCGTGATAGGGACCTACATTCTGTGTCTGAATTAAAGCATATTATGTGCATCATCACCATTCAATTGTAAAAAGAAAAAAAAAAAAGACTCAGATTTTGGTTTGGACTTGAGGAAACTAAGAGAAAACTACAGTGAAAGTATGTTGTACCAGGGAGGTGGAATTTAGATGGAGTCAGCACAAGGCTGGCTCCTTTCATCTATGATACTTGCCGCTATCAGCCAGCATCTGATAAGTAAACATGGCTTAACGAGTTCACACCTGGGTTCGCACCTTGAGCAATTAGCGGAATACACAGAAGCGCTTCGACTCCGACTTTTTCTTTTCCATTTTTTCCAGTATTGCAGGGTCAGAGAGGTGATGCAGCCTCTTGTACAATAATTTTATTCAAATATGAACAAATATGCGTGACAGCATAACATAACTTTAGCCAAGATTGCTTCATGATGCCAGAGGGACAACTTGCCAGATAGATGGCGTAATCTGCTGGACAACAACTCGAAAACTTCATCAAGTTTGCAGATCCATAACTTCCCTGGGATAAATAGGGAGAGCAGGGGACGTGCATCATTGGAAAGCTCTTGCCGAGTACTTTTACCAGTCAAAAACTTATAATTCGGACTCTTTCGGCAAAAATCATGCATAATTACGAAAATGGTGCATTATTGCACCTGAATTGCATAAAAAAAATTCATAACTCGGCCATTTGTGGTCGTACATTGATGAAATTTACACCGATTTCATCGTCTCGATGAGTAGAATTCGTCTGGAAAGTACCCAGATGTATGCCATCAAAAGGAACAACAATTACCTAATGCTTCCGGTTCAAGCCTCGCTTTCACTGATAGGCGAGCTAGCTGGGTCAAAGGTGTCAACGAGGTCACTGTCGCAAAGTATGATAGAAATCACAGGCGGGCCGGGCCGGCCAATACACAACTACGCGTCTTTGATATCCTTTGATATTTAATTGGCCCGGCTACCGGCCGCTGCCCAATATACAAGCGTTCTGACTCCATCTAATTCCATCTCCCTGGTTGTACCTGTCAGTGGCATATACACATATTACTTCCCTATAGTTTGTCAGACTAGCTTCATGTTTCCCTATACATATACTTGGAAGTCTCGTACAACACCAGACAAGAGCTGAACTTGAAGTGCCCACCAATTCGCCAACTCTGCTCATAGATGTACTATACTCTCATATAGTGCATCCATGGTCTTTTTTTTTTTTTTTTTGGCGGTTGATGCTTTCCATGACCATGTCATGTGCAGTCTGAAGAGCTACCAGGCTACCGATCCATGCAGCTTTCAGCAACACACAGTTTTTGACCTAGCTAGCATCAAGAATTGTGTCATTATCATTGTTCTTGTCCTTGTGGGGTTTCAGCAGATAAGTGGTTCAAGTTGGAGGTGTCACGGAGGAAGGACTCTAATCTCTTCCTCTACTATGCGCATATAAAATAAATGTGACAAAGTTGCAAATTACACTGAAAATAATGTGAATTATACACAATCAAAGCCTTCCGGACTGATGACTGATGTTGTTAGAAGATGAAGGAAGAAACTTGTTTCTGGTTTCTTCCTCTATGTTTGACGCAAGTAACGTTTACGTGATGGGCATATTCCCATCAATTATGAATATTCTATTTTTTCCCTTCCCGACATTGCAGTCAAAGTTTGCGTCCATTCAATTCACACCTTGCAACCCTCGTAGTTTTCCACCCTCTTCTTGATTTGGGTTGTCCATGGGGTATATTTTTGTGGTCCAATGTTTGTTTACATGATAGAACTTCTGTCGGCCGTGCTGTTCCTCCAAGCCTCACAACTGTACTTTCATCAGATGTATCTTTATCTTCGGTGCTGTTACTCTGTCTTGTGTCCATTGCCATGCTTTTAATTGACGAACTCGGGTCAAAACACTACCTTTCAACGCTGATCACACGTGCGCTCCCACTGCATGGCAGTTTGGCGGAGGTCACGTAAGGCGTAGCCAGCCGATCCGAATTGATCAAGATTAATAATACCAATATAGTATAAAAGGCCTACACATTCAATTTTCATTTCTACGTAATTATTATCATCAACGCTGCATCAGGTGCTATAATAGCTTGTTTTATAATTTTTGTAACTGACCTTAACAGATTTGTAAATTTTTAAATGCCCTTGTATCTACTTTCCTCTTATTTGCAGGCTAAAAAAAAAAAAAAAAAATCAACAGCGACCTCGGGCGGTCGTTGAATACACAGCACAAAAGAACAAGCAGAAGATGCACACCAATCTGTCATGGCAGGCTGAGACAAGGAATTCATACTGAGTATCTGACTCTCAGCATTCCTTGTCTCAGCGACAGGACTTCTTTGACAGCAACTTTGTGGGCATACAAAGCAAAAGCTTAAGTGTATTAGTTTGTTGGAATAGCAAATCACTATCTATAACCATCTGTTGAAAATACTCAATATCTGGACTCTTTGCCTCGGCTCTGGTCCTGGTAAACATGGCAGCATGAGCTGATTAGCTTAACCATGGTTTCCTCCATCTCATCATCATCTTCTTTTTTTTTTTTTTCTTCCTAGGCCACCTGTGTCACACAGGACCGCGGCACATAAGCGGAGAGCCACAGTATTATTATTATTATTATCATCATCATCATCATCATCATCATCATCATCATCATCATCATCATCATCATCATCATCATCATCATCATCATCATCATCATCATCATCATTATTATTATTAATATTATTATTATTATTATTATTATTATTATTATTATCTAAAATTTGTCGGCAGGATTGCAGGTGTACACAGGTCTTTCGCTTAGGCTATGCCAATAAAGTTCTTCTTGTGGTGTGTACAAAACTTCGAAAAGTGCACGCATGTACTTGGGGTTGGTGGAATTTTTGATTGACAGGTAAAAATGAGATTATGCTTTCATGAGACACACAACTTGTCATATCTCAATTATGTGTTTTAGTTAAGATATGGACGGAAATTATCATGCAGGAATGTTTACATCTCACTGGTGCCCTGGAGGTATATGATACGTCCATGATGCCATAATAGAGCATAGATAAAATATAAATTCCGGTAGAATGGAGCATATACCCAGAGAGCAAAGATTATGTGACGTGTGAACGAAGAAAAAAATACTTTAGAGCCTTATTTTGTTACCAGTATTCTTATACTAGAGCAAGGATGTTCACAGAACGTCAGAAGTGGTGAATATTCGCAGACTTTGAACGTCTTGATGGATATGAATAGCTTTAATTGTGTAATATTTGGGGATACTCGCGGAATCTGACCAAGCTGCAGCAATTTGCATACACACAACTTGGCATGATTATACATGTACTTCCATACATAAAGTCAGGCTTTTTAATGACTACGGCTGACAGTTTTGAAGGTTGTCCAAATTAGGGCCATATGAAAATATAACTCTTGAATATCTTCAAGATTATTATAGGTAGAGACGCCATTCCAACTTCAATTTATACGTTTGTGCTTCAGGCGCATCCAATGAACTACAAACAAAAGTTGTATAATTTACACTTGTGTTCACTAAGGCACTTGAAAAGTTTAAATGTTGAATTTCCTAAAAAAAATATTGTATAAGTAGATGTGCCATTCCAACTTCAATTTATAGGTTTATGCTTTAGGTGTATCCAGTGAACCACAAATATTAGTGGTAGAATTTTAATTTATGCTAATTAGGGGCACTTGAAAAGTTAAAATGTTGAATATCTTCAAAACAAGTATAGGTGGAGGTATCATTCCATCTTCAATTCATAGGTTTTTCCTGTAGTCGCATCCGATGAACCACAAACAGAATGTAGAATTTGGATTCATATGTACACCTATCAGGGGGACTTGAAAAAAATAAATTTTGAATATTTATCTTTAAAACCATTATACATAGATGTGCCATTCTGACTTCACAGTCTAGCTTTGTCCATCTTCAATTATGTTCAGAGCTAGGCTCTCAGACACCAGTAAAGCCAATATTTCTGAACAGTGTGTGGCTCTATCAGTGAAGTTAGAATAATGCAAAATTGTATTAGGCTCAACAAGAGCAGATTTGTACATATTTGTCATAGACCAGACATACAACAGGCCACGATCCGTCATCAACAGTCAATTACATGTTTAAATGTTGAATATCTTCAAAGGTATTATATAGGTAGATGTGTCTTTCCAACTTCAAATTTAGGTTTGTGCTGTAGGTGCATCCATTGAACCACAAACAAAAGATACACAATTCTATTTTATGTTAATTAAGGGCACTTGAGAAGTTTAAATGTTGAATATCTTTAAAAAAATTTACAGGTAGAGGTATGATTCCAACTTAAATCCACGGAATGTGCGTAGGCGCGTATCCAGTGAACCACAAACAAAAATTATGGAATTTGGATTTACATGTACACCTATTAGGGGGACTCGAAAAACTTAGATGTTGAAAATCTGTCATCAAATCTATTATGCGCAGATGTGCCATTCTGACACCACATCCTAGGTTTGTCCATCATCAAGTATGTCCGGAGCTGAGCTCTCAGACACCACCAAAGCTAGCAATGTTAGAAGACTTATACATATTTTTAGCAGACCAGACATACAACAGGCCATGATCTGTCATCAGCAGTCAGTTACACGTATATATGTACATCTCCATGATTTGTTGTTGATACTCATGTCAGACATGATTCTTTTATGCTACCGTGCTGTAGTGTCAATAGTGACCTATAAATGAATCCAATAGGGGGTTCACACTTGAAACAGTTTCCAATCCGGCTTCGCGTAAAGCGCGTTATATGGAAACACTGTTCATACTTGCGAAGTTAATCAACAAAAGCGGCCCCTTTATTTATGATATTGAAAACCCACTTAATTAACACTTATCAAGTTGACGTCATTTAAGAGGCCCTTTCCTGAGAACACACAATGCTGTGTCAGCAAGCGCGTGCGTATAGTTCAGGATTAATTTCGCGTGTGTTTTCACACTATCATTTTAAGACGGATTAAAAATCAAATTCACATCCAAATGTGATGAATTGGAAAACGCTACTCTGAAACGGGCTTCTGCTCCTCTTGTGCATGGGTTCACACTTGCAGCGTAATGTGTCTTGTGTTTAAACCAGTTTTTAATGCGGCTTTTATGGCTAGGTGTGAATCCCCTAAAAGTTGCGACTAAAAGTTTTTTAGCTGACACTTGACCTTCTGTTACATCAAGAATTCTTTTCTCCCTAGAATTTCTTATTCACGAGCAGATTTGTTTTCATGCCAAAGCCTCTATGTTGCTACAGATGCTTTTCCCTTAAATTTCATTGTTTCTTTTATGTAAATTTTCCAGTTCCAGCTTGAGTGCAGGGCAACGACCTTCATTTGTAGGCACACAGACAGATTTGCTCAAAGCAAATCTTCTTTGCCGGTTATCTCTTGCGATCACTGTACGTTGAACTCAAAGTTGAGATGCTTTGTCTACGAGAAGCTTATGTTTGCCATGCACCCTTTGTTCTTCATTAATTTTGGCATTCGTTTCATCATCAGATCTGGTAATGTCGGTAATGTGACTGACAAGGTTAACTACAGGCCTATAGCCCTGGCATTGATCTTTATTAAGATATTTGAATCCATAATTCTTCGTAGGTGTGAAAATTCATTGGACACATCCTCTTACCACTTTGCTTTTAAGAAATTTCATAGTACAGACCTGTGTATTTTTACCCTGAAGGAGGTTCTGGGATATTATATGGCTCATAGCAGCCCAGTTTTTGCATGTTTTGTAGATGCAAAAAAGGCTTTCGATAGTGTGAATCACTGACCCATTCTGCAGAAAAGCAAAGACGTAAAATACCCTTGAACATTGTAAAGATCTTGAAATTTTGGTTCCTAATGCAAGAGTTCTGTGTCCGTTGTGGACCTGAAACCTCATATTACTGTAAGGTGACAAATAGCATGAGACAAGGTGGAATCATTTCCCCTCGTCTGTTTAACGTTTATATGGACCACCTCAGTCACGAATTTCATGATGCAGGTGTGGGTTGTAACATCGGTAAACGTTTCATTAACCACTTAAGCTACGTTGATGATATGGTTTTGCTAAGTCCTTCTCTCAAAGGTCTGAAAAATAAATGGTTGCCATATGAGAACATTATGCAAGTGAACATGACGTTGTGCATAATACCTGTAAGACAATATGCATGCTGTTTAAGCCCTCTAGATCAACTTTTGATATTACTCCAGTTTAAGAAATTTGTGGGGGAAAAGCTGAAATTTGTACAGCATTTTTCATATTTAGGACATGTAATCATGCCAAAGTTTTCAGATGACTTGGATATATCCCATCAATATAGAAGTTTGTGTGCTGGAGCAAATACACTTAAACGACAGTTTTATGCCTGCTCACAAGAACTAAAAAATCCGTCTTTTTCAAGTTTACTGCACATCACAATTGTAGGCAGAATACACAAATACCAGTCTGAGTAAAGTCACTGTGTTTCAATAATGCCTTTAGATGTGTAGTTGGTTAATTATCCAAGAGCATTTAGTGCTAGTGTTCGTGTCTAATCGCATTGGTTCATTTGGTGAACTGCGTAGAAGAGTGATTCACAGTTTATCCCAAAGGGTGCTTAAGAGCACCTATGAGCTGATGAGACAAATTGTGAGGTGTGACATCAGATGGCTATCCCCATTGTTGAGCCTGTGGTCGAGGTTAATATATATATTTATAAAAGTGTAGTGGTGCCAGCTTTATGTGGCCACTTTTATTTATTATTTTATTTATTTATTTATTTATTTATTTCATTCATTCATTCATTCATTCATTCATTCATTCATTCATTCATTCATTCATTCATTCATTTATTTATTTATTTATTTATTTGTTTATCGGGTGGCCACATGCATCAGGTGCCGCTGGAAAGGGTGGGTTCACAACTTGGTTTTCCATCTAATTTTATAAGCATATGATGGCAATTTTATCTTATAAGTTTATATATATTATTTTCCTTTGATTGTAACCAAATATGGACTCTGTTTCCGAATTATAGAATTCTATTCTATTCTGTTCTATTCTATTCAGTTCATACGGGGTCTATTGTACGGAGGGAAAAATTATCGATTTTATCAGTCTACTGCGCCTCTTGACTCCAGAGCGAGATCTCATCGCTGAGACCAGTTACATCCGGGACACACAGGATTTTTATCAAGATGGACGGTCTGGCGGCGTATGGTAGTGACAATGAGAGTGAAAACTCACAAAATATACCTGATAAACCAATAACTGAGGTAATTAACAGTGGTACTGATTGTTGATATAATTGTGACAGCAGTATTAGTAATATGAATTCGATTCTAAATGGCGTTTCAAGAATCATGAAAGTCCCGTGTAGTGGGCTTCGTCGTCACCGAATATCGTTGTGTTCGTAGCCATGTTTTCTCGTTTCAAAAACATTCCCATCAACATCGTCTGGATCTTTTTGTTTTAACAGCTGCCGAAAGTTGTCCTCATCTCCCTTAAAATTAACACAGGAAGAATATAGTATTGATCAATGCATATAAGCTTAGAATTGTTTTGGCTCGGTTTGGCCACAGTATTTGACCCTGTTCATGCGCGTCAACTGTCTGCCGTGAATGTCCACGTAATTTCGTAAAGCATGTTTGTCGTTAATTGCAAATGGAGAATTTTACCGTGACTAAATAGTTACAATAGCGTGCTTTTTCGATTGTGTGTGTAATAATTAACTAAATAGAGCTTTATTGATTTCACTGTCAAGAATAGGAGACCAAGAGGATAATGTACTAATGATGAGGGTTGTGCTTGGTACCACAAGCCATGGAACCCTGGGAATGGAAACGCGATGCAGAGGTCGCCCTATATGGCATAATTCCCGGTCACAGAAGGGGTACAACACTTCACTCAGCAGCATTGGTGGACACTTCACAAATGGCTCAGTTTTGTTTCAGTGAAGTACGAAATGCTATAAATGATTGGGATCAAGCTTAGATTTCTTCCACTTGACATAAGTGTTTACAGCTTCCTGACAGGTCAAGGAGTTGCATGACACCCCCCAAAAATGTAACTACATGTGAGGAGCAGTAACTGCTGCTTCTTAGATTTGAACATGCCAGCATCAAAATATTTAGGTAGCTGGTCCTCTAATACAAAAAGTGAGGGGTGAGTACATGTGTAAAGAATTGAATGATAACCTTACTTGGTACTTGATTCAAACAAAAATGGGCCATTCATAAAATGTCAACCAGTGTTAGTGAGTGAAGTGTCGTACACCTCTGTATTAGGGCACTGAGGCTATACCTCCGTCAAGTGCTTCCATGACCCATGGATTGTGCAGGGGCTGAGTCCAGAGGGGTACAACATTAACACTTGATGAACAATTTAAGACATGGCATAATTATTAAGTTATTAGTTTCTTTGTTTTGACTGACCATAAGTTGTGTGTGTGGTCCAAAGAATTTTATTTTTCCTGATCCATTTTTCCCCAAAATTGAGGTAAGGTGCATTACTTGATATAAAATATAGTGTCTTTTCCTTGTTAGACCTTTATTTTTTTGTGACCAATCAGTCTTCTTTCTCCTGTGTGCATCAAAAACAGTTGATTTGTAGAAGTGCCCATAGAAAATGTATTTTACTGTATTTAACTTGCACACCCTTGTGAGTATATGTATTGAGCCCTAACAAAGTGGGTGATAGTCCATAATATGGCCACCGCAGAACTGTGAATTTGCACATGCATATGAGAACAAGTGTAAGCCTGGCCTAGTATTGGTCTTGTTCTGTCTGTGCAACTTTGGCACTACCATCCTGGCCCTATAATGGACTATCTCCAAAATGTGTCTTAAATACAGGTAAGTGAATGAGCAATGCCAGCTGAATAAATGCTTGACAAAATTTGAAAAAAAAAATTGTTGAGAATTTATAAAACACTGCTCATGTAATTTTGAAACTGTGAATCCCTGTGTGGATTCTATGCTGTACACTGTTACCTTGGCAGTCGCCACAGATACCCTTAACCCTAGTTATTGTTGGTAAAATTTTAAAGAGTCAAGTCGCAGTCAAACTGCCTCACCGTGAATGTGATGAACATTATTGAATGAACAAACTGTCACAACATTCATTGTTTTCAACCTCCGTCTCTTCTCCTGTTATTGTGTCATTTGTAATTACAATATGTGATACTAGGAAAATCTTGTTTGGTGAAGACCTCAATTTTTCCTGTATCAGAGTGTCACAAGTATAATACAAATAACTTGTGATACTGCTTAGAGAATCTGCTATGGCAAAGCATTTGGCACCATGTTGGGACATGTGTTGGGGTATTTTTGAGCATTTTGCAAAAAGCAATTTTATTGGATGTCCAACAACACAAATGTGTGTGAGACTGAAGTCAGTATCATGTGTAAAATGCTTTAGGTATGTGAGATAAGTACTCTTCAATTGATTATAAATTATCTTTGGAAGTTGCTATTTTGCAGTTTACAGACTGCAGGTTGGTATTTTATGACACTGTGCCACAGAAGAGTGTCTACCTTTTGTTTTGATTTGGATGGTAGATGCAACAATTATTACCCTGTGGTCTGCATTCCTTGCACAAACAGTCTGCCTAGTAATGGTGATTGCTTTGACAACAAAACTACTCATTGCATCTTAATTTGATAGTGGTCTCATCTACAAATTAGAAATCAATTTCATTATTTAGCTAGTGTATTATTAATTATTTATTTATTTATTTTTTTTGGTGAACAAACATCTTGCTCATACGCAGATATCCAGTTCCAATACGGTTTGGAAATATGTTCACAAGGCAGAAGAGGTTGAAAATGATGTTTGCAGTAGCAGTTTTTCTTTTGCAGAGATGGGCAAGTCTGTGACCTAACCCTTATCCAAATTTTCAAACAATTACAAGTGGGTTAGCTGTGACCTGTGGCAATATTTGCCCCTGTTAAAAACAGATTTGAAGTTGGCTTTGCTCTTTTCTGTTCACGCATGTAAATGACGAAGTCCCTAAACATTGGTTTGTCTCAAATTGCTGTTGTCAGTGATGGGGATGCAACGATTACAAGTGTAAAAGCCTAGCTTTCCGAGGGCTGCAGTTTAATTATTTTCGATGGCAAAATAACATTCTTAAGTTCAGAAAGTTGGACAGTGATAATGTACAGTGCAGTACATACGGTGTATATGAACATTCTTGAAGGCAAGCATCTAAAGCTCAGTGTACTGTAAATGGACCTTGTAATTTTCTGGGTGGGAAGAACAGAATAAGAACACTACATTTTAAAGATATCAACTGTCCCAAGTTCTTTGATGAACCATTACAAGATGTTACAGCGTATTTTTACTTTCACATTTATGTGTAACGTGAAGCCCAAGTGGCTTGACACGAGCCACTTAGTTGGTTACAACATGCACGCAGACCCTGAGCATCTGTTAATGGAGATGAGAAATGCTGACCCAGGGACGTAAGTACTCCAGGAAAAGGTGACACTTCTTTTTCCATACTATTACTCCTATTATTCTTATTTATCAAATGTGCAAGGTTACTTGAACATGAATTAGTGTTACGAGCTATTACATGAATCAATTCATGTATAATGTGTACAGTTCCAACCAAAGGGATCTTTCTAAAATTTGATTGATTTGTCTGTGATGTTTATATATATTGTCTTGCATTATCATGATTATTTTCTGCACAGCTTACAAAGAAAAATATTCAAAGATCAAAATGCCCAGCATCTTTTCATGTTCAGTTCTTACTTTTACTGATAGACCAATGGATGTAATTTTGTGTATTTCATTGTCTGTTGAATTTGTGTAGATAAAGGATCTTTCAACTATGTTAATTATAGTTGGAAGCTGTTCCAACAGATATCAGTTAGCAACATGGACAAAAAGAGTGCTTTTGTATGGTCAGGAATAAATCTCATAACTTTCTGCAGCTGTTGTCTGTAACTAATGGTATATAATGAAGACGGCTGTTTATTTAAAAGCAGAACATTTTGAAGTCACACAAGTTGTATTATACAGATATTGCATAGGGGAGATAATGGGAAAATCGTTTTTATTTGAGACTTATTGATTTTCCTGCAGTGTATGCTCATTGAGGGCATAAACAGTGATCACTGGGTAGACCTGTTTAATTGGACATGAGTGCTTAAAACTTTTCTATTGGAAACACAGTCTTAACTTGTAACCAGTTGGTGACTTTATCACTAGCTAGTCCACAAGACTGCGACCAGTATAATTCCATTGAGACTAATAAATTGTTAACATTTTTCAAAAGGTACTAGCCTGAAAAAGAAGGATACCCCCATTCTGTCTAGTAACATAAAATTTAAGGCAAAAACTGTAAAACTGAGTAATGTGTGGCAGTTAGCAAAGAATATTGGACTTGACTTAAGCCTGATTGACATACAGTATAATACTGTTCTTAAATGACAAGTACTTGTAAGTTGTAATTCATGAAAAGTGTGCACACCCTACATCATTTTCCATAGCTGCAGACTCAGTTTAGATCATGAGCACATCACATGATGGTTTTCTCTTGTAGGAAAGCATGTACGGCTTGATTTTACAGAGAATTGTATGCAAACTTGAATACAGACAGATGTTAACTAAACCTTTCAGGTGTTATATAATGAAGGACACTATAAATGGAAAGTGTTTCATGTCTATAATTTGGTAAGCTTTTTATAGTCGCGTATGAGTGCTGAAATGCCCAAGGGAACTTTGGTAAATGAGCGGGAATGACTTTTTTTTTTTTTTTAAACTTTACATATGGACATATATAAAGATTTTTGAAGCAGTTGAAAGCATTGGTGCTTTTGACTGCACTATTGGAAAAGTGAGATTCTGAGTTTGTGAATTTATATAATACAAGTTCCACAATTGTGAAAAACAAGTCAAGCAGCAGTATGTCATTGAATATTCCATCTAGACATGTTCCAGGTGAATTTGAAAGATGAGAGATGCAAATCAAATTGTAAATTCAGTTTCTTTAAAAAAAACAAAGAATATGGGCTCAAAATCATAAGAAATTTAACAAATTCAACATTTTTCTTGTCACTGTTCAAATGCAGACTTTACAGTCAGAGGTTGCTTTCTTCTTGTGCATGTCCAAAGATGTTTTGTATGTACCACTTATATGTTCCACGTACCCATTGATCAAGATCAAGAGCTATAACTTGTATGTTGGAACTGTTGTACCAATATTGTATAAACTTTTACATGCGGTGTATAAAATTACTGGGTGGGGTGCATCTGCTGGAGGTTAGCAATTCCCTATTGTTTGCCTTTTGTTTCAGAAACAAGGTGCAGGGGAAAGCAGCCTGGCAGCGGAATGGGAATCATTTGAGAAACTGCTGGGCAACACTGCTTTTGATGATGGGGTGAGTGGCTTTGGAGACTTGGCTGATATCGCTAACATCCCGTTACCAGGGAAGTCATCTGCAGCTCCATTATCAGAGCAGGTGCAGTCAGGCTACAACATGACCGTGGTGGAGTCTGGTTCCAGCTCTGGGTCTGAGTCGAGATCTAGGTCCAACTCGCGCTCAAAGTCTCGGAGCAAGTCGCGGTCAGCAAGTTCCAGTTCAGATGACTCTTCACGGTCCAGATCCCGGTCCAAGTCACCAAAGGAGCAACTGAGGAAGAAGGATAAAGAGAAGTCCAAATCTCCTCCACTTCCAGCTAAAGAGAAGTCCAAATCAAAGTCCAGGTCAAAGTCAAGATCACGGTCTAAATCCCAGTCTCGCTCAAGATCAAGGTCAAGAGAAAGGAAGAAAAGTAAGGAACATTTAAAGATGGATGTGCATGTATTCATAATTAAATTAAAAGTTGGTAGATTTTGAATGGGTATGGATTGCAAAAATGATATGTTTGAATGTACATATCATGCTTCCCAGTGAAACCCATTTGTAAGTATGCTATAACATTATAAATTGTTGCAGGTACAATTCATTTTTTTTAAAACTGTATTCACCAGTGACATATTCAGGGAACACTGTTCTAAATTTGCATTTCAAAAAACTTGCTGACTCCAAGATGGAGGTGTTTTCACCTGTAACCTGCACAGAGCACACAATTCCATTTTTTGGATTCTTACCTCTCATCGGTCGTCTTGGCAAGTTTTGTTTTTTTTGGGGGGGGGGGGGTTGTCAGTTATCTGTATGTGTAGATAAAAGCATCATGGCTATCTGTAGGATAATTGGCCCATAATAAAGGCTTTGTGAATCTTGTGGGTGTTTTTATTTTGAAATTGAGAATCAATTAAATAACCAATTTTGTCTTGAAAAAGTATTAATTAGTCTGATGCATGCATGATTACATGCACTGTGGAAGTCTGTTTATATAAAGGATTTTTACTTTGAGTTTAGTAAAGCATATTGCAATAAATGATGGATAGATCAGATTAACCCTTTTCCCCTTAAACTGGCTGGTGGTCAGATTGTAAACTAATTCCAGCTGTTATGAAAAACAATTTGACTGTGAATTGTAGATGAGACCTATCAAGAATGCATGTCCCGGGTCAATGTCTTTCCTTGGCATGTGCCCAACCCATGCCAGGGAAAGGTGTTGACTTCATTTAGATTAAAGGGGAATGGTCAACTTGTACTCATGGGTCAACAGGTACATGTAAGCTATTTAAGCATTAATGCCTTTCTTTGTTGTTTTCAGAAACTAAGAAAAGGTCAAGAAGTGACAGTTCCAGTTCAGAGGTATGTGATTCTGATGAGCAAATTGTTGAATGTAAAGTAGTTATGTTGCCTGAAAGATTATATCAAAGTTCACAGGAAAACCATGTGATTCGGTTACTCATTGGTTACTGTATTATGCTGGTTGCTATGCGAGAATTACAGGAGGCGGAAAGCTTTCAAAGCTGTGGATAAAATTGCATTGTGCAGGTTGTTTCGTGAGAAAGATAAGAATAGGAAACAGAAAGCATTAGGCTTACCATAATTAACAAGGGTTTAAGATAACCTGGTAAAATCTGAAGAAATTGCTTCATTTATTGGATTTGAATATTACAGGATACCGAAAGTTTTCAAAGTTGCAGATGAAACTGCATTGTGCAGGTTGTTACGTGACAAAGATAAGAATAGGAAACAGAAAGCATTAGGCTTATCATAATTAACAAGGGTTTTAGGTAATCTGTAAAATCTGAACATATTGCTTCATTTATACCAAAGGGAAAAAATGCTATGTTTGGGTGTGCAAAAGCTGAAAATGTTAACTTGCTGAAGAAGTGGAACTTCTGATATGTGGGACGACTTGCCCCTATCATCCAGTGTGAGTTCATAATTTTATTCACATTAGAACACTTATATGTTGATGTGCATACCTGATCTGAAGCTTTGAAAAAAAATATGATTTGGGATATGTTTTTGTTTGTTTTTTTTTTTGTTTTTTGTTTTTGTTTTTTTTTTTTGTTATTTTTAGGTTCTTTACATTATATGATTTACTTGTGTTCAAAGTAATAGTTGGTTGTTCCTCCAAATTTTGAACAACTGAATTTAATGACACAAAGTAGATTCTATACAGTTCCAGACAGCAAAGCAATACCTTTGATAGGCGGCTCATCATATTTTAAACAAAATATCGTCACTGCACTGGTACAGAGCAACTAAGAGTGAATTTGGCATTTTAACTGTGTGTTATATGTATTTTATGTTTTCCTGTTGGTGACATTTCCAGTAGATGGTTAATCTAATCACATGTAGTCTCTTCTCTTTAGAGCACAGTTTTTATGGCATATTGCCCTGGGAGGAACTACTGTGAATCACAGTTTATTCAGGTGTGTGACACTGACAGTAGCTAATTGGTTTGTCTGCTGTGAGGGCCTGAGGCCAAAGCCTGGTAGTTCCATCAGTTTTGAGTGTCTGATATTTAAATGGGTCAGGACATTCTAACTTGTATAAGTTGGTAACTTGTAGAATACAAGTCAGGTTTGGGTAAGAAAATAAATGATGTTAATATGAATTCCCTGGTCAGACAGAAACAAGCTTTCATAGCTCCAGATAAAACTGCCAGGTGCTTTACCATAGATGTGGCATTAACACTCTTTGTTGTATAAATCACATCTAAATCAGAAAACCAGTCAAACCAAACATGACGAGGTGGAAACTGCCAAACTTGTAGCATGTTCTGCCAGCAGTGTTACTGAGAAGGTAGGTATAGGTATGCTGGGCACTGTCTTTGCACATGGTCTTTTCGTCACACTCAGTCTTTGCATTTTCAAACTTATGTTATACTATAATCTCTGAGGGTGAAAAATGTCTCAAATTGATAAATCAATACAGAATTTAATGGGTCAGTCTTAGATATGCTCAAATAATTGCACTACATTTTCTGAATCAACTTGCCCAATTTGTGTGGGCAGAGCATCCTGCCCTTATTGTTTTGCTGAAAGCTGAATACGAATGGCATTAAATTTTTAGAGTAATTGTATGGCTATTACAAGGAATATTTTTGTGACGTTAATTAGTTTAAGGATACATGATACATTGTTAGGCCAGAAATTGCCCCTCTTGCAGTGTTTGGGTATGATGTGCTAAAAACATAAATTAAACAAACCGCTTTCGGATTTTCTGGAGGATGAATGCAAAGAGTGGACTTTGGAAGATATTATACACAGTGACATTTGTTCTGCGTGTTTTTTTTTTTGTTTGTATAACATAATCCAGTTAGCTGGACTGAAGGAGATCCCTGTTATACCTCAGCAAGTGAGCTCTAATGGGCAGTCTGTTTGTCTCTCCTGTTTGGGCACAGGACAAAATATGGAATCCAATCTTGTTAACTGTCAGAAAATGTATACTTTGTAGCACTTTTCATGAGAACTCTGCACTGTTGGGTGATTTTTGAACCTCTGTCTTCACATATCATACATCCTTAAATGAATGTACCAGTCATGAACGTGTATTTTTTTTTTATGGGCACTCTATGCAATCTAAAAAAAAGTGTTCTGTCCTGGAATGAAAAGATCAGAAGGATGCATTATGTGCATATTTTCCCAGGAGACCTCCAATGTGAAGCAACAGTCCAATGCGTTCTTCACATAATTGTCACAGCTCATCAGGTTATCTCTATAAGGTGAAACTGGTGATGTTTTACAGGAGTGTTTCCAAATGCAAATCACTGCATCTTGTGAGATGACACAAGTCAATTTTTATACATTCCATGAAAAGGGTGCCCTTTATACTGTCAAGGAGCACATTTTCAGGGTCAATAACACGACAAAAAGAGATCTATTGTGCCATGGCATGCATCAGTGTACCACCCCCCCCTCCCCACACACACACACACACACAGTGCAGGTACTCTGTGTCTAAAACAGTGGTCCTGCTCTATCTCTTTGTTTTGCAAAAGTCAGATATACAGAGGATCTGCATTTTGGAAGCTATGCTTCTTGTCCCCACTTTGATATGCACAGTTTACAACTAAAATGTTGTCATCCTTTTAGGTCCTTGGTTTTTGGTGCGAAAAAATTCAGTTTTTGTTTTTGTTGTTGTTTTTTGAGACAATCTCATACTGTGTAGAAAATATTTAAAATAGAAATGTTATATTTTGAAAAAGCAGTATTTTGCAGAAATGTACTGTAGTATCTTGTGTGTAGTAATTGAACATTGTACCTGACCATAAATGCAGAAGAGATATTGTTGAAGTCGATCACGTACTTCAGTAGCAATGTCACGTCATATGGTTTTGTTCATTGTGACAATACAATGTGAAAGTAATAAAAACAAACAGACAAAAACAAAAAAATCCTGAAACAAGAAAGAATATAGAAAGAGCATCTTATTCAGGAGGCAAGTGAGTCTTTTCATTAGTAACTAGTTTTGGTGTGGAATTGGTCATTTCAGTGTTTCAAGGCTTTTCCCAGCGTTTCATAGCGTTAGACAGCATTGCATATGCTGGGAAACGCTGAAGTCCGATTGGCCCTCTTGAGTCCTCCCCTTCATGCTAGGACAGTGTTGCATCACTTGACTCTAAATCTGGGTGCCAGATTATGACAGGAAAATTAGCTCCCAGAATAAGCTTATTTTGATTTTAGGATGTCCTACTTTATAATTGATTTAACATTAAATAAAAATGTATTGTACACCATTGTTTTGGAGATAGCATCATTTGATTATCATATGAGAAGTGACATACAAAACAAGTTCATAAATAATATCTTGGCCATTGATCTTTAACTTGAAAGGGAAACCATGGTTTATGAACGTATGAGCAAAATTGCCAGTCAGGTTGGCAATGGCAAAACTGGTAATTTAATAACAATGCCTTTATTAAAAGTGTTGCAGAAAATCATATTTTTCACACTTGGGGTCAGAAAATATCAAAATAAAGGGGGGAGAATGGAAAAGTATAAACCGCAGAAGTTCATAAAGTGCACTGTGTCGCAATTTTGGCATTGTGATAAATTTCAGGGAGTATATGCAGTTGATGATTTTTTTGTGTGTGGAAGTCTTTGTATGATGCAATAGATCTTACCTCTTTATTGTATTATTTCTGCATGTACTTATTGACCAATTATCTAGATAATTCAATGTGGTCAGTGAAATATATATAATTAGTTTACCAGCATGTAATTGTTTTGCATCAAAGTACCATTTGGATAAAATGCTGGTATTTTCGGAAAATATGTAAATGAAATTTTCATGGCACATTGTCCTGTATCTAGATAGTTGGTTTAACTTTTGATTTACATACTAACATGTTTTGTTTACATATTTTCCTGAAAGAACCCCATTCTTCCCAAAACAGGAAAGGCATCCATCAGAAAAAAGCAAAAGGTCAAGGTCACGGTCACCACATCGTTCCCCTACTCCAGAGAAGTCTGCTAAAGGCAATAGCAAGACATCTTCAAGGAGTAAGAGATCCAGGTCACGGGATCGCAGGTCAGTTGACAAGAAGCACAAAAAGATATCACGGAGTAAACGGTCACGGTCAAGGGGTCGTCGGTCAAGGTCAACATCAAGAGACCGGAGGTCAAGGTCAGGGTCGAGAAGCAAAAGGAAGAGGAAAGGGTCTCAGCGCTCTCCTCCTAGAAAGGTAGGTAAAGAGAAGTCTCATCACTTGATATCAAGTTTTACTATAGTGAAATATTGCGCACATTCCAAGCCTGAAATGGTTACTGCCTTCGGATAGCTAAACAAAAAATAAATGTAAGGGGGCGTAGATGTTAGTACTGCTAAAATTATGCTGGTGTGTGGCCACAATTCAAAATGATGTTCCATGGTTGCAAGAATGGTGACTTATAATTGTAAATTTGGGCTATACGGTGGTCCTTGTCATGGGGACCCACTTTAATAAGAGACCACCTATGTTTCTCCTCTGACGGCTCAACTCCGCTTTGGTGGTTGCCTATTGTCTGGCTGGCTGGCTGGCTGGCCACATTTCACATTTTTGACTTCTCTGGAATTGTCAGCCAAAATCACTTCAAATGGAATGTACCTTGGGTGGGGCTATACTAATTTTGTTCAAATAATCATGCTCCGCTGATTGTTTGATTTTTAGCTCTACTGACCATAGGTATTATGAGCTCATGGCATCACTCGATGTCTGTCCGTAAACTGTTTGCTTGTAAGCACGATACAGTCCACAGTTTTCAAGATATCCTCACTTAACTTTCAAGACTTATCAAGTGTGAAAGTCTAGTTCAGGCTTCATATTGGTGATGCCACCTGTAATATATGGGTCAAAATATGAAAATCTTGTGAATGCTCAAGGGTCCTTAATGTATGATAGATCTTTGTGAAATTAATGGGATCGTGGCGCCACCCATAATTTGACAAATAATGAGCCAAAATGTAATTAAAGATATAAAATTCCATATCTTGAAAAGTAATTGAGTAGACTTGTCAAATTTATAGAATATATAGACCATATCCAATGCTAGCATGCTATGTAAAAATTAGTGACCTTGGCCAATTTCTGTAATGGCAGGGTGTAGCTTGGACATCAGTGGCAAGGAGAACTGATCCTCCAGATCAAAATTGCACTTGATTACTTTTTACATTAGACTGTGCTTGGGGACCTACTTTTTGGGTCGCCGTGATCCAATGAATATGGACTTGGTATTTGTCCAAGTTTATTGTTTTTATGCTCCCCCCCCCCCCCCCCCCCCCAAAATGCGGGGCAAAAAACTTGACTCATGTCTGTTGGTTGTTTGGTGGGTAGACAGACTTCAGTTTCTGCGCCACTACCCAAGACGTTTTTGCGATAAGACTTTGATAGTGCCTGGGTATATGCTACAGCATAAGGGCTAGGTGAATTAAGAAGGTGGTGGACCCTGACCCTATTTTCCAAGGTCATGGAGGTACTGTATAGAACCTGTATATTGTACAGGATTATAGTCCTAATGGAGGGCTAGGTGAAGTTTGAAGATGGGTGACCGTGAGTCAAATTCAAAGGTCACTTTAGTGAAGTTGTTTGCGGCATTGTGACTCAGAATTTAACTTATGACTTCAACATTGCACATGGTAATAGTTCTCAATTAGGGCTTGGTCAGCTTAGAAGATGGATGACCTTGATCAAATTGCCAAGGTCATTACCTGGAGTCCTGTTAGTGAACTTGGTTTCTGCAGGATAGCTAAAGATGTTTTTCACCTAGTGCTTTCATATTGTACAGGAGTATAGCCTTGTATAAGAGCTAGATCAGTTTCTGAAATGGGTGACCTTGAGTCAGTTCCCAAGGTCACAGAGCCACAGTACTGAATTTGGTTTCTGCTTCATAACTGCAGAATTGTTTGAGCCAGAGCTTTAATTTATAGATGTTTCTTGTTGTCTATTAGGCCTAGATCAGCTTCAAAGAAGGGTGACCTTGACTGTATTTCCAAGTTCACAGGGCCACTTGAGTGAATTTGATTTCTAGATCCAGTTCCCAAGGTCATGAGTGTCCCATTTTGTACTATTAACAGTGTAATGAGGGCAAATAAAGAAAGATAGGAGGCCGAGGCATTTATGTTTCACAACCTGTCGTGTTCTTCAATACATTCAAAGTTATTACCCGATTTTTAAAAAAAAACAGACCATGTATGGAAAGCTGGATTAGGCTGGCCTTAAAAAAATGTTTGTTCCGTATAACATACACCCAAAAAAGTTGATGAGGCAGGGAGGAAATTTTTTTTTTTTTAATTTTTTTTTTTTTTCAAATTCCGTCTTCAACAAAACACAAGGGCATGTCTCGGTTTCTTTTTATTTCTCACCCAGTGCTGGAATCCATCACACTTGCCTGGCCCAAATCTGAGAATAAATAAATGTCAATATTTTTACATGGACTGTCTGACATGTAAGATTTAATAAGTAAGAAAAATATTCAAGGTACTGAAAGATTTTGCAATGGGGTCATGCAGAGGTAAAACCCATCCTCCGTGAAAAAAATTGACTATAGAAATTTACTAGATATTTTTTCAGTCTGACAAAAAAAAAAGTTCAATGAAATATAAAGGTTTAAATACAGAAATCAGATTGGAAGAAATTATTCTGTGAGAAGATCCAAAGAATTATTAACTTTTGTTTGATAAGTGTCAGATTGAGGGTTTCAGTATTGTGTGATTCAGGTATTTGCTGTAACACTGAAGTTCACATGGACTACCAGTAACTAAGTAGCCTCTTAAACTTAATGCAGCATCCTCAAGGGTCAAAAACTTATAAAGCTAAAATCATTACAGAATTCCAGGATTTTTATTATCAATTTCTAAAATTTTGAAAGGACTTGGATGTTGTAAGTCAAGGCTAACCATATCAGTAAAAATTGCTTAGTGCAGTCAATTCATCTCTGCCCTCTGGAAAGGGGGGAGGGTGTCACTGAATATGTTGAAAAAAAAAATCAAGTCCAGGAAGGGGGGGGGGGTCACTGAATATATTGAAAAAAAAAACTAAGTCCAGACCTTAAAAAAAATTGGGCAGCACTTCCCCTAGATAAACTTTTTTTGAGATTTATATCCCCCATCCCCCTAAACCTCAGTCGGCCAACTGGTCACAGGGTTCATACAGCATAGCAAAGCCAAAATTCCATACTTTTTCAAGTACTTTCCAAACCATTTTTTCCAAAATTCCAAACTCAATTATCCGTGGTTTTATGGGTATGTACGTATATATATATATATATATATAGTGGTTCCCCTTTTATAAGGCCACCCCAAATGTTTCCTTATTACGAGAGGTGGTCTCTCTTCAGGGGGAAAATATGAAAATGCCATACTTGTTGCGCAGCAAAGTAGCCTTTGCAGAGGGAGTGGCATCTCTTTGGGGGTGGCTTACAAGAGGGGGACCAATGTATACAATTTATATATTGAACAAAAAAACAACAACTTCTTGTTTGATACTAGCAAGCGCTGCTTCCCCCATATTTTTCAAGTGCACATTACTTGCACACACCTTGCATCTTGCGCTGTATTTGTCCTGTTTTACAGGCAAAACCCAGTCCTTTTATTTGGGGTTTTCAAGCCAAAGTTCATTATATGTACAGCCTCCCATTGTTGTTGTGGCTTGGTGCACAATTTATGCCCGCGACGAACATTTGCGGTCATTTATCCATAATTCAGGGCTCGACAATTTTTTAAAAAATCACTTGTCTGCTGGGCAAGTAGATTTCAAAATCCGCTTGTCCTGATAAAACTTCTATAAACATGGTTTTTTTCTAACAATGCTAAGGCCTAGGCTAGACAAACCCTTTACCCTAAAATGTATTTGCCGCTTATTGTCGCTTGCAAAATCGCAAAAAATATCAAATTTTATGATTCTAGCTGCAACTGTTTGACAGTGAAACTGGCAAAATATCAAAAATACAAATTGAAAGTAAGCTATTTGCTTGGGGTGACTAACGATGAAAAATACATTGTAATTTCTGGGACTATAGGAGTCCGTATAAACTTAAATAACGATTAAATAGTTGCATTGGCTTCAGTTCAGAATCCTTTCTCTCTGCCTTGGATGGCGTGATGCACTGATGGGATGCATATCGTTTGCGTATCTACCATGAATGCTATCGGTACATCGTAGTAAATTTGCGTATACAGTATTGGCAAGTTCCTCGCAATAAACGGTGTTCTTAAATCAAATTCAAACGAAAATTTTAATATTTCAAATCAGATATCGAGCGTGCGCACCGTCAACATCTTTCCTGCAACTGTACACAAACAGCTGCTTTGGCCATGTGGTCTGACGCACAACACATCACCCGATTGGTCAATTCAGTCACATGCAAAAATGAGCCAATCACGGCTCGTGCTACGGTGTTTTCATCATGGCTTCCGCCCAGTGAACATGTGTGAATTTACGGAGGGAACACACAAACGGGAAGCTTTGTTTTTGTTGCAGCATACGAAATAAAGATTCGGGTGTTTATTCCAACTATTATTTGGAGTCACAGGCAAATACGCAAAGGTAGGGGATAGCTGGAATTGTTGAATGTGTCCCAAATGAGTCCGTGAGACTGCGTCAGTTCACCGCAGATCTAATCCAGTGTTCCCGCTGTCACTTGCGTGTGACTGGCAGGTGTGTGCTGTTTTTGCTGGGAAGTCATCGCACGGCACGTATTTTTTTCTAACACTGTTTGAACCCACCGATAAATAGCATTTCATGTTAATTTGCAGATGAATTTGCCCTGCAAAATATTATTATTTTTTGACGGATTTTACTTGTAAAAAATTCCAACTAGCCCGCAGGGATAGCACTTTTTTATTTCCACCAGCCCGAGCCCAATTCTAGAAGCGAGCCCCGGATTTTCTGCTGTATAGGAAAAAATCGGCCGCATTTTTTAGTTCGTAACTTTACCGCTATTGCTAGAACTGGCGCTGTTGTTTCGACGTTCTTCACACTCATTTTTTTGCGGAAAAAAATTGTTTTTTGCTATGATCGAAAAAATATTGTCAACCGCACATATTTATTACAACCGGCCGGGTTATACGGAACAAAAATATTTTTAAGGCCAGCCTTATTGATAGACATTTTGAATGGCAACAATTTTTTAATCTGAGTTGAAGATCAAGGTGAAATGGCCAGTTGGAATATAGGGGTCATCTTGTGAATGCTCAGTACCCCACAGTTTTTGAGTTAGGCCCATTTAACTTTTAGGACTTATTAAATGTGAGAAAATTATGTCAATGTCAATGTGGGAGGCACCACAAATAGTATGTAGTAAACATAAAATGCTTAGTTCACCATGCTTTATATTTGAATTGAAAAATTGATCAAGGTTATCCATATTATGCAATTTCAAACTTCCACCTGAAATGCTGGGGACATAATGTACATTAGGTGGGCTTCTGTCAGGTTTGGTCAGTGGTCATGCTCCTATGGTTTTGGATTTGTTATGAAGTGTTCATTCATTTTTTGGCATCTTTTGAATCTTCAAAAATCTTCTGCAAAAATGCCCAGCGAATTGCTGTAAAATTGCACAGGGACAATCCTTGGGACCCCCAGGCCTTAATTTGTTCAACAGGTGGCGCTGCGATATTTTTCTATTATTTAATGACTTTTGTGTGTTAAAGCTATTTTTTACTCATCCAAAACCGTCAAGCAGATTGTTTTGAAATTTTGTGGAAGTGTAGGCTGTTGGAGGTTAAAACAAACTTATTCTTATTCAGCAGGTGGTGATTTGCTGGATCCCTGATTTTTAATGGATTGCAGTGGAAATTCACGTTTGACAGTTTCTGCAAAACTTTCAAACACATTTACTTCATACTTGGGGTGGATGTGGATGTACCTTGGGTGGGTGTTTACCAAGTGTGTTCATGTGGTCTTATTCCAGTGTTTTTTTTTGCCTCAGCTAACTTGTCAGTCAGCTGAGATTATGGTGATGGTTAGGAATCAGTCACCCATTTGGCTTCAACCACAATGCACTATTTGGACTTCTCAAAAACTGTTTGCCATGGGTGGGTCTCCACCAAGTTTGTTCAAAATCAAATGGTCGTGCTTCAGTCATTTTTTTATTTTTAACCCTTCCTCTGCTGCAGAGGATAAAAACCCGCCCAAAGATACTTGCTTCTCCTTTGCTGCAAGTGAGTTTATCAGCCCAATATAGCACATGCATAAAAGATCAACTTTCAGTGCGTGTAATTACTGGTTGATGATAAACAACATGGCACACTCTCATGCAGATGTACAACATATTAAATGGTTTTCACTGTAACTATGGGGTCTCTGCACAAAAAAAAAAAACACACTCCGATTTTATTCAGTATAGACCATCACTGGAGATTGATTGACAGTGCATACCTTTGCACAAGTTGCCCTTTTAAACATTGGTTGCATACAGTTTCTACCTTGTATTTCTTTCAGTAGCTCACTCAGGTACATTCTTCATGTTTTTAATATATCTACCATTGACATGTCACTAAATTTCGGTACTTATATGACATGAAAACATAAAATTACCGATGGCTTGAATGATCGGCTCCACCATGCTTCTTTGTTGAAAGTGTGCACTGCACAACTTGACCACATGCAAACGTACTTTCTTGATCTGCCAGCCAGTCAGCGCCCGAACAGGAGAATCTCGCTGAAGCAGGATGAGAATGTTGCTGCTTTCTGTTTCTAAGATTTTTACCTCGCTGATAGTAAATTTATGCAAGATCACAACGTTTGGTGGGCAGGAATAAAGAATTAAGCCAATAGGAAAGCAGCATGATGATATTGACGAGCTTCTGACATTTCCATTGATGCCAAACATGCCTGGAACAGCCAAGAGCATTGTAGGAAGTTTGAGACTGCAAAACATGCAATTTTACCACTTTTTTTTTTTTTTTTTTTTTTTTTTTGGCAAATGTACCAAAAACAACTAATTAGATGTTTATTTAAAAGTCTGTATAAATAAAATTATTACATTTACGAACAAAATTGTTCCTGTAGCACACGCTGGGCAGGTTGATAAACCCTAAATGAGTATACAATGTCTTAGTTGATCTAAATAAACATCAATGTGGATGCCCTGAAGATCGTGTTGTGGGGCAATCCCAAGATTAAATTCAGTGTGATCAACAATTAACCCCCCAAAATAAATAAATAAATATAGCAGAGGGAGGGTAAATGAATTTTTTTGTTGAATTTTTGGCAAAATCTTAAAAATCTTCTCCTAAATCACCAACTCAGTTGCTTTGAAATTGCATAGTGACACTTCTAGGAACCCTGAGACCTGCAGGTGGCATGGTCTTTTTTAATATTTTTTAAAGAATTTTTTGGCATCAAAACTTTTTGATGTCTCTTAACTGTCACTCAGATTGTTCTGAAACATGGTGGAAAAGTAAGCTGTGATAGTTTAAACATAATTGTTCACTAGGGGTTGATACTCTAGATTGTTGGTTTAAAACAAAAATCAATTCGGGTACCTGTCGGTTAACATGCATTTGTATTAATTAATGTCAATGCAGGGACTGTGGATGCTCTTAGCCAATTAGCCAAATGCTAATGTTTCATTAATTTGGCTTGTAGAACTTGTTCATGGCTGATATATTTTACCATGAATAATATGAGTCAGGTCAAGTTCTACAGTGATAACTTTTTAAAATATTTTTCCTGATGTGGGTTCAAATTTTGAAGGCTCAGATGTGTCCTGTGTAAGTCAATAGGGATTACAATGGAAATTCACCTGTGCCTTTAAAGTGAGCTCAGCGCAAGATTGTCACCACCCTCTTGTTCAAGATTCTTTGCTTAGTGCTTTCCATGTTTTTATATCTGCTGTGAGGGGCAATGTTTTCAGTGGAAATAGATCAAGTTTACACTTTATGTCGCAGTCTTTCAGGAAATCATACCACCATTTTGGCACAGGCAGATACGGATCAAAAGTCATCTGACTGGAAGGGACCTCTTTGTAATCAGTTGTTTAAGTTACCCTGGCAAACAGAATAACATCTTTTTTATGGCCTTCCTCAACCAGTTTCATGAAAAAAAAAATATGGTAGAGCCTGTTTAGAGTAGGAAACACTTGCAAAACATTAATGAGCAGAGGTTTGGACCAAAACAGTTCTTTCCATAGTTACAAGTTTGACCACTGCCTATTTCTATTTTATTTTATTTTACGAATTTTTTTTCTTTTTTTACATGAGAGAAAGGTTTCTGGTGACCATGGGTCAGAATAAAGGGCAAATTTATTGAGGATACTCAGCTGATGATACTAGTTTGGCTAAGCACTAATTTGCCAGGTTTAATTATTTCTTGCACAGGACAAAGATCCTCATAAAAACAGGGAGTTGCTTAAATTCTTTGACAGGACAAAGGTGATGGTCATAAAAAGAGGTCAACAAGTCGCTCACCAGAGAGAAAACGCTCTAGAAGTAGGTCAAAGGGAAGAAGACGGGCTAGTGGGTCACCAGCAAGAAAGAAGTCTCGAAGCAGGTCAGGAGAAAGAAGAAAATCTGGAAGCAGATCACGAGACAGGCAAAAATCCCGCAGCAAATCCCGTGATAGGCGGAGATCTCGCAGTAGATCACGCAACCACAAAAGGAAAAGATCTCGTGATAGGAAAAGGTCTAGAAGTAGGTCAAGAGACAGGAGACGGGAGAAGCATAGAAGAAGCAGAAGTCGTAGTAGGAGTCGCAGCAGGGACAGGCGACGGCGTAGGCGAAGAAACAGAGGTCACTCTAGAAGCCGGAGAGGAAAGTCCAGAACTCCTGATCCACCAAAGAAGAAGAATGAACCTCTGAATTTCAAGGAAAAACTGAAGCAAAGTCTGTTAAGTGTACAGAAACAGGCCAATGATGGCAAACTGACACTGGAGAGTCTGGCCAATGTGGACAGCCAAGATCTCACAAACAGTAAGTACTATCAGTTACCACATGTTTGCTGAACATAGTAAGATTATTATCTGGCCTTGGTCAGCCATATGACATGAGGGCGAAGCCCGAATGTGGTCTGGCTGACCAAGGCTAGGATAAAATCCATATTACGTGTCATGGCAAACATGTGGCAATGATTTTATTATATTTTCAGTAATAATAGCCTTTGATTTAAAGCAGTAGATATGAAAACATATTAAAATTTAACTTAATTCATTCAAAGGAACTTCAAGGCAAACTTAAGAGTAACAAATCCATTTAATAGAAAGAACTCAAAATTTGTTGACATAAGAATGGGCCAACAGCATATCATAATTAGCATTAAACATGAAAACCCACACAAATTCTCAAGAAAATGATGATTATTGTCAGATATACCTACAGGTGGCTGAGGTGTATTCCACGATGCTTTGTGGTAGGCAATGTTTTTTTGGACTTTTTCTGCCAGGTATTGTGCCATTTGTGCGCTGCCTGAACTTTTCAAGCATGGAAAATGAGGCTGGACCAATAAAATTATAGTATGGATCTGTACTACCTGTTTGATGAAATATTACTTGTGTGGATGTAGAAACAAACCAGTATGGTTTCATATTTGGAAAAATTGAACCAATGGACTTTGGCTGTTATTAATGAAAATATAATAATGTGAAACTTCATTATAACAGCACTTAAATATGTGGCATATTTACTTAACGACACAAGCTTAAAGTCAATCCCTTTGCTGTGTGACTCATTTATCTGACATGTTCAGGTATGGAACTCATTTTGCAGAGAACAAATGGTGTCATTGTAACAGAGTTCGACTTTGTTGATCATGTAGGCTAAACTGGGATTAACCATATCTTCTAAGGTATGGGATACCCTTGAAATCCTTGTTAATTCATTTAAAAAATGGGTACCGTAACTGTTTGTCCATTGGGGTTAATTGTATTAAATGGCTTCAACAACTGGCAGATTGTTCCCATGTTTCAGTAATGGTGGCATTCAGAGGCCTTGAGAAGACTGCATTTTGTGGGAAACATGTACATAACATTTTTATTTTGTGTGTGCTGTATCTCCTAAAACTGGGTCTTGTTTCAAACCAGTTAATCAAAGACTGTGTTACACATCCCAGTGTTAAAATTTCGGGCAAATCTGGCAAACATAATTGTAGGGTACATGCATTTTTTTTTTTTAAACAGTTGGCTTGATTTTAAATAACTGGTAATGTATATGTACTTGTGAGTGTCTGCGTGTATTTATATATGCCATAGATTTACGGGATATTGAGATCAATGGTTTCAGCTCAGTGCTGTTAGTCCGTTACAGCAGTTAAAGTTTGCTCGATATCTGTCCGTTTGGCCATCGTCATAGCCACAGCACAGCCGTTATGTATTAGCCCATGCACATGTGGATATGACCCGCCTTTGTAACACTGCATGGTACCTCCCTTTGGCAGCCCAAAGGCTCTTAGCTGATCTGAGGATGGATTTATACAAGTCTGATCCTTGTATGGGTAGGCAAATATGTTGCTGTTACAGGAAGGTAATGACCATGCATCTTACTTTTTGTTCACAGTTTTAACTCTTTGTTTTTCTCGGGGAGACCCCAAAAGTTCTCTGCTTTATTTTTCAGTGTTAAAAGAAAAGCCAAGCAATCTGCCCTTGAACTCCAGTAACCCGTTGCAATCTATGGCCCAAGGCAGTGGTCAGGTGACTCCACAGACAGCCCTACTGCAGACTATGGCCGTTATGCATCAGAAGGTGAGTGAAAAGTTGTTATACTGGGCCAGTAACCTCCAAAGTGGCAATTTAACTGGTAACTAATGCAAAAGTAAATTATCAATTCACTTCTGATGCAGGAATTAAAAAGTTTGCAAGTCAATGTAATTCATGATTACTTACATGTACCTGGTATGATTGTAAGAGGAAAAATTCCAATCCAGGCAGGTTGCCAAGCATCCACAACAACAGCAGCATTACGTTGTCGAAATGCTTTTAAAAGTAACAGTTTTGGTCAGCAGGCAGTCATATTTTGCTGGAGTGAGTGAATGGAGTATTGTACACCTTCAAAGTCCTCACCCTAACCAGGTTATAAGTTTTAGACTGAAACTGATTGTGTTTATGGGGATAAACTATCAGGTTGTAATTAAATAGAGAAGATACAGAATTAAGCATGGATTCCATTATCATAACACTATCATAGTTTTCCATCCAACAAGCACAGGCCTCTTGCCTCACCTGGGTCTGCATGCCCTGAGGCGACACCTAGTGGGGAAGGCTGAAGTAACATCAGCCCTATTGTGCTTAATGCTGGGCATGTCAAGATTTATGAAACAAGAGAATGAAAACAAAATGTGGCACTTCATGCTTTCTTTGAAATTTTAAGCTCTGTTGACCAAAGGTTGCAGAGCTCATGGTATCGCTTCTGTCTGTCCCTCATACTTGCTGTCCATCCATAAGCTCTTTGCTTTTGAGTGAGATACAGTCCACAGTTTTGAAGATAACACCATATGACTTTCAGGATTTATCAAGTGTATGAAAATCAAGGTTGAGTTCAATATCAATGTGTTCCCCCCCCTCCCCCCAGTATTATGTAATATACTGGTCAAAATGTAAAAATCTTGTGACTGCTGTAGAACTGAAATGTTTGACAGATGTTCATGGAATTTAGTGGGATTGTGGAGGAGTTCAAAAACTCAGTTGCATGTGATACTAGTGATGCCACTTAGCATTTGAAGGATATTATACGCCAAAATGTGTTAAAAGATGTAAAATCTGGAAAAGGGATTGAATTAGAGATGCCAAATGGATAGGATATATATATATATATACCATGACCAGTGCTAGTATGTTATGTAATATCAGTGACTGAGCTATTTTTGTAAGGTCACCATGCCTGGAAAGTTGAAAAGGTGATTTTGTAGTGGCAGAGTGTAGCTTGTACATCAATGGCAAAGAGAATTGAACCTCCAGATCAAAACTGCACATTTTACATAAAACTATATGGGGACCTACTTTTTGAGTTGCATTGAGCCAATGATTATGGACTTTGGCGCTTGTCAAAGTGTGTTTTTTTCTTCAATAACTAGAAAAGTTATTGCCTCGATTTGGACAAACAGACCATGTATGGAAAGCTGCATGCAGGGCACACATTTTGAACAGTAACAATTTTAATGGGTGTTGAAAGTCAAGTTAAAATGGCTAGTTGGAATATAGGAGTCATCTTGTGAATGCTGTGCACCCTATAGTTTTTTTAGTTAGGCTCAATAATTTTTAGAATTTATATAAGTGTATGAAAGTCTATGTCGATGTCAATTTTGGTGGGGCCACCAATAGTATTATGTAATATAAAGGTCCAAATGTGAAAATCTTGTCACCAGTCCAATGTCTTTTTTAGTCCCCCGCCCACTTGGTGGGGGACTATAGGTTTGCACCTCGTCCGTCCTTCCGTCCGTCCGTCCGAAGCTTCTCCGGGCCATATTTCCAACACCATAACACCCACAGCTACCAAATTTAATGTGTTTATACTTCCTAGGATAGAGGTGTATGGTGTGCCAAAAGTAGGTCACTAGGTCAAATATCTGGGTCACAGAATACATATGTATGAAAAATCTTGTCCGGGCCATAACTTTTTTGTCCTTTTACTTAGAGTCATGAAATGTTACACAAATGTGAAGCTTAGTCTAAGAAAGTGTCATAAAGCAAAAGTAGGTCACTAGGTCAAATATTTGGGTCACCGATCGATATGTAAATATACAGAAACAAATTTTGTTCGGCACATATCTTCCCTATATTAATGCTACCTCTTCAATTTTTTTATGGTGGGTAGACCTTAGGTAGTAGCTGTGCATAGGCATTGTTTTGTGTGGCTAATTACTTGCATTAATTAATTATTTAACAAAGTTCGTTAAGCAAGACAAATTTTGTCCGGGCCATATCTTCTAAACTATTAATGCTAGCCCTTTGAATTTTTTGTGGTGGATAGACCATAGGTAGTAGGTGTGCATAGGCATTGTTTTGTGTGGCTTATTACTTGCATTAATTAATTATTTAACCAAGTTCGTTAAGCAAGACAAATTTTGTCCGGGCCATATCTTCTAAACTATTAATGCTAGCCCTTTGAATTTTTTATGGTGTGTAGACCTTAGGTAGTAGGTGTGCATATGCATTGTTTTGTTGGCTAATTACTTCCATTAATTAATTAATTAACGAAGTTCATTAAGCAAGCTCAAGATACAACACAAATTTTGTCCAGGCCATATCTTCTAAATTATTGATGCCAGCCCTTTGATTTTTTTTTATGGTGGGTAGACCTTAGAAGTTAGAGGGGATATGGTAATGGGCACCGTCCGTGTGTCCGTCCGTCCGTCAAAAGTGTAAACTCCATGTAAAACCTTGTCCATGCCATATTTCCCTTACTATAATACCTACAGCTACCAAATTTATTATTTTGATACTACCTGGGGAGTTGTTGTGTCACATGGCAAAAGTAGGTCACTAGGTCAAATATCTAGGTCACTGAAATCCATTCAAAATCTTGTCCGGGCCATAACTTTTTTGTCCTTTTACTTCGATTAATGAAATTTTACACAGATGTGAAGCTTAATCTAAGAATGTGCCATACTTTTAATTTTTTTTTTTCATCTAGGTCACACCCCTATATAGTAGTCCATTCAACCTCGTGGGCGACGAGCGGGGGACTATGTATAATTATTATTGCTCTGCAATACTCATCAACTTGTTTTGTTATGGATCTTCATGAAATTTTGTTGGATTGCAGAGTAGGTGAAAATCTTGGTTGCTTATGATACTAGTGGTGCCACCTGTAATTTGATGGAAATGATGAGTTTATATTTCTTTAAAGATACAAAATTCCATATTTCAAAAAATAATTGAATTAGATGTGCAAAATGTATAGAATATATAGATTATGACCAATTCTGATATGTTATGTAAGATCAGTAACGTTGACCTATTTTGGTTGGGGCAACAGACGTGTAAAGGTGATTTTTTAATGGCAGGGTGTAGCTTGGACATCAATGGCAAAAGAGAATGGAGCCTTCAGATGAAAGTTACACTTCAGGACATTGTATATAAAACTGTACTTGGTGACCCATATTTTTTAGGTCATATTGGCCCAATGATTGTGTGGTCCGATCTATTTTTCAAGGTCATTAAGCACTTAAGGTGACACAAACAAAGCTAGGCACTTAGAGGAGTGCTGTCTTCAACCCCCTCCTCTGTTTTGGTTTTTATTTTTAGACCCATAAAACTATATATATTCTTGTTGCTTAGGATCTCTAGATTATATATACACCAAGAAAAATTTTAAAAATCATTTTTTGGGCAAAAAATGGACATTTTACGAAATGGTTCGATTTGGAGATTTTTCTCGGGATTCTCAAAAAATATAGTACTTAAAACCTCAAAAATTTGCAAAATGAAACTTCGTAGACATGCCCAGGACTGGTTTTTTGCGTTTTGGAATATGTTTTTTTTTTTAGGCAGTTTTATGCCCCCTAAACATGAAGAATTGTTCATCTTCACGAGCATCATAATTAATAATCGATTACAATTTATCTATTGCGTTTATGGAAAAAGTGAAGGAACCGAACCTGGACATGACTACGAAGTTTCATTTTTCAAATTTTTGAGTTTTTAAGTACTATGATGATGACATAACAAGGAGTAACTCATGAGAGTTTGTCAATTGCTTATGAATTACTAGGCACAAGAATTGACTGGCGTGGCAGTGCCAAAGTACTACAACCCAGCAGCTGTCAATCCACTTAAATATGCAGAACAGGTACAGAAGAGGAAGCTGCTCTGGTCCAAGAAACCAGAGCAAAAAGAGGTAAGCTGGGGTATGACTCATTGGCAAATGCCTGCTACTGAGCCATGTAGGCTTGAGCTAAAAGAAGTGCAGTTTAGCCAAAAATATTTCTGTAAAGTTACTTAACTTCATCTATATTTATTTAAGTTCTTACTGTAATAGGGCCAGGGACTGTAGGTTTGCACACTGTGTGTCTGCCCAGTACTTCCCTCATTCTGCCATTCCATCTAAAAATGCTCTCAAGGCCACATTTTCTAAACTAATACTTTAATACAGATATCAAACTTGGTGCGTGGATACATATTGGGATAGTGGTGTGGCACGTATTAAAATTAAACCACCTCAGTCTCTGGCCCTTATGCAAGGGTGTTTTTTTTTTTTTTTTTTAAAGAGATAAAAGTAGGATGACCGACAGCCTTTAAGAGATGAGAATGTCTCTCTAGTAGTAAGTTTGAGTCCTGTATGGATCTTCTTGCCCAAGACTTGGGGAAAGTGTGTGATTGTTCATGTGATAAAATGCATTTTTAGCTGGATTTTTATGTGATTTTGATTATCTAACTTTAAACGGCCAACAAAGTTTTAATTTTATGCTGTCAAATGTCATTATGTCTGAAGTTGAACGAACAAGGCAAGTGCATACAGTCTCTGAAAATTTGAAACATGGGAATGTATGCTTAAAACACATTAAATTGTCACTTTAACTTTATAGTTACATATGCAGGTGATGTATGAATGTTGTTTGTTGTTAGTTTGACTGATTTTGTCACAGAAAAAAAAAACCCATGATGAGTGATAATCAAGAAACTTGCATATTAAATGTCATGTGATTCGCAAGAAACATCAGAATTCAAAGTAATGCAACAATAATCCAGTTTGTGTGCTGATTGAATGGAACCCCACTTTGGAAGAAAAACTAGTTCCTGAAATCTTAACAATTGTGTTCGATTTCAGGTACACTTGCCATTAGCTTTCTTAAGTTAAATTTGACACAGTTTTCCCACTAGGTGGCACTACATGTACATCTAGTGAAACCAGCATTGACAAGTTCATGCACTTGTTTGAGGGTATTGTAAGATGATCTCATTCTTTTCATTTATTTTTAAAGTTCAAATCATGCCATTAGCCAAAGAAAAATATGCTTGTCTGGCCAGTGTCTAAGATAGGCGAATATCTCTACTTAGAACAAACTATATATTTATATGGAAGAAAAAAATTGAAATTTCCAGACCATGAGCTTGGTTGTTCAGGATTCATCAAAGACTTAAAAGTGAAATGACTACTGTGTATCAGGAATGCAAAAGAATAGGTTAAAAATACAGTTGTTTTGACTTTATTTAATACAAGAAAAAAATTTAATCACTGGAACAGTCAATTTTAGATACGACAAGCACACACTATATATGTAATGTACATGTATTAATAACTTTATTAAACCCTGACTAAAGCTAAAATTATATTTTTTTTTGCAATTTGCAGTATACACAAGTAAAAACAGTTCTTCATGAGGGCAAGTTAAGTTACAGGGGGTCCCATAGATTTTTATCCAGGTGTGTCCATACTCAGCAGACTTGAGCCTTTTCAGAGAATTCACTGAATTCAGTGAGTTTTGCTTCAACTTTTTGGAAGAAAGTGTACTTCTTTTGATCTGAAAGTTGCAAAATTGGCGGGGGGGGGGGGGGGGGGGGAGGGTCAGTGGTTTTTCTTCTTGGTCAGGCTCATGCTTATCGTGGGGCAAGTCATTTTTGGGGAGAAAAAAAAAACGTGTTCTAGTTACCTGCACTGTTATTTTCGTATTGGGAGAATTATTTCAGCTACAACTGTGATGTTGTATGATTGATCTTGATCCACTTCTCAAGGTCACATGATTGTTGTGCTGAATTTATTGTTGTGAGTTGCAAAGACATATTGAGTCATTGTTTTGGGGTGGTCACTGGAAAGCTATTGAGCCAGTACCTAAATATTTGCTGGTGAAGCTGCGCCAAAGGAAAGGTGACCTTGATCTTATTCCAAAGGTGGCAGCAACAGTTGGTATCCTTGTTGAGACCACCACACCATGTTAACTGGCAGTATAACTACATCTTGTGTCAAATCTGGATTGTCTAGTCATTGTTGAAATCTCTATTGCAAAAATGCTGTTCAAGATACTGATTAGTTTACCACAAAGGGGTGGACTTTGTTGTTAGAATTGTTAAACTTTAAGTTCTGTGGAGTGTATTCAAGGAAAAATGCAGGTAATGTAGTTTGCTAATAATCCTCATGTATTCATTACAGCAGGAGGCAAAGCCAAAGCAGAGCAATACATGGGGCGCAATGCACTTTTCCCAAGACCAGGATGGTAAGATGACTGCAAAGTTCCGCAAATTGATGGGCATAAAGGCAGAAGAACCAGAAACCAGAGAAGCAGAAGGGGACAATACATCGGAACAGTTGAAAAAACAGGAAGAACTTTTTAGTCGCCTTGATAAGGAGTATGAATTTGCACGCATGACCACTCACACACACAGGGGTGTAGGGTTAGGGTTTGCATCCCAGGGGATGCCCGACGCCGTTCCCCCGAAGTGAAAAAATGATCCCATTATGGCAAACAGATCTTTAATTTTAGTACATGGTTTCCAAATAGTATGTTAATACGTTGGGCTTAATTTGTCACAGTGAAAAATATAAATGGTGCTCTTAATGCAAATGAAACAAAATATCAAGTTAATATGTATGCAGCTTTGGTCATCCAACTAGAAGCAGCTAATGAGTTTCTCTGGTCACTAGCCTTCAGTACATGTAGTACCGTGCTCTATTCACTTTCTTTTGTACCCAGGGCTGCCCCAATTAGTACCCAGCCAACTTTTTAACCTTCTGGCACATTCCAGAATTGTAAATTCTGGGAACCAGTTGAGCAGATCTACCCATGATTTCCGTCAATATTGTAAAACTGCTATCAGGGTTTTACTTTGTGCGGTATTCGATACGTTGACAAACAATAACTTCAGTGTTTATGCGGTAAATAAGACCATCTTCTGGCAGAATTTTTGCATATTGTACCATTTTCTGGTATTGTTGATCCCGCTCAAAAGGGGCACAAAATTAATGTCCCAGTTAAACGTCTTGTTAAGTTGTGCAGTCTAGTCCACAGAAATATTAAAAGCTTGTCGTAAAATGTGCCCTATGTTGTGAGTCTTGGCAGATTAAAAAAATAACAGAGCACGCTTGATATGAATCTGTTGACGTACAGACCACTGCCCAGAAAAGGATTTCAGTATAGCACATATATCTGGAGAACAGCAATTGATGCCATTGTCTGGTCTCTGCAGGAGTACTGAAAGTAGGTTTGCAATTCTGTGTTGCCATGGTGCAATTTTTTCATCTGAAAAAGAAGGTAAATCTGGCCAAGTTAAGGCAGTGCAGGTTGAAATCTAAGTCGCCAATGGGAATTATTGTAAAACCTGATTGGGTATGATGCCTTACTTTGCAGCATCTTCACGTTTCCACATGAACTGAAACCTGATGCACTAGAGTGAAAACACAAAGCCAACAGAATGTCATGCTGTGCGCTCACTTAGAAAGCCTAAATAAAGAAAGTTAACCCCTTGCTAGTCAGAGTAAGACTCAGCCAGTAGCTTTCCTGGGCAAAGAAAAGCTATTGACCTGGACATGCATTCATGTGAGGTGTTATGTGCAATTCTCAGCAAATTCAAATTCTCTTAACACAGAATTAAATTAAAAAAGAAGAAAGCAGATGACAATGAACATCAAGGTGCTTTGGGCGATTGAACTGGAAAGGGTTAATTGAATTGTAGGCAGGAATTCAGGATATGTAACAGGGCCTAACAGCTCATGACTGCAAACATGACACCACAAGAAGTCCATAATGACAATGGCTGGGTTGGTCATGGACACTGACAGTTTCTTCAGGTGCACAGAGAGAGCACATTCTTCATGTCTCTCTCCTCAAGCCCAAGTATTTCTTGATATAACTGATTGATTCTGTTATGTACTCTGTTACATGAGGAGCAGCCTGTGGGATTAATTGAAATGCCATGAATAACGAGTGGCCTCCTTACAAAGCTAACACTGAAACAGTATTCTTTTTATAGGGACAAGTTGCCTCATTTAAATTGGGCATTATACGTATACAAGTAGTTTGTGCTCTTGACCTTGGTGTATGACAAGACGGCAACTTTGGTTTTTTATGACAATTTTTTTCGGCCAAAAAATCAACATGGTTGAGCACATGTGTGAAAAGTGTTTGGTGTGGAGCAGTGACAAAGTGTATTTGAAGCTAATAAATATTGAAATGGTTTGGCACCACTAAATGACAAGAGACATAAGATTAAAGTTGAGCGTGCATGCAAAGGATACATGTATAAATGACTTGTAGAAATACATTTTTGAGAATGTAAAAGATTTAGTTATCAAGAAATGTTGTTATTGATGTCAATATGTCAATTGAAGGAAACCACATCATTTGACTTCGGAGACCAGATTTTATGGATCAGATTATAAAGTGTATGAAGCTTAATATATGACCAATCAAGCAATAAGAGTTGTAAATAGTAAAACTGTGTGGTTGTTACACATATTTGTTGAATGTTGAGAATGCACTTGTATATGTGTATAGTATGACAAGATTTTTTTTTCTTAATGTACATAAAATGTATGAAAGTGAATTTAGAGTGAGGATATGTAGTTAAAGTTGCAAGTTAGAGCATGGCGTCCAGGACCAGAATTTACACATATAGAGGCAGCGATGAGGAGCAGAGGGAATGAGGATGTGGCTTTGACAGTCTGGACCCATTAAGTTCCCGGTCATAGGTTCAGATGGTGGGATGTCTCACTCACTGTCAAGCAAATGGCAGTAATGTGAAAAAATGTGTGGCACAGTAAGAGGTTCTGTTGAGGTACTGAGGGTGAAAAAAATTATATTGTGATTACTTCATACATGTGTGCTTCTCGATCTATGGCATAATGGCAAAAAAAAGGGATATTGTCAATGTGAAAAAAAAATGAAAACTATGAGGTAAATTTTTAATGTGGATATGTCAAATTGTTGAGAAAACTTTCCAGATTTGCCAAGGTATCATTTGGGATGAATAGACTTGATGCATAACGGTGACAAAGGAGATCCTCTGCTGGTGTAGTGTTGTACAGTTATCTCTTTTTAACTCTTTCAGTGCCAATCATGTCTTAAGTCGATCTACTTAAGTCAGACAAGTCTGAATTACTATTAGGATCCCAAATTCGTATTCCTGGTAAAGACCTTTCATTCAAGTGCCAGAATGCCTATATTTCCAGAGAGAATACCCCGGGTCAACTGCTTTTCTCGGCACACATTGGGTGCATTGTGCCCAATGCGCACCAAAAAAACTGTTGACTCAGTTCAAAATTTGGCACTGAAAGGGTTAAGAGTATGTTTATGGGTCTGTTGAAAGTGAAATTGATCTTGATAGAGTGCCTGTTGCACACAATGATTTGAACTTAAATATGATTTCTTCCGGCTTCTATGTGGTAGCATTAGTTTGTTCTATGTATGTTTCATATTTTATTTCATTCATTTTGGTAGTGTGTTGTTACTCTTTGATTTTGGTTATGTGTTGCTGCTTAGTATTGGAATACATTGTGCCACCCGATTGGAAGTACATGCCCATATATAATATATTTGTGGGTGATTTATTTTGACAAGCTCCTTTGGTTGCCTTGGGTAATGTACACCCCAGCCTCCAGTGCCCTTATCATTTTAAATGTCTGGAGAAATAAATCTTTTTGTGTTGGTTTGCTGACATAGAAGCTCTGTTGGGTATCAATAGGCAAGGACAAGAACAGAAGGTTCAAGAATGGCCTAAAAGAGGGCACTGCAGTCGGTGGAGGGCTAGGGATGTGTTTTCCGGTTACTTTATATTGTAATTTGCAACTTAACAACTTGAAAACTACTGCACACAGAAACATCAAATTTCAGTAAATCTAGATGCATAGCTAAATACCTCACAAAAATCACATAACCACAACAGCTACATAAGTGACTAGTTTATTTAGGGTTGCTTTAACATACAAACTAATATGAATACACAGCTCTAGCCCTCCAAATGTTTGTGTATTCTGTTGTGTAGTGGGGAAAATACACACCTTAGAGCTAATTCTGACCTTTCCTGTTTGTACATGACAAGTTGTCGTCATTGTTGACATTTGAAGTGGTAAATAGTTCTGTTGCATTACGGTGATTTTTTTTGTTTTGATTCCCGTAGATGATAATGAAAGTTCACTGGATGAAAGTAAGGAGTTTACACATAATGTAACCCTGTCAGTGCTGACCTGGAATGAAGTCCCGCAGTGTACGGAAGTTGGATCAAGCAGCTGAATTACAGTGCTTCCTCCTTATAACCCCCCTCATTACAAGGTGGCTTCTGATACAACACTTCATCTCCTTGGCTCCCCCTTAAGTGCTTTTTGCCTTATTTCTATGTTAGAAATCCCTCGTTATACGATGGGTTTGCCGAAACACGATCCTACTCGGTGGACCCCACAGCCAGCAATGTGAGGAGTTAGTACAGTAACTGCAAACCCCCAATACCCCTCGTAAACCTTGCAGGATGAAGTTCTTCCTCATATGCCTATTACCAAAACCATATCATGCAAAGATTTGTTTTTCTTAAGTTTTAAACAAAAAAAAAAAAAAAATGATGTGAACTTACCCGTATAGTATAATACACTTGGAGAGACATGCAGGATTTACGTGACCTTACCAATGTTAACATGTTGACTGCACTTCACACCAGCCATGGAAGACCATACTGCCCTAGCATACACAAGACGAGGAATGGTCAATCTTGTAAAGCAGGTACATGTACTCTTGCCATATTTGGTCATCGTGTTATCTGTGACAGCTCCAGTTTGTCATGTAGGAATTCATGCCTTTGTTATGATGTGCTATGAAAACTTGTGGAAAATTGTGTAAATGCTTATAATGCCACTTGTGATCATATTTGACAATAAAATTTATTATTAAACATACTCTCGCGCTTTTGTTGTAAATATGTTGCTTCACTTTAAGGAGGACAGTTAGATGGATATGTTTGTTATGGTGGGTATAACATTCGTCTTGATTTTACCCAGACTTTTACTTGAATACAGATTCGGGCGACAGTCTTAGTGTGACTTGAACCAACCACCCCAGATACAACTTCTGTGGTTCTGTTCGTGTCCTGATGAGAAACCAGTCAACATATCGAGCAAAAAAACAAATAATATTGTTGGAAATTTGAATTGACATGATTTTGAGTCCCAGCATGTAAATAATCCTTATATGATGATCAAAAGATTTTTCACCTGAGGTACTTGTACAAAGCCAGCAAAACTTCCTTTCTGGTCACCTTTTGTCCGATCAGCTGTTTCATAAAGCTGGAGTCTTCAACCCTTTGCCATGTAAACCAGCTGGAGGTAAAATGTGCGCTGCTTCAATTTTTGATCAATTTCTACTCTAATGGAAAACAACTTGAGAATTATTGGTTAGACCAAAACCTGGGGTTTTTGTTAGCTTGATGTGTTATGCACCAGATCAACAGCTTTTGTTTGTATGGATTGGCTGGCAAACTCCTGCCAAGGAAAGCTGTTAACTCATTCCTAGTTCAAAGGAAAATGGTTATTGATAGGCCCTATGAAAATTATGTGCTACTTGATTAGTCCCAGTTGATAAGATTTATGATGCAGAATACAGAATAAATGATAAATGAAATGGGTTACAAAAACCTTAAACACAAACTTTCTCAGGAGTATACACAATGGTAAGGTTTGGAGAAGATTCCCTGTGAAGATGATGAAGTATGATTTCTGCTGAGTTCTTTCCTGTTCGTCAAAATGTATTGCATCCACTGTAATTTGGGGTTTGATGACTGGAGCCTAGCACCACTCACCCTTCTATGCCCCCCCCCCCCCCAAATCATGACAACGACATCAATATATGCTTCAAGGGTGATCCGTTGATTCACAAGTTGGAAGAAAGTACAAAACTGTTCACATGGCAAAGAGTTCACTTTGCCGCATGGTTAGCTGTGGCTTGGCCACCACAACTGCTTCGGCTACAGTTGACATAATCAGTGTGGTAGATGAAAAAGCATGACAACATGGAGGAAATCTTTGTAATGACATTTTTTTTGCACAAAATGTACTTGTGAACTTGATGCCTGTGGTTTTGTGATATGTTGCCATTAATTTATTGAAATATGAATTTATATACATGTGTAGATATTTTGCTATATTTAAACAGATACCCAGATGTATATCGCTACATGTACTTCAAAAGTGTCAAGGTACGAGAGCACTATAGCAGTCGTGACATGAAGGTCAAACACATTTTAGCTGTCGATTTGGGACATCTTTTGATCTGACAAACTGTATGCAAGTGGGTCAATACCTACCGAACACATTTGTTTGCGTACTATTAAATCTGTGCACCAATTACAAGCTTTTATGTCCAAGAAAGGACAGAATTACCTCTGATTCTAGATTGAGATACCTGCATGTTTGAAGAGGAAGATATACTTTATTGCATAATGCGTGTAACGAGTTTAAACGCATATACATGAATCTGTGCGTATGCATAACACGAGACATGCATATTAATTCCCCGCCACAAGGCACACGGCTCATGCCTGTCAATCACGGAGGACACGCGGGCACATCACTGTCACAGACAGGGCTAGATACTCCATTCTCACAAAGTTAGTGTCTTTTAGAGAAATTTTAGTTTGCAAATAACAAAGTCATATTCATCAGCCTAAGTGCTTCCTACATTGGTTACAAGAATGAAATCCATCTGCATCCACGAAGTATGCTTTACTTCCAAAATATTAGTAATACATACATACATACATACATACATACATACATACATACATACATACATACATACATACATACATACATACATACATACATACATACATACATACATGTCTCCATTGAACCATTCTTGTAAGGAATTGGGATTAGGTACAGTATGTAACTGCATTTCCCATTGTGATTGGTGCCGAAGGTTGCTGGTCGAGACTTGGCCGTTCCATGGTCACGCAGCATATATATATATAATATATGTATGTGTGTGTATGCATATATAAAAGAAGTTAAACTATAAATAAATAAATAAATAAATAAATAAATATATATATATATATATATATATATATATATATATATATATATATATATATATATATATATATATATATATATATTGCCTACACTGTATAGATATAGTACTGTATGGCACCAAACATTTAATGCACTTGTAGTTGCTCGGAGAGACAAGGAGGCAAATTAATAATAACCTGTGGCTACAATTTTGGTCCTCCATGAAGAATGTATATCATCATCATCATCATCATCATCATCATCATCATCATCATCATCATCATCATCATCATCATCATCATCATCATCATCATCATCATCATTCTACACACAGTTTGTGCGGTGAGCTGTGGTCTGCACGGCTGGGGCAGCGTTATCTTTTGACTGACAGGTTTCCTCAAGTAAACATTTGCTTGTATATGAGAAGTGTTCCGAATAAACTCGATTTTCCTCATGTTCCTATCAATCACTGAATGCGAAAGGGGTCGACAGGTTATTGTACTTGAGGCGGAACCTAAAGCATTATACTGGGGCATCCTGGTACACTGGTGGTATAAAACGTAGAACCATGCACTGAAGAAACGTACCAGCTGGATTTATCTATAATATTCATAAGTGTTTTGAAAGGCAGCTGCGAAGAAGGCACGTGGAGAACCAAGAAGCCTGATTGAAGTTTGTGATAAACATGTAACAAAGAGTTGACCTTTTTATTCTTCTTGAATATGCATGCTGGGCTGTTTCCCTGAAATATACATATTGGGTTGAAATCCCAAAGAATTGAATTCGGTTCTGTGTGACTGGTTACAGGTTTTATAAAAGAATATATGACTATTTTTGAATGACTGGACGAATGTACGTGCTTCACTAAATGTGAACCTTTCCTCCCGAGTCATTATTGTATAAATAATGTAATAAATCCAAATTAAATGTAATGATTAAAGTAAATAATATAAGTTGGTGGAATTTCCTTTATAAGCAATGAATGGTTCAATTGTTAAACAACGAATGCAGGTCGTGCTGAAAGTGTACTTTATTAAACACTTTAGATATTACAGGATAAAGGTTTACTGTATGACTCAATCTGAACTATTTCCAAATGAACAAGTCATGTTTATGCAATTATTCTGTTGCAAATTTTCATGATATTTATTTTGACTTTTTTTTTTAGTGATTCAAAGAATCGAAACAGTGTAATTTAAAGGCTTCTAATGTTAACCGATGGAAACCATTTTGGTTTATAAGGAATAAAATTTGTAGTTAGACATAAAAATAATGTTTTCTTACTTTTTAGGATATCAAGACAGTCCATCTCTTTAATTAGATTTCTTTATGGCTGATTGAGTACTGTCACAACATTATCATGGGGGTTCACCGTTCTTTTGTGGCGCCAGTGAGAAAAATGTTTGATCATTGGTAACAATTTCTATATTTTTAGGGAATTTTGGTGACATTTTTAACAGAACAAAGAAATGTTTCAAACCCAAGGTTTTTGCATTTATCAGTTTAGAGTATAAGCATGATATTTAAATAGGCTGCGCTATTTTCTTCAAAATTACCCCAATTAAGACTCTTTAATTAAATGGTCTGTCACGTAAGTGACACATAGTCAAGTGGATGACAAAGTGCGTGTCACGTACATGATGTGTCTTAGTTTAAATGTTTTAAACCCAAGTTTTTGGCATGTATCCATTCGTTAAGACTAGAAACTTAATATTCAAATATCCAGCAGAGCAAAATTCAATATAACAATCGTAATTAAGACTCTCATTAATTGCCCTGTCACGTAAGTGACACATTGTCACGTAGGTGACAAACTGTCATGAAGATGGAATTGATCCATGGAGTCGTACATGTAGTTTTATGTGGCAAAATGGAAAGAAGAAAAACAAAACCAATGCACGGATGTAATTATTCAATAAAATGCACAAAAGCCATATTTACTTTTCTGTGTTAATGTGTTTTCCATCACACTAGCCACATGCCACCTAATTTTCTTCTGTGAGGATCTATTAGATGATAATTTATGTTCATACCACAACTGACTCAGGAACAACAAAGCTTGAGACGCGAGTGTTGTAGATGAGGCAGGGAACCAGTCTACCTCACTGTACCTCAGGGCAGAGGTAACGATTTTATTGCTGTGATGTTATGTCCAACTCAGAGCAACAATGAGGTATACTGGCTCTTTACTGCAACTACGCTGGACTTTCAGGCCATGTTGTTTGTAAATTAGTTTTGCTATGAACGTGATTTTTTATCTTCATGGATCATCCGAGAAGAGAATTTGGTAGCCTGTGCACAAGATGACAAGAATGGAAAAATAGTTCAGCTTACATGAAGGAACCTTTCTAGTTTCCATTTGTTTCTAAAATACTTCACTTTTAGCAATATACTTCAATAATCAATGTCAAAATTTTACCAAGGAACATAATTAGTTTGCCATGTCATTTCAGGCCATCTTAAATCTATCTTATGAATCCTGAACATTAACATTACATCATTGTTAAACATTATCAATGAATAGCATGCTCTTACTAATTAATTTCTATAACCATTAACTATCAATTAACAGACAAACACGCTGTAGCTAGTATCATTTCTCAACAGACAAAATGAAGATCAAATTTTAAAGCATTTTGTTTTAGATCACTGGACTTAAATGAATGGGCATGGATTTACCGGGTAAATTCAGAGATGCTGAAACATTTTCCATGTATTCTCTTGCTGTGTTAAACATTTAACACAAACTTTTTCTTGATTCAGTTTTAAATTCAGAAAAAAAACCAATGTCACTCTATCTGAAAAAATATATTTGTACATGTTTGCCACTAAGTTCTTTCAGTAGTGAACATGGACTAGTATTATAATCAAAAGTATTTATTATTAAACGAGCATCCCCCTTTTTTAAAATCTGTGCAAAATATCATAACATTTCTGGCATTAGACAGCCCATGGCCAGACGGTATCGCAGTAGTAAAAAAAAAAAAAAAAAAAAAATGAACATTACAAGTATTTGTTGTCGCAGGTTTTTTTTTTTGCATTGCAAACTTTTGAATTTATTGATAACATAAATTCTGACATTATTAGACAGTGCCATATTTTTGTGTTCAAAATATGGAAAAGATTTTGCCATTCCATCCTGCTTCAAACGAAAAATATAATGCAGGCAACCTACGGTATCACAAAGTCCAATGGTGTCATTGGAGAGATAAGGTGGTGAGGTTGGGTAAACTATTTTAACAGGACAGTATCTAAAGTAGGTCAGTATCGTTCTCATAGATACATTCTTCAAATCAGTAAATTATCTAACTTACTTTTCTCACCTGGTTAAACCTTTTTATGAACCACGTTCACAGACATATTAGCCCTGTTGTAGTCCTTCCAAGTATCTGAATAAAGCTTGTCACTTTGTTGACACTTTTAAGAAATACTATCTCAAATTTATATGATAGAGCAATTTTTAAATTACATTTGGAATCCAGCAGCATAGAATATCTTCCATTTGGTACGGCCAAGGAAAGGGAATAAGATGCAGGTGACCGCAGTTGGACACTTATCCTTGAAACCAGTTATTTCCCAGCTTTTTATTTTTTTTTTTTGTCACGTAGGTGACAGACCCATGGGACAGACTTTGTGACGTCATTTTTACATGTCTAAGAGCCTTTTTTCACATTTATCCACCTTTCAGCCATGTCACAAATTAGGCTATAGTAAATAATATATAGAGATGAAAGATTTGCTACTTTGATAAAGAAATTTGGTTTTTAACATCAAAAATGGGACATTGCCATTTTTGAATAAAAAACCATTCCCTGGTACTGTAAATTGATATATTTTACGAAATTTATATAATATTGTGAAATTTTAAATTGGGAGATGTAGAATAAATATCACAGATCAAATATATATATATATATATATATATATATATATATATATATATATATATATATATATATATATATATATATATATATATATATATATATATATATATATGACACACATATAAGGACGCAAAAATAAACTAGAAAAGAAGATTTGCTCCAAAGCAAATCTGCTTGGGTGCCTTCAAAATGAGGAAAGGTTTGAAATGCTACACTTTGCCATTATTCAACATGATCTAAATTTTGTGTATTATGCTAATTTGCATAAATTAGAATGCTATTAGTTTGGTTCTTGGTTCATTGGATGCGGCATTTCACAAACCAATGAAATAAAGTTTGAATTACACTACTATCTGTAATAGTTTTGAAGCTATTCAAAGACTTAAATTTTGTGTGTGTTTGCCTAATTTGCATAAAGTAAAAGCCTACAAACTTTGGTTGATGGTTCACTGGATGCGGCTTTGTCACGTAGCTATGGATGCGGCTTTGTCACGTAGCTACAAATTTAGGTCAGAGTGATAAGATTAAAATTTCTTGCATTGATTTTATTTGCATAAATTAAAATTGTAAAATTTTGCGTCATGGTTCATTAGATGCAGCTATGTCACAAACCCAAAAATTGAAGTTGGAATGGCACCTCTATCTGTAATAGTTTTGAAGCTATTTAAGATTTAAATTTTGCATACCCACCTAATTTGCAAAATTTAAAAATCCCGTAACTTTGGTTCATGGTTCATTGGACGTGGCTTTGCCACAAACTGAAAAACTGAAGTTGGAATTTTATCTCTGTCTATAATAGTTTGGAGATATTCAACTTTTAAATTTTTCAATGCCTCTTATTAGCATAAGTTGAAATTTTACAACTTTCGTTTACTGCCCATTATATTGGCAGGTGTCACAAACCTACGAGTGCCCATTAAAATTTTGTGTCTATCTGCAGTAGTTTGGAAGATATGGAACCTTGAAAATTTAGTAAGGCCCTAATTTGCAAAATTTCAAACATGTCAATTCTACCCAATCAGATAGTCAACTTCCTTACTAGCTTTGTTGCCATGCCAAGTTAAAATATTATAGCTTCCACGGTGTCTGAGAAAAGCTTCACACAAATTATGTGGTGGAAATAAGAAGAAGAAGAAGAAAGAAAGAAAGAAAGAAAGAAAGAAAGAAAGAAAGAAAGAAAGAAAGAAAGAAAGAAAGAAAGAAAAAACTGAGAAAATAGTATGTCTGGGATGGCACCTGGACCATGGACCTATTATCAGATAGTAGGTCCATGCCCAGACATAAAGAGCGGAAGGGATAGGGAGAGAGAGAGAGAGAGAGAGAGAGAGAGAGAGGGAGAGAGAGAGAGAGAGAGAGAGAGAGAGAGAGAGAGAGAGAGAGAGAGAGAGAGAGAGAGAGAGAGAGAGAGAGAGAGAGAGCCCAGTCATCACCTCTTTCAAATTTCTATAGCATAATAATTCATCACATGTAGGTCCCTGTTCAAGCTGATGCTATTGTTGTGAACATACAAGCATGTCCAGTGCTGAGGCAGACCCCATGGGGCTCAGTTAAGAGCACTGTATAAAAAGGCAGGCTTGCTTTATTCAGTGGACCCTGCCTAAAACCTGATCTTCAGCCAATCAGCAGTTAGCAGAACTACTTTGTAGCCACACTCGATCCAAACATGCGTTTCCCTTAACAGGGTTTGCATGGGGATTATGAGCTTTTTCACACAAAAAGTATTGAGTGTTGATTGTTCCATTAAATACTTCTACATGTGAATCTGACTTGACATCATATATAATTCATGATTACAGTCTAAATTATTTGTGTCAATGTAACAAATAATTACATATTTAACACATTGTGCCCCTTTTCCCCCTTCCACAAGAATATATTCAGACAATTAACATGGCAAAAAAGCTCCAAACTTGCCACGTTTAGTTGCACTTCTAGAACTTTTTTTAACTGTTCATTGCCAGATGTCTCAAACCTACAAGTGTAAGTTAGAACTTTGTGTCTATCTGCAATAGTTTGGAACATATGGAGCTTTAACTTTTACGTGCCCCTAATTTGCATCATGACTATTCCGAGACAGGTGCCTAATTTCACTGGTAGGTCAGTCATCATGGCTAAGTTTGGTGGTTTTCGGAATAGTAGGGTCCAAGAAAAAATCCGGACAAATCTGGTCGTAAAGAAAGAAAGAAAGAAAGAAAGAAAGAAAGAAAGAAAGAAAGAAAGAAGGAAAGAAAAAAGAATTCTTGGAAAAACAAAATGTCTGGGTTGGCACCCATACATAGTGACTACTGAAAGAAATTCCTTAAAATTATAGAAATAGTCTGGTGTGAAGGTTCATCTACCGCGCTAGTTTTAACAAAAATAAAACACACACAATTTAACGAGAACATGTATTATGTAGCTTGGTAATATATATATATATATATATATATATATATATATATATATATATATATATATATATATATATATATATATATATATATATATATATACATATATATATATATATATATATATATATATGTATGTATGTATGTATGTATGTATGTGTGTGTGTGTGTGTGTGCGTGTGTGCGAGGAGTTTACGTGTGTGAAGGCGGGAACGTCTCATTTCCCTCAACCTCTTCCTGCTTGCTCAACTGCAATCGTCATGTGCAGCGATGGACGGGATAACAACAGAGAGTCACTTGACCTTGTCCACCAAGAGACCATGTCCAACGATAAAGTTGCAGGTGAGTAAACACGCCTGCCTTATATTGGGTACACAATACATGTATCAATCATGTATTGTGACGCAGATAACCGGGATGTAGCGGCACGTAGCAGCTAACGACCGGGATGGGGGATGCTGGTCTACAGTGTTTTTCCAACAATTTTATTTTTGCACATATTTTGCAAGCTCAAATCCGCCAAAGTAGTTCTGCATACAGGGTACTAAACAGAGCCTTAGGTTTTGTCCTGGAGATCTTGTCAATTGACTTGAGAACAGTTCCTTTGTGCCCTGGGTGTAGGAATAAAATCGTATGTCGGGATTTCTTGAAAATCTACTAAATGTTTTTGTTACCCTGTATGATTAAAAAAATATACCAAATTTGGCATGGCCATAGACCTAGTAGTGAAGTTTTGCATTTTGTTTGGAACAGTTATCATGTTAAAAATATGTAAATTAGAGGCATAGTTGTGGGAATTTTAAATCATATGTATCTTCAAAACTTTTCTAGATAAAGCTAAATTCTATAGCATACAAATTAAGTTGAGAACTTTATGTTAAATTCAATGAATTTCTACTCTTTGAAAGCCTCCGCAGTGTGACTATCCATCACAATCGGCTGGTGCTAATTGAGAGGTGTCATTTTAACTACAATTGATAGGTTAGTGACAAAGCAGCATCCAAATATAATATAAACCAAAGTTTAGTATGTCTTTGTAAAGGGATATTCAGATCAACTACCAGAAATCACTCAAACACAGATCCAAACTCCCTGTACTGACCAACTGTAATATGGAAGGATTTTGGTCAGGGCAGTGGGTACATTGGGGCAGGCAGGACAGGAAGAGCTCATGGCCCAGCTGTTGTGTTTCTGGACCCAACAGTGACACTTGCTCATCAGTTAAATATCTATAACATTGTTTCATAACCTTTGTAAACACTTCCCACTTCCAACAAAGATTCATCAAATCTATCCATGTTCAACCTGTGCAAACATGCAACTTAAGTTTGTTTACACCTTCAGTAGGTTGTTGAACCTCGATAGTCAAACATATACATGTGCCATGGTGCAGAGTTTTCTTAGGGGCTATTTTGAAGTGGGATGTTGCCTGTGCAAACTTACAACTGCTGACACATTAAGGCTGATGACACTCAATAGTTGAACACATATATTTCTGTAAGAGCTATGTGAAGTTGAATGTTATGTATGACAGTGGATTAATTGAGCCCAATAGTTGATATTAGTAGAGATTGTCACATAAATGTTTTTATTTTCCTGTAAACAATGAAACTCAAAACACACGTACTTATAGATACACGTATATCAATGTATACATGTTTCATTTGTTGCAGTCATTTCAGGCCCAGATTTACGGAGCATGGGAATCTGGTGTTGATGTAGTACTTTTTACTTCATGGTGTAAATAGGTTTAGCATCACAATTAAATGTTATGTTAAAAATAATGCAAATTAGGGACATTTAAATTTTTGAAAGTTCCATATCGTCCAACTTTTTACAAATAGACACATATTATAAATAGAGGTGCCAATCCTACTTCATTCATAGGTTTGTCACAGAGCCGCATCCAATGAATCATGAACCAAATAATAGCATTTTGATTTATGTAAATTAGGGGAATACACAAGATTGAATTCTTAAATTACTTTAAAACTATTACAGATACAGGTGTCATTCTAACTTCAATTTGTCGGTTTGTGACATCGCTGCATCCAGTGAAACATGAACCAAAATTATAGCTTTATAATTTATGCATATTAGGGGAATACACAAATTTTAAATCTTGAATTTAACTTCAAAACTATTATAGACTGAGGTGTCATTCAAACTTCAGTTGATGGATTTGTAGGATAGTTGCATCCAATGAACTCTGAATAAAAGTTCTAGCGGTTAGATTTATGGAAATTAGGCAAATACACAAAATTTAAAATCTTGAATAGCTTCAAAACTATAGTAGATTGAGTTGCCTTTCCAACTTCAATTTATAGGTTTTGACATAGCCGCATGAAAAAATATGGCTGCAGGAGTTAAAGAAAAAAGAAACTTTCTTTGTCTCCAGCTTTAATGCAAAAGTTCATTCCGTCCAGCAAGCAATGGAAATTGACCCAACGTCGGGCCAACGTAACGTTACATTAGCCAACATGGGGCCAACCGTCACTGTTTGCTGTGTCAATCCATTCTGCACATGTCCCTCAATTCAGATAGGGCATCACCATAATAGGATTACAGTTTTTCTCATGAGCATGTAACGGAATCAAGAACACAAAACAAAACGAAACGAAACGAAACGAAACAAAACAAAACAAAACAAAAAACATTGCAGCCTTGTTTCACGTCAACTTTCGATTGGAACTTTTGAAGTTTAGCTTAATTGTGCAGCATGAGTGTACAGCTGCCTTCCACATAGTGTTTTATGAAAGGAGGAATTCATGTTAACTGGGACCTGTGCTGCTAGATAGGCTGCAGCAAAGAACTTGACAGGAAGGAGGGCAGAATCATATTAAACAGGACCAAGTAAGCATCCATGATAAAAGCAAGAACTCGAGAATGTAAAAAGCCTGAGAAATGCGATTCACCAAGTTTTAAGACAGCATAAGTAGTGTGTGTTTGCCAGAAAGTTTTATTTCTGGATGGTTAAGTAGCATAAGTAGCCTCATTAGAAGCATAGTTCTGTTGCCTAGCAACTGAAGGGACAGCCCATGTGTACTAGAATCGACCTTTAAGATGCACGATCACGTGTAGGTTAACTCATTCTGCCAATGAAATTCTAGTTGAAGCTTTTGCTAAGATATGTCTTAGGTGTATGCATAGCTGCTTGTCCTTTGAATTTTAAGCTTGAACACGGTGTCAACTGGAATATCTAGCAACGCCGGAAGGAACGCTTTCCGAACTTGATCAAAGGAAACTCAACGTGAACCATTCAAAAACACTTAAATGTCTTATGTTTATGAAATTTTGTAAATATGACCAACATGTTTTTTTTCCTTGAAGTAGGGCTTGCAATTATTTACACCAGATATACACACATCTCAAACAAATATCCCTCGGTTTGTACAGGTAGTCTAGCTGCAACTGTTTATTTTACAATCACTGGGACTGAACATAATGCCCCAGTTTGTTTCTTCTTCAGTTATACACTGGCAGGTGGTTTAACTAAGATAAGCTATCCAGCTAGAAGGGGTACATACTGGTTCAGGGGGAAGTCACATTGTTTTTATCTGAACTTGTACTGTACAAATTAAGTAATTGTGTTTGGTTTGACAGGTATTCTTTAATCATAATGAAGCTCTGCATTTACTAGCAAAACTTCACGTATTTAGCTAATTCATCATTTGCCAAGTTCATATTTAGTCATTATTACATGGGTTGTCTTTGCTGAATATTTAGTGAGACAAGGAGCCTCTACTCAGAGAGACATGTACGGGTATTGGCCCCGAAACATGTTCCGAGTAGCTTCCTGCTGAAGACCCTTTAATTTATTTGGGCAAATGCAGCCTATGTCAAAATTCTGGAGAGGAACGTGCACAAAAAGGACAAAAGTACTTCCGTATGTACATGCGTTAGGCACTGACAGGATAGCTTATGGGGAGTAAAGAGCTTGGACTGCAAAATGGGGTAATGACTGCTAAGAAGTGGTTATGGACAAAAGACACAAATACAAGAAATTTTTACCGAAATCTGTTTTTTTACCGAATAAATTTTCTGCAAGGCGTCCATATCATAATAAGTGTCTGCTGCCAAAAACAGCATGGTTCATGGTTGTAAGGAAGAGAGAGAGAGAGAGAGAGAGAGAGAGAGAGAGAGAGAGAGAGAGAGAGAGAGAGAGAGAGAGAGAGAGAGAGAGAGAGAGAGAGAGAGAGAGAGAGAGAGAGAGAGAGAGAGAGAGAGAGAGAGAGAGAGAGAGAGAGAACACAATGCCATCATATGGAGAAGATGACCGGGTGATAAGCCACATAAAACCACGCCCACTTGATATTGTACAAATAGGTCCTTCTACAAGCCAGGAAACTTCATTTGCAGCATTACAACCTAGATGCTGGGGTGCGTCGCTCTTTCTAATGCATACTTCCAATGTAGGCCAATACATATTTTACCCAAATAACTCTCCGATGCTGTGACTAGAAAAGAACCATTGAGGCTACAGCTTTCAGGTAACTTTTTCTAAGTTTACGTTTGATTACTATGTGGTATCTGACAGTTCTAAATATTGATTAATTTTTTGAATAAAAAGCTTTCTTTGCGAAATTTTGCTGGGCTTGTTGGGCTCATTCATGAGAAAAATTGTGGCAAAGAGACATATTGATTTACACAAGTCTACCCGACACAAAAATGACTTGTCTATTGACTACTCCTGCATGTACATAAAGTATCATTAACTGTAATAACATAATTATCTATCTAATCTCATGTAACAAAATGTATGCATATATGTAATGACATTATTATCTGTCGAATCTCACATAATGAAATGTATGTATGTATGTGTGTGTATGTATGTATGTATGTATGTATGCATGTATGTACATGTGTGTGTCTGCGTGTGTGTGTGTGTGCTTGTGAAAGGTTTCCATTGCTACCATTCGTTGCAACATTAGAAACGCAAAATAGCAAAACGAGGTTCAAGGGGTGTTGTATTACTCCGTAAAAAGCATTTTGCAAGGTGTAACCTTGGGTGATAACGCAAAAGAAGATTGTGGGTGAAGCTTGATGAATCGTTTTTTAGTCCAACTTCAGATATTGATCTTAGATGTGTGTATATCCTACTTAATTGCAACAAGAATGGCCCATTCATATACTGAAATACTACGATGAGGGTAACTTGACCGTAATGGATGATTTTAATGCCAGATCTAGTTCAAGGCAAGACTTCGTTGAATCAGATCACAACAATCATGTGCTTTGACCTGAAGCACATAATGGTGACTATTGTGTGAAAAGAGTTTCATTCGATGTTATTTTTAGTTGCCCAGCCAAATCTCTTTTGCAGCTTTGAACACAGTATAAACTGAGGCTGTTCAATGTTCGGCGCACTTACGATATTCCGGGTCAATGCGCATGCTGCAGAGATAATACATCTAGTATGATTGATAACGTTTCAGTGCAATAAAATACTGGAATTTAAGGTTGAGGGTTTCAAACAATGTTTCAGTGATCACGTCACTTTGTCATTGACTGTAGCGTGTGCATATAATGAAAATAATTCAAACAAATTATTCCGAAGTGTCTCAGCCTTTTTCTTTGGGACCAGGATTCTGCCAATTAATACAACGCTGCTCAAGAGAATGTTGTTTATCGGCAAAGATTGCGTCATCTAACAGAAAGTATCAAAGTGTGTAATGACAGACCACTTAAATGACATTGCGGTAGAATTAAGTTCCATCTTATCCGATGCTGCTAGGACCTGTCAAGTGCATAATGGTAAACAAATCCTTAGTATAATCTATGTAGATTTTAAAATATGTCATGCAAATGTCCGTAGCTTAACGGCTGATAAATTACATTGTATTAAAACTTCGTTGGTCCATGATTTTGACATTATAGCATGACCAGACACGTTCTGATCTGATTCAATTCCCGATCATGATTTAAATCTTTCAGAGTTTCACCCAATTTTTAGACAAGACAGGTCTACTGGTGCCGGTGGAGGGATAGCTTTATATGCATCCCGGTCATTGGTAGTTAAGAGGCGAGATGATCTAGAAGTTGCTAGCCTGGAAATACTCTGGCTAGAAGTGCGTTTGCATGATAACAAATTTTTGATAGCAGTTGTATATCGACCTCCAAATTCGTCAGTGTTATTTTGGGATGAGCTGCAAAGTAGTATTGATAAAGCAAACAATTCTGGTGTTGATAAAACGATTTTAATGGGAGGCTTAAATGCTGATCCGAGTACTAATCACGGAAGGAAATTGAATGACTTTTGCACTGTAAACTGTCTCACCGTGCATATTAAGGAGCCAACTAGATTAACAGATACTAATTCATCATGTCCTAGATATTCGTCTCACACGTGATAAAATCATGTCTGTAATTACCGGCATGCGTGCAGACAAACAGACTGGCCCTGACTTAATTAAAAGTGAAACGCCAAAGGCATCCTGCCAGTATATTTCACATTTATAACGTGATTTATTTTACTCGGTTTTCAAATTCCGCAAATTACCCGAAATTTGGAAACGTAGTTTTCTTTCCCCTATCCTTACAACAAAATTTTAAGATAATCCGGACAACTATCTTGGCACAGCCTTAAAATGTGATTAGCAAAGATTTTACCACAAAAGTAAAACCTAAAATATATAATTCATTTTACAAGAAAATTATTTGTTTTACATGGGTCAGCCTGGCATTATCGATGGCAGGCAAACAATTGATAACGTCTTTAATTAAAAATGCAGTCGGCAAATATTTTACAAAGAAATGTATGATTTACTCTGCGTTTCTCGACTTCCAGCGACACAATCCCAAGAGATAAATTACTCCATAAATTATAAGAATCAGGTGCTTGCCTTCATTTGATTTTTAAAATTTAATATATGTTTTATTATTAAAAATTATGTTAAATTAGTCCTTTATTGTTTAATGTGTATATAAAAGATATTGAAGAAGTTTTAAATAGAAGGGAAACAGATCCTATTTTTATTGGTGCGAAGAATGCAAGTGGTTAATCATTTGCGGAGGATATCACGCTGATGTCGGAAAATGCGGAGAACTTTCAGAAATTAATGGATAGCTGATCGGTATATACAAGTGGGGTGTCGTGATGAATTATTGGAAGTCTGAGGTGATAACCCTTAAAGCGTTGATTTAAGATTGTGTCTAGAGATTTCCTCCGGACACTTTGCGCGCAATGCGAGCGAAGTGTTCCGAGGAAAGCTGTTGACTAAGACTACTTTTTGCTTTAGACTAAGTTTGCTGGTATTTGACTAAAAGGTATCTTTATGAGGAATTCGGATCTTTTAACCATTATGTGTTTCACAGTAATGGTTTGTAATGATGGCATGTTTTACATAAAAGGTGAACTGTTACATAGGCTCATCCGGGGGAATATCTTGGTATTCTGTAGGGGTCAATTGGTGTTTTTCCTTTCGTCGAAGAAAACCAGCAGATAAAGCCTGGAAGGTTTGCTATCGGTTAAAAAAGAGCTCTGATAACACACAAAGGCGATGCGATATCTTCCAAAGTCTCACTGGATTGATTCAATATTTATATTAAGTCTATTCTTATAAATGGCTCTAAAATGTGGAATTTTACAATATCAAAATAATTTGACGTACGAAACGTTAATTTTCAAGAAATTGATGCAGTTCAATTTCACTTTGTAAATACGCTTGGCGTCTCTGGCAAATGCGGAAATTTAGTGTATAACTGAATTAGGGAGATACCCGCAGTCACCAGAAATTAAAACATAAATAATTAAACAGTGTCTAAAGATAGTTAAACTTCCTCAAAATCATTTGCTGCAAATTTCCCTTCAAGAGACAATGGATTTAAGTGAAGAACTAAAGGTTATTTGGAATACAGCAGTTGAAAAATCGGAAAATAATGGTTTCGACTTTGTTTGGATAAATCAAGGACAATATTTGGAGGAAAAAATGTTTTGGAAGCAGTTGCTATCTCTACTACAGGATAAACGTGAACAATATTTTTTTGTACTTTATAACCTGAAGTATTGATTGCCGGCCAGACAGAATTAAGTAGTTACATGCAGAAAGGTTTAAAGATGGTATGCTATTAAAAATTACTTCTGTTAACAACTTTGAACTTCGTAGACGTCTATCAAAATTACATTTAAGTAATTATGTATTGCGGATTGAACTGGGAAGAGATAATCAAGACGTGGGACACTATTTAATTAATTATCATATGAAGGTCTTCAAGAACAACTAAAGACACAATTTTCAGACCAAAAATGACCTATTTCCGATGCGTACTGTATTCTATCCTGGACAAGAAGTGGCGGTGCGTGCATGTAAATTCATTCAAGTGTCCTTTGGGTTGAGAAAGTCATCTTCCTAAATATTATGTATGTATGTATGTATGTATGTATGTATGTATGTATGTATGTATGTATGGTGTTCATATAGTGGAAACGGATACGGTATTATATCCATTCTTACTTCGTGTTGCTGAAGAAACAGAACGAATCAGCACATAAATACTTTTACTGATTGCAAGAAAACTTGTTTTCTTAGAAATGGTGTTTAAAACTGTTAAAAGCGTTTCAACCGAGGCGCGTGGGTCGCTAATCGTTCTTCGACTCTCAGTGGAGACACCAACTTGTAACAATGGTTATGCTCCTTCACAATAGTACGTCAAGATATGCAATGTTATGATAATAAAATCTGCAATTCGAAATTTCAAAATAATATATTCTCTCAAATAAATATTCTCTGGAGGCACCGTCAGTGAAGGCATGTGAATTGAAATTGAAATTGTGTACATTTTCTATCTGATATTTACAATCAGGTGAGAGTTTATTTGGGATACGTGATGTATATAAGATACATATCTCTCTTTCTATGTATGTATGCATGTATGTATGTATGTATGCATGCATGTATGTATGTATGTATGTATGTATGTATGTATGTATGTATGTATGTGTGTGTGTGTGTGTGGGTGTGTGTGTGTGTATGTGTGTGTATGTGTGTTACCAATTATATAAAAACCCGCCGGTACTTTCGGACCTGTGTCCACTATCGCGGCAACCTTTTCCACTAAGCTCCATCTTTGACTCTGCGGGGGCTCTTGGCTTCTTTGCTGCTACTTAATTTATAACCTGGGACCACTTCAGTGTCTGATACAATATTCCTGTTCTGTGGCCCACCACCGCCCACAACTGGTAACTTCAAGGCATTGTATTTACATTTTTGGTAATGTTCTCACGGGAAAAGTCCCATTACATATTGTACATTACATTCATTCGACAAATTAACCTTTCCGTTAACACTAATTATATATATATATATATATATATATATATATATATATATATATATATATATATATATATATATATATATATATATATATATTGGATATTACCCCTTGAAAATATCCAATCGGGACTAACTCAGGGACTTGGCTGCCATTTTGAAAATTGTTGATTCCACACCCAATGGTTTGTAAATGAATGGGACGATCGGGGCGGGGGGGGGGGGTTATAATAGATGAAACCAATAGTATATATTTTGCAAATATTTCAGGGCATCAATAATGATATGATATATGCTGCGGCTGCGATTCACTTTGATATCCAAATCAAATGTATTTTTGTGCCACGGTCCCGCAATGCATTGCGCCATGTTCAAAATGGCACCCTCCAACGTGCATGATTAGCCAGGATATCGTGTCGCAGCTGGATTTGTAACTAACGATGGTAACTGTTTCAGACACAACCGAGCAAGCAGATTAAAGATAAGATAGTAAGTCATGTTTTAAAAGTACTTAGACGACTGTTTACCATGGTAACTCGGAGAACAGACACCTGGACCCTATTTTTCCATATTTCATAAAATTTATTTAGAGTCGGGCCTTTTCAGTAGCAGGGTCGGTTGGGTTACCGGGGCCACATATATATTTTTGTTAAGCCTTAGGTAACTTGGACATTTGTTGAAACATTTTTAAAATGGATGTTCTTTCCCCTTTTAAACATTACCTCCTTTGACGTCAGATTAATTTGTTACCTGGGCACAGTCAGCACTTGTATATGGGGAAAAGGTCGCAACACCAGAATTATTATTATTGTTATTATTATTATTATTATTATTATTATTATTATTATTATTATTATTATTATTATTATTATTATTATTATTATTATTATTATTATTATTATTATCATCATCATTATTATTATTATCATTATCATTATTATTATGATTATTATTATTATTATCATACAGAGGTACATTTGATGAAATACTTATATCAACAAACAGGGAAAGGTTAAAATAAAAGAAAATACATTAGGAAAAAAAACTGGCATTGTCACAACCGATTTGATTAATAAACACACAAACTCTTACACTGTGCACAGATATTTGATCAATGAAATACGTTTCGTGCTTGAGAAATGTCCACACCTTACTATGCAGTCCCGTTGCTACGGAGGCTGTGATCTCATTGTTAACATCGGATTGCATAATATTGCTGACACTCTTTAGTAGATCTTTCAGAGTGTATGAAAGCAATTGAGATTACAACAGTCCATACTTTGACAAAATATGTTTAAGGGAATAATCCACTCTGAAGGCAACTGCCATCAAAGGCTGTTCTGGATAGGACATGAACAATTCCACTATTGCTATGGCGTAGTTTTTAAAAATAATAATAATAATAATAATAATAATAATAATAATAATAATAATAATAATAATAATAATAATAATAATAATAATAATAATGATAATAACAATGATAATAACAATAATAATAATAATAATAATAATAATAATAATAATAATAATAATAATAATAATAATAATAATAATAATAATAATAATAATAATAATAATAATAATAATAATAATGAAACATTTGTGTATTTGTGCTTCAGTGAGCGGATATTACAGATCAAGTAAAGCATACAGCTGTGACAGATGATTGGAATTCTTAATATAAATCCAATTGCTTTAAAATTGCTTCTACATCATTACCACATAAATTCCAAAGTTGACACCGTAAAGTAACATACAGTATGTTTTAAAAAGTTTATATCTGGTAGTAGAGAAAACATGTTTGATTGGGACATAATAATGTTAACTTCAGTGTTGAATTCTCTCACATCTCTGCTCGAAAACCTATGGTAGTACCTAAATAGTTATGAGACTTTACTTGTTCAGTCTTTCTGTCTTCAATATAAACTCTGGGTTCTCACTGGAATACTTGTGACTAACTGTGATCAATTTAGATTTGCTAGGATTCAAAACTGAAATTGTATTCAGCTGAAAAGGAAAAACATTCATGCAATAATCTAGATATTGCTAAAATCGTCGGAGCTAAAAGGGTTATATCATCATCGCAAGCAACAGTGCCGAAAAAATTGATCTTAATATGGTATCCGAAACCAGACGTTTCAAGGTTATGTATGAGATCGTCAAAATCCGAATAAAATTGGGGAAAGTATCCCACCTTGTTTAACTCCGCCTGAGAAACAGAAAGGTCTTGATTTTGCATTGCACCATGCGAGTGTTACTGATTGGCATACATGTTCAGTGATAGTCGGCAAATAAATGGACATAAACGTCTTTTTATGAGCAGAGAAAACAATTTCATGCGATCAAACGATTTCATTGCATCTAAACAAATCAGCTGATTGTCCGAGCACTGTTTTTTGATAAAAGTTAATACATGTACATTCAGAAACTACAAAAGTACATCGGGTCGTGGAACTGTCAGGCTTGAAACCAAACTGGAGATTAGAGGTATCAAATTACTGGTAATTCTCGTTCAAAATAACCCAGTCAGACAATTCCCTAAAACACTACTGAGAGCGATACCTCTGTAATTTTCAGCATTATTAAGATATTTTTGTTTATTCTTCGGAATGATGTGTATCTTGACAATGAGCATGCCGCTGGAAGAACAACCCTATGTGACCATTATCTCAAAGGGAAACGGTAAATGTGTGTGGGCTTTCACAAGCATGTACAAGATGGTCTGAAAAGTGCCCAACATCACCGTCATGTTTGCCTAGTTTTAAGAATCCAACCACTCGTTTCAATTTGTCAGGATAGATCCAAGAAAAATCTACACATGAGCAATTCTTTTCACATTTGGATTCAATTAATGCAACTATACTTGGCCGAAGCTCGTACATTTCAATTTCGGAAAATACAGCAGACTTATAAAGTCTCTGCAAAATATCAGCTATGTTTTGAGAATTTACTTCACCGTCAATTAAATTTAATCGCTATTTTGCAATTTGTCTTAAAAAAAACTTCAAGAAATCTCTTGAATAGCCGTTAGTCATCGAAACGGCCACTTTTTTAAAGCACAGATATAATATGTTCTTTTTAACAGTACGGATGGCAAGAAGATACCCAGCATGCATCTGTCGTCTAATTTGTGAAATGTATCCCTCGTGGGGGCAACTGTTAGGTTTCCAAATATAATGCGAAAAGAGAGTTTGTTGTTTAAGGCACTCAACAGGGTTGTCCAATCTATGTACGACCTTAGCCTTATGAGAGGAAGAGTGTGAAATAATTATTTTCAGTACCTGCCTCAGGACATGCTTTAATCATCCTATCATGATAGCTTTGGTATATACCAACATGTTGGACACAAAATGCATAGCGACAACATAAAGCTTCCCACGAAATTTTAATATTTCGTAACTTACTTTCAAGTCATGCTTGACACTGTCGATTTTCACTTCGTTGGCGAAGTTCCAATATGGCAGAGAAACTTCATCGCTGGCCCGATGTGTACACATATTAAGGTACACATGTTAAGGGCGTGCAATAGCAGGGTGATTGGACATATTGTCTCCACCATCAATAACACAGTATTGAACTACTTGGCCGTACAAATTATCAGATACAATAACGTGAGCAATCGTAGATCTTTCTGCATTGGTTTTGCTTTCAAATGTGAAGTCAACATTGACAGAATTGTGTGACAGCAAAGATGTTAATTCTTTACGAAGCATGATTGAGTTCAGGAGACCATGTATTCACGGACTTTGTACACTTGAAAAGGCCGTGTTTAAGTCTACACCTTTGATGACATTATCTGCACTTGAAGGGATTGAGAATTGCTGAAACCACCAGGTGGCTAATTGTATGATAATTATATGTATAGGGCAGGCTAGTATACATCTCTTGTCAGTTTGAGAAGCAGGTAACACCTCAACCAATGATACCCTGGCCAGCAGGCCTGGCTCACAGAGTTCAAAGAAAAGCTAATTATCACATGAGCATTGTAGAATGACATCACAGCTAAAGATCCCACCCAGGAAGTGAAAAAATGGCCGACTTTTCCTGCCCAGTTCCTATTACCTTTAACTCTACACATTCAAAGGAGATTTCTTCGAGCATACATTAAAATTCCCGTGAATTTCTTTAAGATGACCGGGAATCACATGGCATATAAACATTGACTTTAAACATTTTCACATCATGCATTTCAAGTAAAATGGTCAAAACACGGTTTTGTTCAAATATTAATGGTATGGGAGAACACTTTACAGTCCAGAATTTTTTCTAAAGGAGACTGCATATCGATACACAACAGTTCGGTACTTGTTTTTTAAACATACCTATGCCTACCTGGTTGCTAGATTACCAGTGTTCTTGAATCAAGAGTATATCATTCTGCTTGGCCAGTTTTTGAATAAATTCAAATCCACCCACTCCATGACCATGGCTGTTGTAGGTGACTATAGATAGATTCTGACAACAACTCCGAAGTAATAAGTCGCCAAGAAATACAGACAAAAGATTGTTGAAAATGCTTGTCTTGTTAAGGGAGAATATGCAAACTTTTATTTCTATTTCCTGGAGGGACATACTTTGGTACTTTTATTTTTGCAGGCCAGAGGGATTCACAGAAAAGATCATTGAGCTGGGACACAGGCACTGTAAATTTAGATTGTTAACATTAAGTTGCAGGATTTGGTATGCACTTGAGTTTTCAAACCTCGAAACTATTTTCTATCCTGTGAGCATGGAGATCTCCGGTCTCAGTCCCAGGATACACCCTGTATATAAATAACTCTATTACGTAACGGAGCACCCCTTTGTTCTAACTGAACCTCTGAATGACTTATGAACTGTCGGGCTTTTCTTCTTCTTCTTCTGCTTTTTCTTCTTCTTCTTCTTCTTCTTCTTCTTCTTCTTCTTCTTCTTCTTCTTCTTCTTCTTCTTCTTCTTCTTCTTCTTCTTCTTCTTCTTTCTTTGACTTGTGATTAGTGTTATCTCTTTTGCTTTTTTTCTTCTTGACAAAAATAAGGATTTAATAATAATAATAATAATAATAATGGTGATGATGATGATGATGATGATGATAATAATAATAAATCGACTACTTTGAGCTTTTGACTTCCCAGCGATAATTTGACGCAATTTCTTTTCATATCAACGGAATTTTTTCTTTCACAGCAGTGGGAAAACGAAATCCTTGTGAGTCAACTGATCTATTTCTCCAGTGTCGCCTTGGAGATTGCGTTGTACCACAACAGAAATCACTTTCGCTCAAACCCAGATCTATGCAAAGAGTTATAGGATATTTGTGACTCTCTTGAGATAGATCTCTCTTTGTTCCCGCATTGATTTATCTGCTGCTGCTTGTCAGCCGAGGTTTCGGGAAAATGTTATTTGTGTTTGAAACAGTGTGTCTGCCCCGCCCTCTCCCTCGACCGCGACCGTGAGTGCGCCGAAGTCAGGGCCCAATCGATCGTTCCGACCTGACAGGCAAAAATATCCATTGCCAGTTGGAGGACAATCCGTGCTATAACAATGCAATTTCTGAGGTTATTGAATATTGGCTACCTTCTGCTTAGAGCTACTTCGCGGCATAGATGTATGTCTGGCACATTTATTAAGAACCCCTATGGTATCTTTGCTATAATAGCTTCATTTTGAAGACACCAACTAGAATCTTTGTTATTTCTAGTCTCATAATACCTCTTTTGCTGCTATGATATCGTCGATTGGAGGTAACAACAGTACAGCGTTCGTCACATTTTCTGCTGTGCCATCTTGAAGTCTAAACAAAGAGTATGCTAATAAAAGCAAAAAGCAGTATGATATCGAAGACCTTCGAACGAGGGTCTTTGTTACAAACACACAACTTTTGAAACATAGCGCTACCTATCGGTCACACTCCTAAATGAATGGGACTGACGGCTTCACGCTCCCCAGAAAGTCCTGTGCAAGTCTTCACCGGTTACCTGTGAATGGAAATGTACAAAAGACGTTAAAACAACTTTAAATATGGCATGTACTATCTTTTTGTTTGAATACAGTGACCGTAAGTATCAATCGATTATATCTGTGAACTTATTTTGTCTGAGATAAAGTGCAATTAGCAGTAATTTGGTGCGTTTTGGGAGAAGCTTTTGCCATTTTATTATCATAATTATAGACGAGCTGGCCTGGTAGTGGTACCACATTAAATAGACATTGCGGCTGTAGCCTGTGTTAGCGTTTGTAATGATCGATTGCACGATTAAATTGAAGGTGAAATGATTAATCAGTTGCAATGGCATCTTAATTCTGAAGGTCAGATAAAAGAAACCTAGGTACTTGAGTGTGAAATCACAAGAGGAGCGCTTACATTTACGAAGTTTCTAGCCATCTAGTTTCGTAGGTCTCGCTACATTGATAAATAGCTAAATCACTGTGTACTAGTGTAGCGGCAAGGCCTGGTGACTTTTCATATCAGAATGACAGACAAAGCATTTCCTTATTTTTTTTGTTTTATTTTTGTTTTTCGTTTTGAATGATCAATACTGAAAATAATTTCCATTTCAATTATAGAGTAAAAGTAAGAAGCGTTGTGCTGTCCCTCACTGCAAGCAATAATCCCTGAAGACCTGGTCTTGGTAGTTGGTAGCTGCGGCATGGTGCATCGCCCATTTAGGACTGGATTGAAAGTGATTGGGATACCATTACGCATCATTCAAGATTTGCCGAATATTGCAGTGTCTCGGCCATGTATGGGTTTTACATAATTTGGAAATGCAGAGTTAGGCGTCTGGATGCCACCATGTAGTACTAGGACGATGTAAATTGCATATTTCCAATTGATGCACACATTTTTTTCGAATAAAAAGTATATAGATACGTATGTATTTGTATATGAATATAGAACTTGTTGAGCAGATATTCGCTGCGTAAAAGATGAAATGGTATGGGTCAGTTCAATATTTACTCGATGCGTACTTATTACAATTATAGAACAGAATTTCTGCAATAGCAGCTGTGTTTGTGTTTTGAAGATAATCAGCACATAGCTATCAAATTCATTCAGCTCTTGAACGGTCAAAATCGGATGCAAAATAATGAAGCTAAATTTGAGAACACCTCTGAGTACCGCCAGACGTTAATTTCTTACAAAAGTAACCCTGAAATGTTTTTCTATTTCTTTTATGACATTGCTTTGAACTTTGTGAACTCTGTTTCCAAACAAGAACCGAGAACCTGCGGCATAGAGAGCACTTCGGGGGTCATACCCAAACCCGCGGTATAACAAGTTACAACCTATATTTTCTTATAGGCATATATGTCCTCTTCATGAAAAAATAGGTTGTGGAATCTGAAAAGGGTTTTATCATAGATAGTTCTGCGCGTTTCCATGACAACCTATGCCTATTTCTGAGACAACTCAAATTTGTCCTTAAAAATAATAACTTTGGTGATACTGCTTGTGGAAAGCCTAAATAAACACCAGAATGTGCTCAATAGCTCTAATATAGTAAAAAAATACAGAGTTTGTTCAAAGTGCCTAATTATCATATGTTAATTTATGCAAATATATGAAATTTACATCAAAATTAAGTATTGTGCGACGGATAACATACTATACTTGCTAAGATATAGTTTCGTTTATTTAAAAAATGGCAAAATGATTAGGAAGAGTACTCATACAAGTTTTATTTATCATGTTTATATGAGTATACCATATGCATATATGCTAATATGGCTATCATATGTCATGTTTGCTTAGGGAACCGTCATTACAATTGCCAATACAACTGATAAAAGTAAAATAGTACTTTGTACCATGTATTCACACCTACACGTAATTTACAGTGAGCCATCCCATGGAGTCTTGCAACATAACTAATGTACCTTTGGCATCAAACTATAATTCAAGATGCCTTTTAGTAAAGGAAAACAGTATAAGTACATGTACACACTAAATACAGAACGCTGATCAATGATGGTCACAGTTTGGAGATTCTACGCCAAGATTCAATCATCATCCTAATCCTCATCATCACTGTCTGTTTCAGTGTCAAAAGTGTCTTTTGCACACTCATGTCCAAAGCATGCACATAATTCTGTAGATTTAAGTCCTATCTGGAGACAATGGAACTTTCTTGCGACAGTACACTCAATATCGGTGCAATACATAGGAGTCAGGTTGTGGACTTCCAGTGGGGCTAGCTCCTTGGTGTACATCAAAGGCTTGAGGTTGCCATCATTAGACATTTCCCAGCCGTTACCATTGGGATCCCACACTTTAGGGTTAGAAATGTGACTGTTGTATTGGTGTCTTTTTGTCCAAAACCACTTCCTAGTAGTCATTAGCCTATTCCGCAGTCCGAACTCTTTACTGTCCAAAAGCTAACCTGGCCCTGTCTAACCTATATACATATAGAAGTACTATTGTCCAAATTGCACACGTTCCTCTGTAAAATTTTGACATAGGCTGTATTAGCCCAAATAAATTAAGGGTCTTCGGCGGGTAACTACTCAACATGTTTTGGAGCTTTTTACCCGTACATGTCTCTCTGAGTAGCGGCTCCCTATCTAAGCTAAATATTCAGCAAAGACAACCCACATAATAATGAATAAATACGAACGTGGCAAATGATGAATTAGCTAAATACGTGAAGTTTTGCTTATAAATGCAGACCTTTATTATGAAAGAAGAATACCTGTCAAACAAAATATAATTACCAAATTTGTGTAGTACAGGTTCAGTTAAGAACAATTTTTCTTACCCCTGAACCAATATTTACCCTTTCTAGCTGGACAGCTTATCCTAGTTAAACCATCCGCCAGTGTTTAACTGAAGTGGAAACAAGCTGGGGCATTATTCAGTCCCAGTGATTGTAAAATAAACAGTTGCAGCTAGACCACCTGTATAAACCAAGGGAAATCCTAGCAAGGACTGCAACAATGTACATCCTGCACCAGAAATGTAAAACAAATCCATGATGACACCTACTCCTCAAGCAATTAAGCTGTATTTCATTGCCAATTCTGAGTCAATGGACGAACGTAATGTGTCAGGTTTGTGACATTTGAGAAAATACTGTAAATTTTGAGTAATTTTTTAATATTGAGTAAATGTGCATTCAGGCAAGTGAGAAAAGAATGAAATTCCTTAGCATTTATGGCAAAAACATGTTATCAAAGCAATTTTTCTTAACAGGATTTTAAGTACGATTAGGCAAGCATGTAACTGTCGTAGGCCGCTGCTTGCTACCGATAGCCCCAGGGGGGTTTAACCTGACAGAAAACATGTAAGCCTGAAATGTCTGAAAGTGAATATTAAAACAGATAGATGCCAACAGATAAAGTTAAGTAGCAAAACAGACAAGTCTAAAAACTGTAAATCATTGTGGCCAAACTTTTTAATAATCTTTGGATATTAACAGTAAAATTATAGGGCAAGTCAGAAAAGAATGAAAGTCATTTGTATTTCAGGCAAGAGAATACAATGAAAATATTAACCAGATATCAAGTACAATTAGGCAAGCTTGTAACTGTCGTAGGCCGCTACTTGCTACCGATAGCCCCTGGGGGTTTAACCTAACAGAAAACAAACTAGCCTAAAATGTCTGAAAGGTGAACATTAAAACAGAATGATGCCAGAAGATAAAATTAAGTAGCAAAACAGGCAAGTCTAAAATCTCTAAAATTATTGAAGCCAAACTTTCTAACCATCTCGGTATATTTACAGCAAAACTTTTAAAAATATTTGATCAAAAGTACATCTTTTAATCCCCCTGACTCAAGTTTATTGTAAATAAAATTTGGTTCTTGAAGCAAAGTCCTGAAATTTAGGACAAATATGACCAAATCTCAAAATCTGTGAAAAAATGTATTTTATCCAATAGTATCCGAAATATTACTGTCCGGGAAAGGATAATTAACTACTTCAAAGTTAAATTTATCTATTTTGTGATAGACTTTAATACAAAACCTGTCATTAGTGAGCTGAATATCCAAGTCCCAAAAACACATCTCTGAAACCATCTGAATTGGTACCCTCTAAAGGGATATCTTTTGGGTAAATTTCTTTAGCAATGTCACTAAAACTTTGTACATTTACTCAAGCAATGTCATCAATATATCTTGCGTTGTTTGATAATTTTGTAGCCATTTGAAAGTCCTTTTTCATCAGTTTATCCATATACTTAAATTCAAGCCAGGTTAAATACAAATCTGCCAGTAAAGGGGAGCAGTTACTACCCATTGGAATGCCTTTTATTTGTTGAAAAACCAATGGTCCGCATTGAACAAAAGTATTATCCAAAAGAAATTTTATAGCATCTATCGAAGTTTCAACAGTGTAAGATTTAACATTACTTTTTGAATATTTATTGTGTGACCAATATGCTTTCTTTGTATATGAATTAATATTAATGTATGGTTTACCATTATGGTTAAACATTTTGCTTATTAATTCTGAAAGTGAACTTTTGACTTCATCTATGGGCAGATTTGTGCGCAGTGTAGAAAAATCAAAACATTTGATATTTTTAGCTTTTACATCTTTGATTTTAGATACAAACTCGGAAGAATTGCTAATACTCCAAACACAATTAATTTCAATGTTTCTGGAACTTGCATTCCAGTATTTACGAAAATGATTCCTAATTGCAGTCAAACACAATGTTCCTTCTTTTGATAATTGTTTTGTTGTACATATTGCAGCACCGGCTATGAATCTAGATTTAAAAGGATTTTTATGTAATTTGGGTATCCAGAACAAAAGTGGAATAGAGGAGTCCTCTTCAGAAATTTTGATATTAAAATTCCTTTTCATCTCATCTTTATATGTATCTATCAAATTATCAATGGATTGTTTGTGTAATTTATATACGTCATTTCCTCTTATGTCTGAAATATTGTTTATACCAAGTTCTTTTTTCAAAACATCCAGATTATATTTTTTGCAGATGATCTCAAGATTGTTCCCTGCCTTATCCATGTTAGTGACTACAATACATTTTTGTAGTTCTTTGACTGCTTTTGAAACTTCAGGTTGTTTTAGATTAACCGTATTGAAATTCTTAATGTGGGATTTGTAACGATAAATTCTTTTTCTAAAGACTTTTTTCAAGTTTGATAACCATTCTTCAAATTTCTGAAAATCCATTTTTTTCTTCTTTCTTTGCCCATTTCATACAGCAAGAATCAAATGCATCACATGTATCTTGAAAAATACTGTCAATATTTAATTTGGGACATATCCGAAATTTTGTACCTTTTTTCATAATTTCTTTTAAACTTGAATTTTGTATAATATTCAAATTACCTGTAAATATATGTTTGTGGTATGCATGAGCAAAATTAGAATATTTGCTGTTAGACTTACAGTCACAATTTTGATTCGCTGCGATATCTTCAAGAGTAATTCAAGCCAGAAATTTCTTGTAATTTATGATACTTTGTCCAATACTGCAGCCATATTTATAGGAAATGATGGGAGAATCTTTTATTTTGCACTCCTTGGGAATCATGTTACAAACAAATTTCAATTTGAAAAGGGACTGAATGTTTTGTGAATCAACAATTTTGTGTTTGAAAGGAATGCTCCAAAACATTTGATCTAATTTGTTTCTTATTAGAATCTGGTTTCCGAATATTTGTTGTGTAAGAGTACACCATTTCACAAAATTTTGCGGAAATTTGTGTTCTGAATCAGTAAGACCCAAATATTCATTGCTTTTTGTTATGTCTCGAAATGACACTGCTTTAGGAGCTGTATGTAATTGATCAATGCCATTGTGGCACCAGATGGCACATTGGTATTGTGCCCTTTTCACATGTTGCTCAAATGCCTCCTCAGAGGCGGTAGTTGAGCAGCTAATCGGTCTGTGGTGGAGGCAACCATATATCGTAGCTTGTCCAAAATAGTTTTGTAATCAGTCCAATTTCCTGTGTTGAGAGCTTTGCTACATAAAACACAAGTATTGGGATTTAGCTTGGCTGGGGGTGGCTTCTTGGATGGCGGTTCCAGGTTCATGATTTTAGTTTCACGATACAAAATTATCTAAACTGCAAATAAATTGAAACGTGGGTGTTCTTACCAGGTCCAAGCTTCATTTTAGAAAATAATCCAGTTCACCGTGTGTATATTATCAATCATGCAACACATTTTAGCAATGTGCACAGTCATTCTCAATAACACCGATAATGAGAATATCACACAGCAGAGTTAGAATCCGACATGGACTCTGGAAGTCAAAGAAATGTGCCCAGATTTGTTCTTTCTAGTGCCTCTTCAACACAACACATAAATGATAAAATCCTAATTTAAAGATGACCTCATTTGCATAAATTTAGTGATAGGGTTTCTTAATTGTATTCACTTTATATTTTTTTCCCGGTAATATATATGCTGAATTTGCTCAAATTCCAACAATGCGTTCTGGAGAAAGCACTTTTGCACAAGCTGGCCAGACAGACAACCCATAAACATAATGCCCCCACCCCCCACCCCACCCCGTGGCGGACCCATTAAATTTCAGTAAAACTGTGGTCGAAAAATGCTGATAAGACGATTGGGATTGTATGTTCTATATGCTTTTAAGCACTTTTCAGGGATATGTAACTTTTTGCACTGGTACAGCACATAATGTTTGATATACATCTGTAGAATGGCTTCAAAAACCCCAACATTTGAAGCCTAATTTGCATACATGTAATGGTGTCCACTTCATATACTCCAGTAAATTTGGTATAAGTATACCCCTGGATATATATTACCTTCATCATTTAACATTTACCCCCATTTTTGGTAATTTGGCAACTGTAGCAAAGAACATCAACAAATAGAGGTATTTATATTGCCAAATAGATGACAAAATTTTGCATATAATTATGATAATAATGATGTTAATCAAATAAATTTTTAAAAGCTTCATGCCTGTTGAAAGAGTAAGGTTAGTGCTAAATTTTGATGAACTTAGCTTCAAAATTAAGGCAGATATTAAAAAAATAGTGAAAAGTAGTCATATTCCACAAAAAATAGAAGTTGTCATAGAAACGGGGGTGTAAACATAAAAAAAACCCCGCTTTTTGGACTCCACAACCTATTTTTCTGTAAAGAGGAGACGTGCGCACATTTTGATATAGGTTGTGGTTTGTTATACCTTTTGGTTGGGGTTGCACCTATTTTTAGGGCACTTTTTAAGCATTTGCCGCTAGCCCATCTCTTCAAACATTATAAGACTAAAAGCTTAACTGAATCTCACGTGTACTCATTTTCTATGTAAGACTTTTTTTGCTAGTTTTAGCAAATTTATGAAATTTATACATGTCTCTGAAACCACTTCTTTGATTTTAATTAAACTGAAACCTATTTACAATGCTTAACCTTCAAAAAGCATTTTTCTTTCAGAAATAATCAATCGTTTTGAAATGCGCAAAAAGTGACATTTTGCTATTTTTGTATCACCTACATAGAAAATTGGAAAACTTACCAAAGATCCCTGAAGTAGTTTTGCAAATACATGCCTTAACATTATAGTAGCACAACATTGGGCATTTTATGTTCGATAATTTTCAAGAAGTATTACAAATTTCGCAAAACCCGTGTGTTTTACCCTAAGGCATTTGTGTTCCACCTTTACAGTGGATAGATTCTACAAAGTCTTGTGGTCAACTATTCAAAACGCTTTATTGTGCTAGGAATGCAAATTTGTGAAATATGACTTAGAAGTGAAGTCACTTTACCCAGTTGGACATTACAAATCATCTATGAAAATTAGTTGATCAACTGCTTTAATCTTGCGTGGGAACACTTTTGACCACATCTGGACCATTACTTGTTCAGCAGGTGGTGCTGCCTTTTTTTTATTTTTAAACGATTTTGAGGTGTATTTTGTAAACTTTGATTTCTTTGCCTGAGCCGCGTGTCGTATTCTCTTCAAACTTCGTAGGAATGTTACTTTGTTTCACTTTTCATTAAACATGTGCATTAGTGGCGCTATTATCAGTTCCCAATTTTCAGTTTTGCTTTTCTTGTAATGATCGACAAGAGTATATGTCAGCAGGATTAATATTAAAATAGTATTCATGTACGTTTTTGTAATTTTCTCTTAAACTCTGTGCAGATGTACCTTGACAAGATCTAAGTAAAATTACGTCACTAGGTTAAGCATCTGGGTCACTCATATCCATATACTATCAGCTCGAAATTAAGCTACACTCACCTCTGATGACTTAGCTGAGCTCAAGCTGCAGCAAAATCTCAACTCACCTCAGTTCAGGTTTGGACTTTTTCTGGTGAATATATGTATGTCAGCAGAATATGGATTTAACAGCCCTTTTATTTTAATATATATATATATATATATATATATATATATATATATATATATATATATATATATATATATATATATATATATATATATATATATATATTTCCATTTTTGTTGTTTGCTCTGTTCGCTTTCTTCTCCAAACCATGTTTATATTCCCGTCTAATTTTGATGAAAATGTTCCAAACGCTCGAACCTGCGTTGCTCAACAGATAGCATTACGCGCATCCTTTTTGTCTGATGTACATGGCTCAAGTAGCATACAGCAATACGTTTGTTTCCCCCGTTGCAAGTGACAAAAACCTGCGATTTATATATGATTGCATTTTCAGGGGAACATTATGTTACGCACAAAGGAAGCTTCACTTGCATTATATTTCTGCATCTGTCTTGCTTTAGGGGAGATGTTAAAGAAAACAACTCTGCAAGAAAATGGTAAGACTACTCGTACCGACAGACAAATTTTAGAACCTTACGGTATCAGGGAACAAAGACGTTTTTCTCTCCGAGAAAATATTTTGGCGATGAAATTTATCATAAAATGCTCGATAAACCTAATCATCTTGCCGCTTACTTACAGCAATTTGTATCACTGCACTAAATTTCAAGAAGTACTCGCCACATGCCGAAAACACATCACTGTAATATGAGAACATATCACTGTAATACGAAACATTATGGTAACATGGCAATACGTCACTTTTAGCTAGCCTCCAATTTTTTAAAGATAATACAGATCTATGTGGGTATGTGGGCGGCATTTACAAACTTTGAAAATAAACAGATATTGGAATGAATTGTGTGCATGAGCGTATTGTACACTGGTGGCTGCCCGACTTCCTGGATATTGTTTAAATGAATAAAATTTGGTACATAATTTCAATGAAGAAGAGCAACGTGGCTAATAGTACTGGTGATGCCATACCCATGTTATCTGTGTTGTCTTCTGGTAATATAAAGAATTAAATGAGAGCATTTTGAGGGAACAAATAAATGATTCAAAGTATAATACACCTGCAACTTTATGTTTTGAGCTTTGGCTATAGTACGAGTAAATGACAGAGGTATGATGTTGGCCTGAGGTTTCTTGCTCAGTAAACTGGAATCGGGACATTAAATACATGTACATCGTTCTGGATTGTTTCCTTAATCGTAGAGTGGAATCTACTTTTAATACCACCCATTAAACTGAAAAAACATGGTTTTAATAGGGGATAAGATTTAGTTAAGGATAAACAAAAACAGTAATGCGGTGATCTCTCCTTACGAAGGTGGTCTTAATTGGAGACTCTATTGTAATTATATGTCAATATTAGTCGCATATTTTTATCAGAAGTAGAGGACTAAATTTCATTCATAAACTTACCACATTTTCTTTATTGTTTCCGTTGAAGACATAACAATGCTTTGTGTTTCCGACGACTTTGAAGATATGACATGCAAGTGGACTTTGCATAATAGCACCAGCACTGTACACAACTGGACAATCAGATGGTGAGTTTTTATATATAATATGTTACAGAATATCATATCCACGCACACTAGAGACCGATGTTTGCATTATGGGAAGGTGTAGAATCGCGTTTTTGAAACGTGTAATCAGTTAATTTTAAACAAAACGAATCAAACGAAGGATTGTATGGATAAGATGTTGCATATAAGGGGCACATACAAATGATAGATGAATACACATACTTTTTAAAATAAAAGCAAGCTTAAACTAAAAAGAGTTTCTCAATGGTTGACATGGTTTGTTGTTATTGACATGTATAGGTACAACGAGAACACAACTTGTGCCAAAGGGCGGCATATTGAGACAATTTTAAGTTAATACTTTACGATCACATCTGAAATGCAAATGAATTTTCCAATATAGTGTTCCAGCTTTAATTCATGCCATTGAACGCATTTATTCAACCATTGTAAGTTCTAAAAGTCGAAAGTTTCCTGAATGAGTGGCGTCAAGACCGTTGTTGAAACCAATCCACAAACGTAGCAACACGCCACTCTTACAAACTGTCCTGGCACCACTATCATATCCAATGTGTACAAGTTGTTGAAATAGAAAGATCGCTTATGGAGTGTATAGAGAGGCATGGGGTAGTTGATAAATTTTAAGGAGTAAACTGGAAAAACTGTAGGGCAGACGAGCAATTCAATGATTTACGCAATATACATGAGGAACAGAAATTGAAAACATGGCCAGGCTTCCTAGACATTTCTGAAGTGTTTGACATCGCAAATTGAAATCGCTGATTCACCCAGTTACAGAAAACAAGAATTCAAGGAAGCATATGGAGCATTTTATGCCTCTGTGCTGAGGATCTATTTTATGACTGACGGTGAAGATTCGTAATCAGGAATGTTAATTTCTGCTCATAACTTGGCAGCAATTTTGTACGTGAGCAACATCCTGTGATTACCATTCTGTTAATCTCACCCCACACATAACATTTAACCCTGCAGGATGTTACGACAGGACACCTAGAACACACTCTGATAGTTAGTGGTCTCAAATTGGGGTATATGTTTTAAGTGACAGGCATTTATGTAGTTAAGTACATTTTTAAAGAAAATCTTATGAACGCGTTTTCTTTCTTGTCAACTGTTTCAAAATTGCACAGAGATACATCTAGAAAGCTGTACACAAGTGGCAATGCATTTTGTTTATCAAAATGCAGAATTTTTGTGTGTTTTTCGGAATTTTTGAATTTTTCTTTGATAAATTTACTCCAAACTTAGTGAGAATGTACCTTGATTTAGTGTGTAATTACGTTTAAAACTTGGTGGTGCTACAACTATTTCCTAACTTTTTAACCTTTTTAAATTATGCAGTTATCAATAAAAGTATATGTTGGAAAGAGGAAATGTGTGAAGGATAAAAATGTAAACATGTATGTAGTAGCTCCAGAATTTTTGAATAAAATATATGAATATTATTGATGAATTTCTAAAATATTAGGACGAGTAGCCCCAGGAATAACCTGAAAATTCACCTTTTGAATGACCATCACCACTTCTCACATTTGATTTCACACTAGTATAGGTGCATCTCAAGGATCACCATTGCTTATACAATCTGAATTCGTTGTGTCAATTTTGAACTGGGTACCATGATTATAATTACGCGCCAAAGGCAGCTTTGAGAGAAATGTGTATGGAAATATTAAAGCTCTTACAAGTTCATTCTTTACACATGTACATCACTTGGATCCTTCTGTATGATTAATATAAGAAATGTGATTGGCCATCATGGCCAACTGGAGCTGTCTGAATCTTTATGTGTGTGACGCTGGTGTATGTGTGTGTGTGTGTGGGTGGGTGGGTGGGTTAAGGGTCGGGTCTTTGCAACGTCACCATCTTCTATAATATTATCTTCATACAGATGTCTGCCTTGTTGAGTATGTGGGTTCGGACGCCCTTCACCTGTCACGCCCAGGCATGCCTCTGTGCATGCAAGGCCAGTTAGATTTCCGGGTGTATGTTACCAAGTGACACAATATTTTTTGTTTTGTTTTGGCATCCACATGATACCAATGATTTTACGCGAAGAGGTGCTGGCTTATTTGTCATAAGTAAAGGTTGCATAGGACCACCAGTGACCGTCAAGTCATGTTCTTCTCGCGTTGGTAGGTCGTAAAAGTGTCTTCCTCGGTATGCACGCTTGATAGTTTGCCAGAGTGACATGATAGATGAGAAAGTCATATATTGGTGGAAGAGATTTATTCTTTTGTCCATTCTTGCAGAAAAAGCAATGCTGCAAGTCATTGGTGTTGTGACTTGCATTACTTACTGTCTTTGGCAAACAGCTTGTAAAGGCTGATATGCTTCGATGGTGCTGTTACGAAGGACAAAAGTGTTACCCAACTCTGCCAATTTTCCATGACAAGACTCACATGGAATTTACAGGGTTTCTTTTTGATGACGTTCAACATGGAACTGATTGAGTTACAGCCTATATGGCATGGTACGGTAGTGTCAGTTGGGCGTTGCATAGCTGTGGCCCCGATTGAGAGGCTAAATTGTAGATTGGGATCAATCTAAGTTGTCTTTGACCCTATTTTGAAACTTATTTCTTTGCAATTAAGATCGCAAAAGTGTGCGACAGATAGGACTGCAACATCAGTATCACCACCTCGAATCACGATTCTGTCATGTCTGTCTGCAGCATGCTTTGTGTGCAAAAAGTTTCTGGCGTCTGCTTCCTCGTGGTCTGAAGTGAGAAATTCTACAGTTCCGCAATGGTCTTTCACTACAGGCACCACCCTCTGGCCATCCTTAAAATAAGCACAAGGTTTAAGCCACTCTGGAGTTAAATCTTTTTGGCCAGACAATGATCCATGTTTAAAATGCTTTCCTCTATTTGTTGATGAATAGCGGTACTGGTCAAAGACCACATTCACTTGCTTCCACCCATCATGGTCAAAAGATGGTGTCATCAAAATGTGGGGCTTCAGAGTCAATGCAACAAATGTTGATGTACCTCCAAGCTTCAACATATGAATGAGAGACATACCATGTAGAATGAATCCTATTGCTCTACATCTATCTTGCGCTAGTATTTTGCATGGACCATCACCCTTTTTCCAGCTCTGACAGAAGCAAACTTTTGTTGTTTTCGTAAGACTGGTATTTCAGTGGGCAAGAGAGAATGGTACTGTTCATAGTTCATGGCGCCGAATATCTTTCAAATTGATGACTCTGAAGTTAAAGTCTGCAGAAACATGGGATATTTTTTCACCAGTGGCCTTAGCATGTGTTTGTTTTGGTATAAAAAACCATCTTTGGAGTCCGGGGTTTGGTGTTTAACTCCAGAAACTCACCTTAACTCAATTTACTACCTCAGCTGTTCCTAAGATATTGGAGGGGAAAATAGATTTTGTAACATCAGGTGGCAGCACCACTGCAGTAGCTATGTTTGTAAGGGATAGGGCATCCGAATTGTTTCTGCTCCATGTAAGGAGAAGGGATTTGTCCTTAAATATGACATCACCATTCAAAGGAATATTTTGAACACCACTCGAATTCTCCTTTCTCTTTTGTAGTGCTGCCTTTTTGTGTGTATCTATATGATCAGCATTTAAGAGGCCACACATTTCCTTAAGTGCCGATATAATACATGTTTGTATGCCTTGTTAGGAACCATACTTCTGATGCCCGAGGCTTCTGATGTATGCTAATAATATAACCCTTAGTCTTAAAATCTGGATTGATGAATTGCTCAAGGGCCATGTCTGCCCATGTTTGAACGAGTGGTTGACTGGAGTAACTTATGCCATGGTTTCTATTTATAACATCCCTGTTAATTACAGATGTAACTCTTCTGAGCAATTCTTTTCAGCAAGGGAAATTGGTAACCGTCTAGAACATATTGGTCTCCCCATGACAAAGATGTGTGGTATCATAATGTCAGTAGCAAAAAGATAGAGACGTCACCAGTTTTTTTTCTGTTCAACTAAATTGGAGCAGTATTTGAACTCTAGAATTGTAATTATTCCAGAAGCCAAATAGGTGTAATTTTGCACAGACTTCGTTCTCGAATGCTGTAAACTGTGCTTCGAGTTTCTGCAGCTCCACAATAAGTTTCTGTACATTTGGCACAACATCCTGCCAACTGTCTGGAGCTATCTGGCAATCTCCAGTGTTTTCTAGTATTGCAGTGAAAAAGCCTGGTTGTTTGTGTGCTTGCACTGAATGGTTATAGCAGTTGCTGTTTAAAATTATGGATGCTGTGGCACTGCCATGTACACCTGATTCTATTATTATGTCCTCTGTGACTGAGTCATCATACTTCTTTTCCAAAAGAGACATGTAATTGATAGATATAGTGAAGGCACCCAAACGTACAACGTCTTTTAATACCCAACATTGGATTTCTTTGGCCTTCATATTAATTGCTGAATCAAAAGTTTCTACCATGTCTTTTTGTCACAGACTATGTTTCATGCATGTGGCATTTTTTTATAACAGTACACACTTAATTGAATTCTGTTTGAGAGCCATGTATCAGTGGATATTTACCGATGCTAGTAATTAGGGAACATACAGTGTATGAATGGACAATTGTAATGGAACCATTTCAGGTTGGAGATGCCTGCGTGTCTGCAAGGATAGACAGTAGTTCTAACTCAAATAGCTTAAAGGGCCATCTGTAAAGCTCAGGATCTATAGCTTTGCAGTATCTTATTCTATTCTCCTTTCTAAAGTATTGCCGTTAGCCCCCCTAAAACTATACATTTGCTTTTAGATATTGATATACATTTTCATTATATGAAGAAAAAAAAATCGTCATTTTTTCGTTATTTGAGGTGATAGGCAACATATTACAAAGGGGTCCACTTCACAGGTTTTCTGGGCCCACAAACCAGAATATTTAACATAAAATCATCAAATTTGGTAGAAAAAATCTTTCATGTAATATCCAGGAACGAATTGTTGTTTTTCCTTTACAAGCAAAAGGAATGATTCTTTTGTAATTTATAAAGACTCACTGTTTCAATTTTCCACTTTGTGTAATCCAACATTGATAAAAACTAGAAATTATAAATAATATCCACAAATACCACATACCGTTCCTAGGCAAGAATGTATATTTTCAAGAGCTTTTTATATCATCAAAATCGGTTAAACCATTAACGAGCAATATATTGAAAACCTCTAAGAAGTCAGACGAAAATTAGAATTGTGAGAAAACGCAATTTAGGTCTAATTGGCTCTCCGGCATCGATAAACTGGCCATTGTGGAAAATGTGCTCACTCTCTCTGACTGATACTTGTCTTGTCAGAAGTGCTCTTATAGTACTATACTTTTGATGTGTTGTCATGAAAATATATCTTTAAATCTATGTTTAAAAAGGAATCTTTGAAGTGTTTTCAGGAGAAGATCACAGAGATGTAGTTTCCTAATTGCTGGTTTCAGTCACTAAAATAACCGATTAGGTGTGCCCATTATGCTCTCCCTAGCCCACTTGTCTCCTCAACCTATGAGCAGTTTGATCACTTCCCATTGCCCAGCAGACCCAACTCTGACTGACAGCTCACTTACAGTCTGTTGTAAATACAAAACCATGTGGGTGTTTGGCCAAACAACATGATTTGTTTAGCTCCAAAGTTCTCGTAAAATTAACATTCTTCAAGCTCAACATTTGCCCGTATTGTAGATTGGTACCTAATCTTTCCTATTCTGCAAAAATACATTGATTTTCTAAAATTTATTCTGCAAAGTAGCTTTACAGACGGCCCCTTAATGGGACAGAGTCTTGCCAGTGCCCATGCAGGATCCATTGATGGGAAGATGAGTGCAAGCAACTATGAAGTAGAAATCATTCAGGATTGATCTTTCCCACATAACTTAGAATTACTGATCGATTGAAAAGTGCACTGCACTCTTACATGGTCTGGAATTGTGATATAGACTCTTTCTGCTGGTGTGGTCAGCATACATTTGTTACCCCTGGGATATTGGGCTGAAACTACCTCTCTGCTATAAGACCAATGTAATTGCATAGACAGCGATGTTTCTACCAAAAGACATCATATTATTATTGTCTATTGCATTTTGGCCAAAAGCTCCAGAAGAAATACTGACCTGGACTACATCACCATAGATCTGTCCATTTTGTTCTGTGCAAAGTTGGCGTCTAGGACTTCAGTGTCATCACATGATGCACTGTGCCATGTTTTACTTCGCACGGCGAGAAGTTGTTTTCAGTCTGTGAGGTGTCAGACTATTATTCCCAGACTTACATACTCTTTTTAAGCATGAGTGGGATGCACAGTGTACAATATTTGATGGTAACATTATTATTTACCTTTTATCAACCACATCTGCATGGTGGAGAACTAAATTCACAACCACCATCCTTGTAAGGATTTGTAATTATGCAATGAAATATCCAGTGCAAACTCATTGGTATACGAGACTTTGATAGTGCCAAAGTAACATAATTCGTATGGGCAGGCCGTACACATATGTTTTCCTCTAATTCGTTTGTGCTTTGATGAGTTTTACGGCTCTGTGAAGCAATGATACTCTCTCAATGGATGCATTTAAGCAAGTAACTAGTTCATCTTGGTTTGATGAGGCAGCTCTTTGGGAAGCGCATGTCACAGGGTAGATTGGGGAGAAATAAGCACACCAGGTGTTTCAGGGTATTTAAATTGAGCAAGATCTGGATTCAACCACTCACAAACACCATCTTTGCACATTTATAGCACAGATATTGGTGTTTGGGGAGCCCTCTTCTGATTTTCTGAGAGGGTCATTAATGTCTGCTTGACCGAAGATATATTTTTGAAAGTTAGTACGTTTTTGGGGAGGGGGTGGCATAGGGCACAAAGTTTGGTCATGTCTTGCATCAACCATACTTTATTGCTATTTATGACACTCTGAGCCACACAAGGAGAAGATCTAACACAACCAATTGGAAAAAATGAAGGAATTATGAAGGGAAAAAGAAACTGAAGGTGGCAGCCGGCTGTGGCAATACATGGGCATACTTACCATCCGTTGAGATTAATTGTATAATCAAGATCAACAGACAAAAACGCTGGATTTAAGGCAAACGTTGGGGACAAAATACAACACATAAAAGAATGCATACTAGAACAGGGCCAAATGCAGTGAATCATGTACAATGAAAGAACAGGGCCAAATGCAGTGAATTATGTACAATGAAAGAACAGGGCCACAGCTCACTGGACTTGAACAAACCTCTGCAAAATATGAACCCAGCAGACAAGCATAAACAGGAACAGATGCACAAAATAACCGGAATAAGATGCACCAAAAGTACCTGATGACCAAATTTAGTTCACAGAAGGGAGGCACTAGAACCTTGGTTGGTCCAGCTAAAGAAGTGGGAACAATACCTGCCTATTCTGAGCAGTGTATATTGAATCCACACATATACAGGAGAGAGAGGGAGCCAGGAATTTAGCATACTTGAATTTCATATAATTTATAACAATTCATCGTTGTGCTCATTAGCTGTTTGGATGTTGTCTTGAGATACGAGCAGAACAGGTACAGTGCTACATTATCAAAAATATGGTATCGATGAGCATGTATTCTGAGATGTTTGATGAATGCTTCATTGGCTGTCTTGTGGGCTGCATTCTCCAACTCATAGTTATAATGGAGGTAAGTGTGTTCGTAATGCTCCAGATTCATAAATATTATAAAAACAGTGTAGACCTAGTTTATACTTTTGTTGTAAGCTTAGCTTTCTGACAAGTCAGGACAACAAAAAAGTGACAGGCCTACCATGTCTCTATTTATCTTTGCATAGGTGATAGATTTTGGGTTTTCTAGTGGTTGGGCCCATTTGTTTAGGAAACACTAAAATCTGTAGTTAATGAAGAATATTTCGAAGGTTGTGCGGACTGGTTTTAAACCACAAGTTGCCTTTTATGGGTGACTGCCTGTCTCAAGTAAGGAGTGAAATTTGTTTCTTTGCATTGGTGTTGGAAGATTTTGTTAACTCTTGAATGTCTTTGCTGTCCTTGTTGGATTAAAATGTTTGAATCCGGGTGACCTTTTTCTCCAAAAATGAATTTTTTGATTTCCAAAATCATTTATTGATATAAATAAATGAATTCATGATATCAAAAATATTTTTGGATATCAAAAATTCAATTTTTGATATCCAAAATTGAATTTTGGATATCCATAAATTTGATTAAATGTTAAAACGGCTTGCCATATGCTTACAAATAAGTAAGGAAGCATAAGGCATGGTGTGAGGTCCTGTGGGACTTCAGTGATAAATGCAAGCCACCTATCTAGAATTATAGAGGAAGTCCTACATGACAATAAAATCCTTGTTAGCAGTCTGCCAATTTGCTTGTGTGTGTGGCATCAGATCTTTAAAATGGGCGACTTGCACTACCAAATTGAATCGAAGTAAAAAGATTATCAACATGCGAAATGGCTTTGGAATATCATCTGTCTACAACAGACTCCTTCACTTGGGAGGTCAAATGGCAGTGAGTGTCCTCAAGCAGATAGAGCTTAATGATGGTACGTATGTACTCTCCCGAAATAATCCCAAGGAGGCATATCTTCCTTGCCATTGACAATGTGGATTTTGCAGAAGCCACTCCAGATGGTAAAAACACTTTATGTGTCATAGTTATTGCAGTATATTAAAAAAACAGTTACCTCATGATTAAGGATTTCAGGCAGAACTCAGTCAGTCTGCCCTCGACAGGTTAATGTAAACACTACCAAAAACAACTACTAAACTTTTGGACTGTCCAAAGCCAACAACAAAACCACCAGTCGTATGTGTCCATCCTTCGGTGTTTCAAAAGATGACAAGCTATTCTTGCATGCAACCTTCCTGACTCTGCCTGGCTTCTAGGATGTACACTTGAACAATATCAGTCATCACAGAATAACCACAGACACAGAGTCTCAGGACAAAGAGTTTTCAGAAATGAATGTGCGTTCAAATTATTATGGAAGAAGAGCAGGGGTGTCCTGAGCATGACACAAGGATCCCCACATGGTCTGGGTGTCACTCGATTATAAACCAAACAATTGTGTCACTCAATGATATGACCGGTTTAAAACCACCAGTTGCCTTTTATGGGTGACTGCTTGTCTCAAGTCAGGAGTGAAATTTGTTTCTTCACATTGTTATTGGAAGAGAAATGTTGATGCTTTGGCAAGTCTGGAATCTCTTTGCTTTCATTGTTGGGTTTGGAATTAATGAATATGGATCACGTTTTTCTGTACTATATAAACCAAACAATTGCCATGGCATATATTGGTATGGTACCACTTATTGCTTTTCGTGCACATGAATGGCAAAAATTACTAACTCTGCTTATTCAGGCCCAAAGAATGAATACCAAAGTGGTTGGCCTAGATAAGAAAATGGTTATATCACTTGATAGGGGATCGTATAAACCAGTAAAAGAACTTCAGATGGCTCATGACAATTTGAATCGCACGATTTTTCACCCAGGTGAACTTTACATTACCGTGTTGATATGACACTCGCCCATAACTACCTCCCTTGAACCATTCTTTTTAAGAATGGGGATTTGGTCAAGCGGATATGTGTGTTTCCCATTTCAGCTAGGCAACTGGTGCCAAAGGCTGCAGGTTCGAGTCCCGCTTGTTCCAAACAAAAATGTATATTGTTGGCGTTTTCCTTAATGCTGGTGGATTTAAGTCCGCAGTTCTGGAAATAAATGCTGACTAAGTAAATATACTGCATTACTGTGTTGATATGGCACTGCCACATAGCTACCTCCATTGAACCATTCTTTTTAAGAATGGGGATTTGGTCGAGTAGATATGTACGTTTCACATTTTAGCCAGGTGACTGGTGCCAAAGGTTGCAGGTTCGAGTCCTACTTGTTCCAAACATAAAATATTGTGATGGTTTAACTGCGTATCATTGGCGGTTATATTGAAAATAGTGGGCTTGACCATTGTTGGATAGAAGCTGATCTCTATGGGTCTGCAACAGTACAGCATATATCTGATGGTAACCATGTCAAAAGAGGTGTTTTGTACTCATGTTTTCACTCTCCAGTCCCTGTTCAATTTGTATCAGGAAGCATTTATCAAGAACGTCCCGACTTGAAAAACTCTGCAGAGTCACTTGTCAGTGAACTTGATCAAGCGTGTTCAGACTGCTGGAGGGAAAATTGATGCACATGCCAAGCTTGCTTATGCACTAGAGGCCATGCAGACCATGGAAGAGATGAGAAAATTTGATAACTCAAAACAAAATCAACCCATTTTCAAAGCGATTTGTCAATATGTGAAAATGGTCATGGACATAATGGTGTTCAGTGCAGCAATTTGCACTTCACTACATCTCATGGCCCTTGAGACATTCACCAAATACTTCTTTGGCCAGAACAGACTCAACTATGCACGCATAATTCCCCAGTATCTGTCTGACATAACGTCACTGAACGTTTCAGATTCTGAAGTGTTTGAGAAGTTTATGAATGACAACTGAGTTGATAACAATAACCAAGACATTAGCTTCTTTGCCAATGGAGCTGACAATGCCCTGAAACAAATTAAGCATTAAATGAAGGTCTCAGAAAGGCTGATGGGCATCACTTTAAATCAAAGTACTCAAACAAACTTTTTCCTTATCTCACCACAACGTGTTTGCCTCACTCTAGATGCTGCTAATATACAAGTGCCTCATCATGCTCTTTTGGAGGAAAAAAAAAACATTGAAGATCTCATTTCTTCATGACGGATATTTACTAATCCATTCACAGAAGGCAATAGAAACTTGTCTAACCTGGTCCCCAAAGCATTAATGCCAACCAAAGTGAAAGATGATCTGTGCAGACAGCATTAATTTTGTAGTTAACTGTTTGCGGCCTTTGTGACTGAGTGCATTCAATCAGGCACAACAAATCTGTGCGCTAAAATGAAAAAGCAGAAGCTCAATACATATGGTAGCCTGGCAAAAAAAAACAAAACAAAACAAAAAACAAAAAGAAAGAAAAAGAAAAACAAAGACAAAAAAAAACAAAAAAAAATCCCAAAACAACAGACAAAACAAAACAAAACAAAAACAAAGGAACAAAAAGAAAAAAAAACCCAGGAGATATGATGCTTGAGTTACAGAGAGATAGGTCTTTTCTTGGTCATTAAAAAAAACAAAAACAAAAACAAAACAAACTAAAATACAAATAAAAACAAAAACACACACACAAAAAAAGAAAAAAAAACACACACACAAAAAAAAACAAAAAAAAAAAAAAAAAAAAAAAAACAAAAAAAAAACAACCCCAACCCCAGGAGATAAGATGCTTGAGCTACAGAGCGATAAATCTTTTCTTGGTGATTCATGGTTCACAAATCCTGGCCTGAGATCAATCTGTAAGATACAATCGGCAAATATGAATGTTCATTTGTGCCTAGTTCCATGTTTGCAGCAGACAGGCACAGTGCTTCACTCTTCTGTGAAGAGCAATCTGGTGGCCGGCCATTCTCGAAAGATTCCCTGGAGATTGGATGCTGTGACACAACCAACACTGCAGACCAAGAGAGCTTTGCATCTTCGGACATGAAGGTGGCAATTGTTGATGCCATGGCAGAAGTACAGTCAATGGGGAAGGCAGACTGGATAAAGAACTGCTTGCAGCTTGCTGATCACTTCACCAGTCGACACTTATATTTGTACATAGAAAGTGATGAGGTCCAACTTATTTTTGATAGGTATGATGTACCAATGTATTTGAAGATGGCTACCAGCACAAGACGGCCAGGTGGGCAGCATACAGTATTCCGTTACATCACTGTCTCAACAAACATTGCCAAAAATGCCCATGAAAAAGCTGTTGTGCACCACAATTTACTGCATACTAGGCCAGAAAAGACACTGGTTTTTACAAACAGAAAATGCACAGCTGGTTCTTCGGGATGTCAGTGCAAGGTACCTCATAAGAACATGTCACATCTGGAAAGTACGCTGGAAGTAACAGACACCAAAATGCTTCTTCATTCTTCAGATGCAATAGCTAGTGGAACAAAAGGAATCTACATCCACTCCCCCAGATACTGATGTGTTTGTCACGTCTATCAAACGATATCCAGAACTGTGTTCAAACACATCTTTTGTGACGGGAACTGCACATAGGACACGTGTTTTCCCTTTGAAGCCAATCGTTGAGGCCCATAGACCCTACAGAACTGCTGCTTTCCCTTAATTACATGCACTAAGTGGAGCAGACAATACTGGCAGCTTTGCAGGCAAGAAAAAATTGACATGTTGGAAAGTTTTCCAGGATGCTAGTCCAGATATATTCATCGCCATGCAGAATCTCTGTACATATGGAAAGCCCAGTGAAGAAGCACTAGCTGGTATAGCGCAATTTGGCTTCCAATTATATCTCCCAAAGACTCAGATGGCCCAAGTCAAGGACTTAAGTTGGTGGTTATTTAAAATAGCAGGCACAATCTGAAAGGCTACCACCTACACCCTTTGCACCCAAACAGGCCATACTTAGAGCTCATTACCAGTTGATGGTATGGAACAGCAACAAAGTTTTTAATTCCCTATTGCCATCCCCAGAGGACTATGGTAGGCAAAGGCAGGGCAATGAATGGGCTCCAGTGATGACAAAACAACCAGCAGTCCCAGATGCGGTAGTCCACCTGGTCAAATGTGGATGTCGCAAAACAAAATGCTCCACAAAGCAGTGCCATTTCTGGGGTTCTGGTCTCAGCTGCACTGATCGGTGTGGGCGCTCTGAGGATGGAGATGACTGTGAAAATATGAAACACATAAACCTCACACGTGATGATGAGGATGGTGAGGATTGAGAAGACTATAATGAGGAAGCATTCTAAGACTAAACTGTAATTGTGCTACTTGGTATAAAATCAACTAATCAATTACTTCAAGACATAGAGCTATACAGCAATTGTGTAAATTACCACTGGATTATTTAAGATACAAACCTTTCTGTGACTGTGCAAGATTTCATGCTAGTACATCTAAGGAATGAATGTGGCACATACTGAGGATTATCAACATGCAAAACATAAGATATTCTAATTCATGTAAAAGATATCAATTTACCTGTAATGAAAACATGCTGTAACAAACACGCTTTGTGCAAATGACGGACTTTTCAAGACACTTACTTTTTTGTGACTGTGTACCACTTAATGCCAGGGTATCCAGGCATTAAATATGATGCCTTCAGGATTATGCAGATACAATACATGAGACATTCTGGTTAAATTGAGGAAAATCTACTGAAATTAAACCATCTTGCAATGTCAAAAACAGATGTATACGTGGTAACGGACTTTTTACCGTCTATCCATTTAGCATTTTTATCCATTTTGCTAATTTACCATTACCACCAAACTTTAATTTGCTATATGGAAATATGTTCATGTAGTTTAAGCTGAAAATATTATTTAAGGGATGGTTCAACATTATCGTCATTTTTGAATTAGTACGTATGGTATTGAAATTCATGACCCCTTCCCTCCCCCAACTTGGTACTTAAAAATAATGATCTTCCAAGAAATAATACCAAAATACCACAAAATCCGGATTACAAATGGCTATTATTTTCCATTATCTGTAGACGTGTACAGGTCCATTCACCCCCTTGCCCCTGCGTACTGAAAATACCAATTAAAAATTGTTAAAATGTTGAACAACCCCTTAGTCATTTGGCTGACTGTGTCTAAAAATCTAGTTTGCAATATGCAGAAACTTTGAGTCTTTATCTTCGGTTTTAAATATTTTGGCTTGAATTAAGTCTTGCATAGTTCAGGTTGTATTGCTAATGTGTCAAGTTTGTACCGCGGCTAAATATGACATGGTCCACCTGATCATATGCATCTTTGTTATGCATTACCTTTTCGAATATGCTTTGTGTATTCTTGAATATCACACAACACCATTGTTTGACTCTTGTGGCATTAATAAACATCATATATGTGACCTCATATGCGTTGTAGCTTTACCGATCAAGCGGTATTATCATGACCGCCCCTCATGTATAAGCCTTCAGAACAAGATGGTAAAACGCCGACATGTTTTTTTTTTATTGTTAGCTTGGTCCCTTTGTGGCTATGAAATAAGAGATTTACTTTCAGCACAAAATTCCCATAGGATTCCACATGCTCCCGAGCTAAATAGGGGGATCAGGGAGGTGGATTGTGGTGCACGTCCATGGGAGGATGGCACACAGCATCGAAACTCGGACAAAAACCGGCCTTTTAAAGTATATTTCTGATGGTTCTATTGTCATTTTTCTGCACAAAATGATAAAGTATGGTTGAAAAATACAATTTGGAGGCATTTCAAATGATTCACTCCATAGGCCCTTTAAAGAGACTGATATTCTTAGTAACATGTAGCGGAATGCTAACAATTTGCTCAACCACAATAGACAATTTCCTTGACTGCCAGAAAATGCTTGGCGTGGTCCGACATACAGCGCCACATTATGGGATCTCTGAACTTCCCAACATATGCCATCACTCATGTTCTGTTGCAAAGTATGACATGCTGTAGTGGCAGTTTTCAGCCAACCACAAACGAAGCTTATCTAATTATAATGCATCTATATTATAAATCATATACATATATGTGTATAAATATACATGTTTATTCATTCATAAAAAGTAATTATATGATGTCACAACTATTACAATCGCGAGATATTAACACGACTTTTATGGTCTAGATTTATTCAGGTCATAGGGATAAAAATCTTGTAGAAGCCTGTCAATGGACTAAAAGTTCTAACATCGGCATTGACCAATAATTGATATTGAAAGAAACTTCAATTAAAACAAAAGATTTTGTATTTTGTGCCATATACCGTTGTCTAAACATTGCCTGTCGTCATCTGCTTCAGTTTTTAAGCGCTGTGACGACGATACATTTTGCCAGCATGATATAAATTACCTCTTCATTGAATGACAGAATGTGATATAAAGAAACTGTAGTTTTGGGCATTTTAAGTCCAAAAGAAGTAACTGGGTGTTCGAACACTGCATACTCTAACCTACAATCTGTGGTGCCTTATTGACCAGAGCTACAGCGCAGTGTTATAACTGTGCCAAGAATTTTGGCCAATACAAATTGGAGAGTCAGTCATGTAGGCAAAAACATCGCAGAAACGGTTAAAACACACTTCAGCAGTCCAATCGTAAACATGTGTCAGCACACACATGGCGTGATAAGCGAGTCCCATTTGCTCTCTATTCCACATCCAAATATAAGTATTAAAATGTCAATGTCCAGTATTAAGGTAGTAGTAGTGTGGACAACGACTGCAATGCAAAGCTAAATTCATGTATATTTTCCACCGTATGTTCAAATGTATTTGATGAATATTTTTTACTTAATCATATGGTAAAACACTTGAAATGATCAAATATTTGAAGATATGATTAAATATATGGGCGCACAAAGGCGCATCCAGACATTTCAGATAGCGTTAGCGCCAGACCCATAGTGGGGACCTGTGGTGAAAGAACAGTGAAAGCCTAAAACACATTTTTGAAACTTTACACTTTTGGAGTGTTACAAATAAGGCGCTCCGTGAACGACCCCTCTTAATTTGGCTGTAGGTATGATTAAACTAATTTAGAATACAGTTCAATGGCAAACCTGTACGCTGATTATATTGGAGACCTCTGATTCGATACATTCATTGATATGATCAAATCTATATAATGGCGATAATCGATAACATGAATAAACATTCAGTAATTTCATTTTTGTGAACAACACCTTGACTAAGTAGATTTAGTCATATGATCAACTATTAAATATATTTAAATGTCTAAATATTAATTAGAACAAGGAACGACGCTTTTGTCGGCACACTCATATATACACACATATATATATATATATATATATATATATATATATATATATATATATATATATATATATATATATATATAGTGGAACTCCCTATTACGACCACAAAACGGACTTAAAATATGGTCTTAATAGGGAGTGGTCTCAATGACGGATATTATTCAATCAAGTATAAACAAAAGTGGGGCTGTAAATGTGTGGCCTTAATATAGAAATGGTCTCTTTATAGAGATGGCCTTAATTGAACACTCCAATATATGTATGTATATATATATATATATATATATATATATATATACATATATATATATATATATATATATATGTATATATATAGGTGTGAGTGTGTACATTTATCGGGAAAACATGGGCTTTACAAAGATATTACAAGCTAAAACACACACACACACACACACACATATATATATATATACATATATGTATGTATGTACATATATATATATGTATATACACACACACACACACACACACACATATATATATATATATATATATATATATATATATATATATATATATATATATATATATATATATATATAGGTGGGTATATTTGTCGGGAGAACATGGGCTTTACAAAGATATTCCAAGCTAAAACACAGTACCCGTTTTCCAAAGAATACCTGGGGCGTCATTTATAATTTGCAGTACGTAGAACTTCCAGATAAACGCTTGTTTTGTTTGCGTTATCTCTTAGCTCATAGTTCATACACAGTTCAATTGTCTGCAGGAGAGAGCCGGAAGGAATACCCAAGCCGGAGAAAACTTGCATTGGAAGCTCGGAATGTGAAATTCACTTTTGTAAAGGGTGTCATTATAATTGGTTTTTCTCTCTGGACTACATCTTCAACCTGGAACTGTACACATATGCCCATAAAATTGACCGCCAGTTTACCGTTTTCTCAGGTCCAAAGATAGGTAAGTGAATTTATGCATAACTTCTAAGGCCAGAAATGGGGAATGATCAGATTTTCTGGAGTGGTTGTTTTGTATCCAGGCCTTTCATCCGATGTAAAAACTTGTACATGGAATACTCTTGGTGTAACATCACTAATAAAATTTTATCCTCGGAAACCGCTCACCAATTACTTTGATAACACACAGGAACATTCCTAGGGACTCCTGGCTCTTAATTTGTTCACCGGGTGGAGCTGCATTTTTTCCCTTTTTTAAATGATTTTTTGGTGTTTTTTCGCTATTTGCGGTCTCTTCTCCAGTACCTTCTCTCAGATTAAGCTGAAACGTTGTGGATATGTTCCTTCTGAAAGGGTAAAACAAAGCTGTTCACTAGGTGGTACTGCTGTGCATTCCTGCTTTGTAACGATATTTGCAATTCGGGTACTTATCGGTAAATGCACCTTTCCTTTTGATTAATATGCAAGTCAATGCACATTCTAATTCTAATTCACATTTTCGACTTCTTCTGCAAAACCAATAGCTAGATTGACTTCAAATTTGATAATCATGTATCTTGGGTGGGTCTGTCTCCCAAGGTTGATCAAATGGTCACGCTCCAGTGATTTTTTGATTATATATATATATATATATATATATATATATATATATATATATATATATATATATATATATATATATATATATATATATATTTATATATATATTTATATATATATTTTTTTTTTTTGGCATATCTTAAAATATACTCTGAAACCTCTCACCTTATCACTTTGATATCACAGAGGAACACTCCTAGGGACTCCTAGTTCTGAATTTGTTAACAAGGTGGCGCTGCAATTATTTTTCTAGCTTTTGTGATTTTTGTGTGTTTTTTGCTATTTTTGACTTCTCCAGAAGAACCTTCACTGAGCCTTTGTAGATATATTCCTTATAAAAGTGTCAAACAAAGTTGTTTAGTAGGTGGTACTGTTGTGGATTTCTGATATGTAACGATTTTTTTATCTCGGGTACTCATCGGTAAATGCACCTTCTTTATTGATTACTATGTTATTGAATGGGCATTCTAATACTTATTTACATTTTTTTGAATTTTTGTTAGGCAAATCTTATAAATACCTCTAAATGTCATATGCACTCAGTTAAAGCTAAACAGAGGCTGTTCAGTTGCAACTTTGATTTTGTGAACGAGCTGAGGTCAGTTGCGCACGGGTTGTTCACACAACCCTCTAGTTTATTATGTTTGTGTGCCAACACATACATTTCTTTCTTTCTTTCTTTCTTTCTTTCTTTCTTTCTTTCTTTCTTTCTTTCTTTCTTTCTTTCTTTCTTTCTTTCTTTCTTTCTTTCTTTCTTTCTTTCTTTCTTTCTTTCTCTCTTTCTTTCTTTCTCTCTCTCTTACTTTGTTCACACGCAAATTTGTCTGACATTCAGTTTAAAATATTATACGTGGGAACTCCAAACTTGGCGTGATTATACTTCCATACATGAAGTCTGGCGTTTTTGCAAACAGGTTCAACCGTTTTGAAAATTATGCAAATTAGGGCCATTTGAAAATATATATCTTGAATATTTTCAAAAACAATCATAGGTACAGGTAACCAATCCAACATCGATTAATATGTTTATAGCACTGCACATTTTTGTAGTTTAAATGTGATCTCTACAGACAAAAGGTCAAGGTCATTTGGGACTTTGAAATTTTCATCTAGCCATAACTTGGCCAATTTGCATGCGAATTGGTTCATACTGGGCTTAAACTGTAGGTATGGCAACACTACAGTTTTGTAATCTACATGTGACCTCTAAAGATCAAAAGTCAAGGTCATTTGGACTTTGAAATTTTCATCTTGTCATAAACTTAATGGAAGTAATGTGAAGTACCAAAAGATTGGAAGATTGCATTGCATGACCGTGTTGCATTACATTTGATGGGGGGGGGGGGGGGGTTCGGGGGCATCGAACGACGGAAGGTAAATCCCATTTAAAAAGGTGAATTAACTGCCATGTGCAAAGAAATGCATATCTTACGCATCTGGTTGAATTGTCATTATGGCAACTTACTGGCCTAAATAATTTTACAAACAGTTAATATTTAGAACTTTTGAAGACACACAGACAGATATGCTTTGGAGCAAATCTTCTTGGCTAGTTCCCATCTGTTTTTTTCCCAAGAGTCATGAATCTACTCTTATCCTTACTAAATTCTAAACTCCATTCTTTCCATACTCTCCTGCTGTGCTCAGCATATCTTGTAGGTCATTCTGGAACTCTGCCATGAGTACTGTAGTGTCCGCGCTTATACGGCTGCAGTCACCACTGGTGTATGCAATAACGAATGTAAGAAAATGTCTTTTACCTTGGGTTGGGTAGAAATCCACTCTTTATGAACTGTTTCTACTTTCGCTGGGCGGTGCGTCGACCGTTCCGGAATATCTAGGCGCCTGGGACCAAAGAACGGGGAGTGATGGCTTCTACCTTTTCTCAGTGGTCTGATGGCATCTTTTGTTCCGATTAAAGTGTGTGTCCTGGTCTCTTGTCAGTCCTAGTAGTTGACGTGGGGGGGTGGGGGGTTAGCTGTCACTCATGACAGTATCACTTTAAGGGTCCCTTCCCCTTTTACCCTCACCACATCACAGCCCCTCTGGTCAACTGGGTCCCCCCAGTTAGTATGGTATCCCGTCATGGGGAGGGAAAAGGGGAGATACTCTGATAAGTCAGATCGATACAACCGAAGGGGGGGGGGGGAATGGGCTACCTGTTGCTAACGACACATCCACATGTCTACGTAAAAGACGGAATCACTACCTATACCATTTCTCACCTAACTAACTAGAATGGGATCACGGTTGACCTCCCTGCGAATTATCGGACCGGGGCAGGTGAGCCAAAGCTTCAATAAGTAATATTCAATCAGTTAGGGCCACTGGCCAAATGTCGTCCGACCAATAAGGGTCCCTCTCAGCCATAAAAGAACGTATCAGCTGTATCCCCAACACGTTCAGAGAAAAAGATAGGTTGAGCTAGTACATTGGATAGGGAAAGGTGGGAAAGACTGGGGAAAAACTACTTCCTGGTGCCGCAGCCTTGAGGAGCCGGGCCCCGATGATGTTGGGCACTTCGAGGGAGGACCCCAGTCAGATAGAGGGCACCCTCTTCTGGGATAAGGGAGCAGCCGGTATGCTGGGACCGAACCTCTGGCTCCGCCTGGGCCAAGGGATTCAGGACCATCTTCCAGTGAGTCAGGAGGTGGAGGGTCTCGGGATCCTCTGGCAATCTGTGCTTCGGGGGGTCCTGGGGGAGTACCTCTGGCCAAAAATGATAATAGTCTGCATTACCCGGAACCACAGGCCCAATTGCGCTGGGAATCAGCCCTTCCCTTTGGACGAAGTTGAGCAAATCGGAGAGGCGAAGGCCCCGTGACTCTGCGATAACTCACAGCAAGTGGGTCATGCTTTCCTATATCCTGGGACACCTCGGTGGGCTCCTTGGCGGTGTGCTGCCCAGCGCCCCTGCTGGTTCAATTGCATCGGGCAGGGCCGCAAGCTGACCGGACGTCCACATACCAAGGTAAGTTGACAGCGTTGGCATGGTAACGCATGTCTGGCACATTCCGGCTGCAGATAGAACAATGCTGTGGCCTGTCTGCTGAGTGGCACTGGCGGCTCCTTGCTGGGACAGTATGGGGTACTTCCTTTGGGGCCTCTCCAGTCAGCAGAGCTTGTGGACTCATCCGAGTCCTACCCAGTCGGCTCCGTGAAGAGTGGAAAGCCCCACTCTGGCGATCGTCCACTGCTGGGTCTGGGATTAAGGGGTTGATGGGATGATCCAAGGGCTGCCAGGTCAGATCAGCAGTAGACTCCCACGAGGGCTGTGCACTGGTGACCACCGGGACTCCCACGGGGGCTGTGCACTGGTGCCCACCGGGACTCCCACGAGGGCTGTGCACTGGTGACCACCGGGTCAGGCTGTGGTGTGGTACCTATGTGCATGACAGGCTCTGCCTCCGCATTGGGAGCTTGGGACCTCAAGGTCAACCTCTCAATCAATCGGAAAGTGGGCTCCATGTAAGCCAAGAGATGGTGTAGCCCTGATCTGGCATCCTCAGGGGACAACTGGTCAATGCTGGACTCGCCTGATGCTTCCGAGGCACCCCAAATCTGTGCCACTGGTGTGGGTGGCCTATGTAACAAAAAAAGTAGGCTTTAGGACAGAGTCCCGTAAAGGCGCTGCAGTGGGAGCATCAGGTAGGTTGATAGGCCAAGGACGGAGATGACTGGGTGAGGGCAGGACATCCGCTTCATTGGGAGGGCCTTGCTGGCGATCCACCATTGATTGATTGAGGGGTTGAGGTAGGAAGGATCGGCACCCAAGGAGACTTGCAAATGTGCAGAGCCTCTCCTTCAACTGGTGGGGGTGTCGCCCTCTCCTCCACAACGATTTCCGCAGCTGCCTCCATCTCTGCCGAGGGGGTTGGCCTTGCAGGGGCCTGTGAAGGTGCCTCAACCTCGTTTTCTGGACCAGGGTGGCCCATCTGGGCTACTTTTGGTCCACTGGGTGGGACTCTGGTGGATGGGACACTGGCAGAGATTGGTGGACAAGCTTGTGAGTCCAGGCCCGAATTATCAAAATTCTGCTGGAAAACCGCAAGGCCCAGATATTGTGGGATTGTCACATGAAATGGTGGGTACATGCCCACTGGTGGCATGGCGGTGGCACCCGGAGGAAGGTGTACCGCTGTGACTGGGCCGCCATCGGCAGCCATAAGTGGCAGCCCATGCGAATATGGCATCTGGACCCCCTGGGGTCCTTGGACTGGAGGCCATGAGGGGCCTTGGAACCAGGCTGGCTCCAAGGGGTTAGTAGCAGGTGGGTAGTTAGGGTAATTAGCAGAGGAGCATGCTGCCCTCCCCTGAGCTGCTGGATAACAGCCCACTCCCAGGGGTGTATATCAGTCGTATGGTAGTCAGTCATTCCTGCAAACACAGAAACCAAAATTGAGAAAATGGTTCGACTGGTTTAAATCACTCTGGTGGGGGGTGGGAGGGGGGTTGTCCATGCTAGCATACTGATATGGCATGCTTAATTAATACACTGTATGATTTATTACTGTACTGTCTTGGTTTCCTTATAGGCCTGCAGCCCCTAGTCTGGCCGTGCAAACCTGCCTTAGTGCTAGCCCTAGTGGGATGTTTGGTCCCACCTGAAGGGGGCTTTGTTACGGGCATGTCATGCTTACGGGCCTGCAGTGGGATCTTGGGAGCTGGGAGTTGAAGGGTCCTTGTCTGGGGGTACAAAGTTGGTGGAACTAAGTTCCACGGCTTGGTTGGGTGGGCTTGCCAGGTCTGCGACGGGACCTTCAATAGGGACATCTGGAGAACCCCTCGATTTCTGGAGAAACCCTCGATTAGTGACATCTCGATGTACTATAGGGCGATCCAGTTGAAATAAATATGTTTAAATTTATTCTGCCCCTTCCGCACCTGCAGGTGGGAGGCTGGGCTCCCCCATACTTGATGGAGCAGGCAGGCCAAGTTCCAAAAGGCCATGTCTGATTCGCTGAGCCCATCCTGGCACTGTATCATATGCGTAAGGCTTCAGCTGGTCTATGTGTTGCACCTTAGCCTCCTTCCGGTCCCTAACCTTGTATAGTACGGGGGTAAGCTTTGCTACGATGACATATGGGTCCGATCCAATATGGCTGTAATTTGGGGCTCTTGCCAACTAACCTGCGGCTGTTCTGGAGGTAAACTAAGTCTCCTGCACAGAAACTACGTTCTGTGGCCTGCAGATTGTAATGGCTCTTTTGGTGGAGTTGGGCCACCCGGAGTCTTTGTCGCACCAGCTCAAAGGTCTCGCCCATGGCCCCCTTGGTCTCCTTTGCAAATGTTGCCGGGTCAGTGGCCTCCAGGTCCATCTGGCCATCTCGCAGAAAATCTCTTCAGGCCATTGTGTTTCTCGACCCAACATGAGGCGGTTTGGGGTGTAACCTGTCACGGCATGAGGCGTGCTCCTGTAGGCAGCAGTCAGTAAGGGAAGGTCAAGGTCCCAGTCCTGCTGATGTCAGTTGACATAGCAATGGATCATTTGAAGTAGAGTATGGTTAAATCCCTCCACCTCTCCATTACTGTTAGGCCGGTAAGGGGTAGTGAGTGTTTTCAACACTTGCAGCAGCTCAAACACATGCTTCAGTAACTCGCTCGTGAAATTGGTACCCTGGTCCATCTGGACCTCCAAAATGGACCAGGAACTTGTACACAAACTTCTTTGCTACCGTCAGGGCATTTTGTTCGCAGAGAGGGTAAGCCTCGATGAACGGGGTGAATTGGTCTATGATCACCAGTATATATCGATTCCCAGACTTGCTTTTTGGGAGAGGGCCTAAAATATCCATACCAATAATAGTGTAGGCACAGACGGTGCAGTGTCCTGCTTATACCTGGGTGGCCCGCTGAACGTAGGTCATGACTAGCCTGTCAAACTTCCAGCCGGAGGCTCTTAGGAATGAGAAAGAGCAAACGCAGAGCCCCCTCACCCTCCCATGCATAATGAAGCACTCTTCCCTGAGGCTTAATTTGGGGCCAACAGAGCCAGTATTTCCTTAGGGCTGGATCTTGGCCTACTGTCCATTCTTTGGGGGGCAATCCATTTGTGGACCAGTGAGCCAACATAGGGTCAGCCAGTTGGGCTGCTCTAAGTTCCGAGCAGCTGAGCTGGAGTAACCAATTTGAATCCCCATCTCTTTGTTTCTCTGAGGCAGCCTCCTGCCGAACTGGGGTGTCACACCTGCAAATAGCAAGTGGCACTACATCATCCACGTCTTCCTCAAAACGGGCCCATTTTTGCTGAGCTCGAACGCAATGTTCACAGCCATGGCAAGGCAAGTCCTGGGCATCCTGTCCAGCTGTATAGCACTCACACAATGAAGGAACTACCTCCTTGCGTGATAGAGCGGGTTTGTTTTGATTCCCTTTGAGCTGACCACTAGGGTGTTGAGGCACTCCTCTATCTTGGTGGAGGGGGTAGCTATCCTTGACAGTGACATTATTCAAATGGTGGTAATCCACACACCACCACATTCCTCCATCTCTTTTGCAGCCCAGGAAGACTCCTGAGGCCCACTCACTTCTTGATGGTTCTATAATTCCAGCACCCAGCAGCTTGTGCAGATGCGCTTCCTCCTTCTTTTGAAAACCCATGGGGGTTTGTCGCACCTGGTCCTTGAATGGGGGTGCATCACCCATTTTGATATGATGGGTAGCACTCATGAAATGCTTTGCTGGTTCTCACTCGCTTCCAGAAACATAGTCTGCAGGTGTTCTGGAAGAACCTCTGGCTCCAGAGCCTTGGAGAAGGGTACCTCTCCAATCCTGCCTTCCGAGTCCTCAGAGGTGCTGTCGACTTCCCTCTGAAACTCAAGGGCAGGGTCCTCCTGTCCCTCGATCTGTTGGGTGCCCCTATTGCTGGGCGTTCCACAGGGTTGGCAGTCTCAGAGGAGTGTTCAACCCCCCTCTGAGACCCAAACTCTAGGTTAAGTTCTGGTTGATTCTACCCACCAGGGGTCATGCACTTCCACTCCCCACTGGGGGATCGGTCTGGCTCCTCAACCTGAACCAAGTGCCCAAGGCACGTACCTGCTTGAAGCAATACTTCATGTGCTGACAAATTTACCATGGGTATGAGGGTGTCTGTCTGCATGTATGCTATGGAGGCTCCAGCCTGGACATCCTCATGAATCTCCATGGGCTCCATAACTGCCAGTGTCTCCTGACTAGGGTGCTCTGAATACCCCTTTACAATGCTGCATGAGTCAGGCAGCACAGCTACTTTTTTCTTTAGCAGTACGCAGCTGACCTTATTTGTACGCCTACTAGGGTCCTGGGTTTGGATTTGCATGCCCGCAATCCACAACCTTCCTCCAGCATGGATAATGGCATCCATGGCTTGAAGAAAATCCAGGCCTAATAGTACATCCTCCCACATAGGGGTTATGGATACAGGCCAAAGGGTGGTCCAGTTTCCCAAGGTGATGTGGACACTAACTCCCTTCCGGGCCGTCACCACTGCATCCTTCTCAAATCCACTCAGCTGCATGGGAGGTATATTGAATAAGGAGATTCCAGGGGCAATTTTAGCAAAAAGGTCCACTGAGACATTGGTAATCTCGGCCCCTGTGTCCACCACTGCATCCACCATGTGACCCTCTACCCCTAGTTTCACACAGAGTGTAAGCCCTTGGACATTTGCTCCCTGGGCCTGCACCTCCTGACATTCCCAAACCAAAGAGTCCGAGTCCGCGACAGTTAGTGGGTCAGTTACTGACTTTTGGGCTGAGCCTCTTGGTTCAGGCTCGGCCCCTGCCTGTTTCCCTGCTGGGGCTTGCGGCTAGGAGAAAGGCAGTGTGGGCAATCACGATGGCGGGGGCTTGCTCCCCGCATCCAAAACACTTATAATTCCCTGGAGATGCGCTTCTTTGAATCCCTGGTCCAGGTGATTGACACCCCCCTCCCTTGAGGATGCTGTCCTGCCTTCGCAGGGATTCCGCATTTTCCCAGCATCCTGAGTTAACTTCTTCATAGCTTCAACCAGGTAGGCCAGCTTGTTTTGGGATTCCCTGCTCTGGGACTCGTGCCCTAGGCAATCCTCATAGGCCTCCTTTCCCTTCTGAGTGTCTCGGAGGTGGAAAGCCACCTTCTTACCGGGCACTACGCCACGCTGTTCTGCAGGATGCAGAGGCATATCCCCCTCCAAGTCTGAGTCAGTGGTGAAACTCACCTGTTGAGCAGCCATTCTCTTCTCCCGATCTTTCCCCAGGGTAGCCTGAAAATAGAAATATCGTGCACAAAATCGCCTCACTGCTTCATTCAGTGTGCGTGGCTCGAGGCCCAACACTTCATAGGCAACCCTCTGATTTCGGAGACCCATCAAGAAAGTGCTCATTGCCACTGCGTCTCTGGTGTCCTCCCCAGTTTCAGGGTAGGCCTGTGACACCAGTCGACTTATTTCTTCAGCAAACTCCTCCAGGCTTTGTTTATGTTGTTTGAGCTCGCTGAGCCGAGCTCAGAGGGTGATGGAGGGATCTGTTACCCCGAAGCAGCTTTGTAGTTGATCCCGGATTTGCCAATATGTGAGGTCTGCATGCTTGTCCAGGTTCACTAAATAACACTGGGCGGGTCCTCGTAGGCACTCATAAAGCAAGTTGACGCGATCATTCATTGTCCGCCACTACTCCTGGGCCATATGTTCTAGTGGAACAATGAAAGATTGCCAATCAGTTGTACCTTTGTAGGTCACCAGTTTACTCTTCGGACCGTCCCTCCACCTCGCAGGTGCATTTTCGCTCATAAGCACCATGGCGGCCTATAGGCTGGATCCCTGGCGAGGGCTCGGGTCGGCTGGTCCTCATGCCCAACACCACCCTGATCTACATCCACCTGCTGGCCCAGCCTTGGTGCATTCCAGGCCGCATGATTTCTCTGTCGGGCCCCATTTTGGACCCTCACTTCCATGTCCGGGATTCCGTTCTGAATGACTCGATTCCGCTTTCTATTACGGCCATCAACCAGACAGCCTGCTGCCTCAAGGCCCATATCTGGTGGCCTGACAGCAGTGTCTGCCTGTAGGTGTACTGCTTCCCCTCGAGGCCTTGAATTACTTGCAGGGAGTAGGGGAGCTGCTTTGGTCCCTTGTCCCACTCCAACGTTGTAGTCAGGAAGTCCCATCCCCAATGGCCTAACGGCTGGTTGTGGTGGTGTGGTGGGGACATATCCTTGGGCTTGCCCTTCACCTTGCCCCTGCCCTTGTATGGCCATTAACAGTTGCTGGTGGTACTGCCTTTCCTCCATTGAGCGTTGTTGGTAATGCTGCTGTTCATGTTCTCGCCATTGAGCTAGCATATCCAGGAACTGATGCATAGCTTGATCCATGGGGTCGAAGCCCTCTGCTAAATCTCGGATCCTCTCAGGCGGCATGTGGTTTGATATGCCGAATGGGCCAGCAAGTACATGTAAGTACAAGTAGGGCTGTTATCACAGGTACCCTTGGGTGACCACAGGTACTCTTAAGTACAGGTAAGCTAGGCAAGGTTGCACATTTAAGCACGACTGAGGGCACACAAAGGTCACACGTGCCTTGGCTTGTTGGGTGGGGCTTGGAGACAATCTGAGTCAAAAGACTGAGCTCGATATTTTACTGATTTATCTATTTTATTATTATCATCAAAACTTTATTTCCCTTGTTATTACTATAATTATTCCCCCCCCCCTTGCTTTTATTTGTTTATTTATTTGTTTGTTTATTTATTTATTTTCCCTCCAGAACAAGTCACTTTGCTTCAGTTCGGCTGGGAAGGGTGGGTGGGTGGATGGGCTGGTAAAGAGCTGTGACAAGTGCCACTCGGTATGTTAACCACTCACAAGAGGCTGCCTGTCAGTGAGGTTTTTCAAAGGAAGTCCCCGCAGATTGTTGCAGACACTTTATTGGCTCCACAGAATATCATTGCATGCCATGCTTATTATCTATGTCTCCATTATCTAAACAACCAAGGCCTGCGATCTGCGCGACGTTACTGATGGGTAATTGCCCTGTGTCGAAAACGTATAAACAGTAACGCAGGGCTGGTCTGTGACCAAAAACCTTGTACATTGAGGGGTCTAATGAGCGGATTACCAGCGGTGGCCTGTAAATCACAGATAGTCAAACGTGATATGGGAGGTCCCACTCAAGAAAACTCAGGGGTGGCACTCCGTACATGCACTCAAGGCACTACAATGCAATCGGACTACCTACTAGGGGACGTGTTACGTGGGTGACCTCTCTCAGTTTCGAAAATGCACGCATGCAAACATGCATGTTCAAGATCGTCGATCTTCAGACGCACAGGAAACAAGTTTCCCCGGCTCAAAAAATAAAAATCACAGTAATATTTTGATAATAACTGATTACTATACGAGCTCTTAAACACACAATAACGAGTATTCTACCCTGGAAAGACAGACTTTTGAGGAGATACGGCTTGACCGTGTTCAGTACACTGCAACAGGTGCACGTACAGTGAAACCCCGTATTAATAAGCACCAATCATGATGAAAAGACGTCCCTATATTTTGCGATTACTGGCGCCAAACCTCTCTCACCCTTTCGAGTGGAAAGTTTACATTGTCATGGACACCTAAAAACCTTCTACAATTGTATTTTAATCACCAAATTTCGTGGATTGCGTCCCGGATTGCGTGTTACAAATCTACGGCGATTCACGTCGTGCGATTACCCGGCAGCATAGCGCATGTGCAGCGCATGCAGCGTCTATGACAACCATAGGGAATTGACGGCCACGGGCGTGAAGGCTTATTGGTAGCAGCTCCCGTTTATGGGATGCTGATGACCACCTGCTGATACAGCGACAAAGGATGCCACCGATGGGATGTGAGTTATGCTGCCAGATTGTCTAATAGCGAACGCTTCTGCATATCAAAGGAAAAGATCCAACTGCCGCTTACCCTGCGACCGTGCGAAAAGGGCCGCTACCGTCCTACCGATGAATCGGAGACTCGGAAAATCGTACCATGCGTCGAAATTTCCTGCAAAAGTTCACTTTTGGAATACCTCGTCAGATCACTGATTTGTTTACAAAAGTGTTTTTTTTTTTGTTTTTTTTTGGTCTAAAGTGAATTTCGACTCAACTTGGCAGTTGAAAACCCACGCCGTGTCAGTGCTGACACGGGCAAGGGAACCTGTCCCATCCGCTCATCGGACTGCGGGAATTTCCCTGTATGGGAGGGTACCTTTCTTGACCAGAGTGGTTTACGATTTACGCTGATACGTTAACATAAAAATATATTAATTTTGTCCAGTGGTCTTAGAGACTCTCTTCGCTGTGGCTAATTCCTTTCACGCCTTGGGAACCAACTGTAGTGTCTGCGCCTGTAAGGCTGCAGTCACCACTGGAAATAATGAAATAACTTTATTGACATATACCATTTACCGTACATGGTGTCGTCAAAACACATACATACACATCATAAAGACAAATAAAACCCGTACAATTATTAGACAGTCCCCCAGCATGGGGGTATACATGAACAATCAATGTATCTACACACTACTACCTGAAGAATTACGGGTGCTCCTGCCACTGGTGTATGCGATAATGCATGCAAGAAATTAAATGTCTTTTACCTTGGGTTGGGTAGAAATCCACTGTTTATGAACTGTTTCTACTTTCGCTGGGCGGTGCGTCGACCGTTCTGGAAGATCCAGGCGCCTGGGACCGGAGAACGGGGAGCGATGGCTTAATTCTACCCTTTCTCAGTGGTCTGATGGCGTCCCTTGTTCCGATAAAAGTGTGTGTCCTGGTCTCTTGTCAGTCCTAGTAGTTGACGGGGGTGGGGGGTGGGTGAGGGGTTAGCTGTCACTCATGACAGTATCACTTTAAGGGTCCCTCCCCCTTTTACCCTCACCACAGTACACTGTCATCTGCAAAAAATAGACCTGGGAATTTTCAGATCAGCTGTCTTTAATCTTTTCTCACCCTCCATTAACTGTCGTGGCTTTTGCGTCGGCTTACCTATTGCATTACTTGACACATATTTTGCATGCCGTGTTCAAGCCACGACGGGGAGGGACAAGACACGATTTGACAGGACGTTAACGAAAAATACTTAGCAAACCCACTTTTTCACAATTTTTAAATATATTAATAGGCCTCACTGAAAGCGACAATGATAAGTTATTTAGTTTTGAATTCGTTATCGATAATTCATAAGCGTTATGCCACGCGGCCATGTCTTGCCAATAAGCTCAAACGGACGTAAACGTTTCACGGAACTCGGCTGTCTTCCATGACTTCTAACTTTTTGTATTCAGTTTCATCACCTACATACGAGTTAATGTCAGTTGTGTAGAATAACACTAGTATATTTATTATATGTTTCTCCGGGGCGTAAAATGCTCGCCTCCTCCCGAAAATGTGCTTTCTGTACTTTGTTTGTGGCGTGACATAACATAACCTACTTTCAGACAAAGGTGTTGGCTTGTGTTTGGGGTCACCCCCTTTTAAGCTAGGAGCAGGGAAGCCAGTGCGGACAAAGACCACCGACTTTGACCTCCTCTTGTTGATATAATTTTGCCATCAACGCACTAAACTGTATATTTTTGCTACAGATGTCAAGATTTGGGTATACTACTACTACTACTACTACTACTACTACTACTACTACTACTACTACTACTACTACTACTACTACTACTACTACTACTACAACTTCTACTACTACTATTACTACTACTACTACTACTACTACTACTTAACTACTACTACTAAAACAATGTTCCGGTATTTTTAAGATATTTGTAGCCATTTTACAAGTGGGTGTGATTTACATCTTTTTGCAGATTTTTCACAAAATATGATTTTTTGAAAAAAAAATTGACAAGCAGATAAATTGATAATACATATCAGTATACAGGAGCTTTTTCTCATGTTTTGGTTAAATTATTTGATTGAAAGTTATGGAAATTTAAAATTGGTTCTGGAAGGTTATACATTTTCTTCATTTAATAAAGAACAAAAGTCACAGGAGGATAAGTTATCTAAACAAATGAAAAAGACCGACCCTAGAGTAAATGTTTTTCTTTTAATACCCGTTTGTTTTAAGATCATTCAGGTATTGATTTTATGCAAAATCGTTGAAATATTGGTTGTTCTAGAGTAGGGTCAAAATTTAAAGTTCCCTGACCAACTTCTGGGGATCAAAATTTTACGATTGACTTTGGTTCTTAAGTATATCTGTCACAAAATGAGGCCCCATGCACCTCTGGAAAAGCTGAGCTGAAATAAAAAAAAATCCAATATGGCCACCACTAGCAAATAGTGAGAAACGAATTGGGTACCCCCCCCCCAAAAAAAAATGTGTATGATACGTCTCTTTCGTTTATTTTAGGGCAAGGAATTCATTTTAATGCATTTGTTGAAATTAGGTCACCCTTTAATGACGTAATCCAAGATGGCGATGAATTCTTGTGGCAAAAACACATTTTAAAAAAAAGAAGGACATATATCTCAAAGAAATAAAAGTTATGTTGCTATAATCTATGAATGATGTACACATGATATGCTAGAATGATAGTGTGACAAAATTGAAAACAAAATGACAGCATAAAACAGAACATGGTCACCAGTAACAATGTTGGGGAAATATTTTGGCACCCAGTGGATGTTTGACCTATGTGCTTTATGTTTTTGTGTGATGTGGTGATGCAAATTCATTTGTGGTAACAGCTTCAGTAAACTTTTCCCCTCATTGTAAAATGCAAGGTGGATAATAATTTTGATGTGAATGAAAACAACCATCCTGCAAATTTCTAAAGCAAAATGCTACATATGACCAGTAACCTGTAGGACTCAATTTTCTGTGAACATAATACAAGTATGATGCGAAAATTGGCATATATACATGAATAGGGAGTTATGTGCAAATTTTATGATAAACGTATACCAGATTACCTCAAAGGCCAGTACGCCAAAACCAGACAAAATCTTCTTGCCTAATTTGAGGATAATAAATTCATCTTTGGTGAAAATTTGTGAAATCTAAATTAAGAATTATCATGTAAACTTTGCCATAAACTACTGCTGTCCACCAAGATGATAAAAGGAACATATATGGTATGGCACTGTAACATCAGACGTCCTCATCTAAAGATTCACAAGAGTCTGTGCCCAGTCCAACCGAATTGTCTGACTCACTGGCATGGTCAGAATTGCCATCGTGTTGTGGAAGGAATGGGACTGTAAATACAGGAGGAAGGGCAGGTTTTGTATGACGCACTAGCCTACAGCAGCTATAAACCAGTTCCCAGCCATTGCCAATATCTGATGGATGCCTTTTAAGGTTTGGATGGCGCTGAATATATGCCAAGAAGTTTGTGCACAAAATATGCTGAACTAGACATATTGTGATCTGGACGCAGGTGTACCAGAAATTTCTTCTGCTTTTTCCATTTAACTGCAAGTGCCATGTCCAGAGATGTACTATTTAACTCACCACACACATAGTAAATGGAGGAATTTTCGCCATCCATTGTTTTATCTTGTAAGGGAAGGATTTTTCCACGTTTTGAGAGGAGGAGGCATGCCTCAGAGTTTCTCTCCATTTCCTCAAATAAAGACCTTTTGCCATAACCGAAAAAAACCAACCTGCTGGCATCACAGCCAGTAAGGACATGGCATGAAATGAGGCACTTAGCAATATCATCAGAACACATACCTCTGCGAAAAAGCAGCTGCTCCTTTTTCTTGATGTAGAGAATGCCATAAGTCATAAGAAATGGTAGCAGTCTGGAGAAACACATCTGTGTCGTCTGTATCAATGACCACAGGGTCATTATAGCCAGGTGACCTCAAAGCTGCACAGATTGAGAGCATGGGGGGGGGGGGGGGGTCTGCTTCACATTGATTGAAGGCCAGATAATTTCTAACAATGACAGATGAAAGGCTCAGTCAATCCTCCCCTACTGAATAGAAGATCTCCTGTTTTACTGACATAGCAATTTGTGACAGGTGGCCCTGGATCGAATTTTGGAGATGCTTCGTATTCCCAGGACTGCACATAAGGGTCTTAAATCTACGGGTTGAGGGAAACAGATCACTGAACATCAATAAAAACATTTGAAATGTGGCCTTGACCCTGGACATGTAAATCATGTTTATTGCCTTTAATGGATTCTGCATGGTCGTATGGGTCACTGACACAGATGACGTGCCAATATGATTGAAACAGCTTTATGAAAATAGTCACCCCATGTGTAGGACATCAATCGGTTGATGTGTCAGCTTTTCCAGAAGCTTGGTCTTCTGGGTCTTCCTGAAAGTTCCATTGGCATTGAACAGTGGAAGAATCTTCAGTTAGACGGTGTTTCGTTACTTTATGAAGCTTTAAATTTGAGCCTGTTCCATGCTTGTTTGGACATGCTATCTAGTGAGTCCCATGCAGAAAATGGGCTTTCACACTGCAGAAGGTACTCAAACCCAAAGAAGGTATTATTTCGTATTTCACTTGCACAGCATTAGTCAGCTTCTGTGACAAAAACCATGCCCTAAACGAAAATATATGTACATTGTATAATGTTTTGACACCACTCCACTGAAGGTATCTTTAAGGTATTGGCTTTTGTATACAACTGTCACGAAAGAGGAAAACTAGCAACACAACTTTTCAACCCTGCCAAAACCAAATTTATGTTCGTTATGTGCCTCTGCACAGAACAATGCACATAATACTAGAAAAAAAAAGAAGAAAACTCAATATTTCAAAACCATTCTCTAAGGGGTTTATCTGTTTATTTTGCTCAAATCAAGCACCAAAGCCAGCAAAAATAGAAAACCATTAATATTTCAAAATCACAACTCAATTATGTTCGAATGCAAAGAACTACCAAGTAAAGTTAGACCAGTAGAAACACGATGTGTCATTTAAAAGTCCCTTTTCATCAGTTTATCCATATACTTAAATTAAAGCCAGATTAAATACAAATCTGCCGGTAAAGGGGAGAAGTTGCTACACATTGGAATGCCTTTTATTTGTTGAAAAACCAATGGTCGGAATTGAACAAAAGTATTTTCCAAAGGAAATTTTATAGCATCTATCAAAGTTTCAACAGTGTAAGATTTAACGTTACTTTTTGAATATCTATTGTGTGACCAATATTCTTTCTTTGTATATGAATTAATATTAATGGATGGTTTACCATTATGGTTAAACATTTTGCTTATTAATTCTGAAAGTGAACTTTTGACTTCATCTATGGGTAAATTTGTGCGCAGTGTAGAAAAATCAAATCATTTGATATTTTTTGCTTTTACATCTTTGATTTTAAATACAAACTCGGAATAATTGCTAATACTCTAAAAACAATTCATTTCACTGTTTCTAGAAATTGCATTCCAGTATTTACGAAAATGATTCCTAATTGCAGTCAAACACAGTGTTCCTTCTTTTGATAATTGTTTTGTTGTACATCTTGCAGCACCAGCTATGAATCTAGATTTAAAAGGATTTTTATGTAATTTGGGTATCCAGAACAAAAGTGGAATAGAGGAGTCCTCTTCAGAAATTTTGATATTAAGATTCCTTTTCATCTCATCTTTATGTGTATCTATCAAATTATCAATAGATTGTTTGTGTAATTTATATACGTCATTTCCTCTTATGTCTGAAATATTGTTTATATCAAGTTCATTTTTCAGAACATCCAAATAATATTTTTTTTTCCAGATAATCCGAAGATTTGTCCCTGCCTTATCCATGTTAGTGACTACAATACTTTTTTGTCGTTCTTTGACTGCTTTTGAAACTTCAGGTTGTTTTAGATTAACCGTATTGAAATTCTTAATGTGGGATTTGTAACGATTAATTCTTTTTCTAAAGACCTTTTTCAAGTTTGATAACCATTCTTCAAATTTCTGAAATTCCATTTTTTCTTTCTTTGTCCATTTCATACAGTAGGAATCAAATGCATCACATGTATCCTGAAAAATACTGTCACTGTTCAACTTTGGACATATCCGAAATTTTGTACCTTTTTCATAATTTCTTTTAAACTTGAATTTTGTATAATATCCAAATAACCTGTAAATACATGTTCGTGGTATGCATCAACAAAATCAGAGTATTTACTGTTAGACATACAGTCACAATTTTGATTCGCTGCGATATCTTAAAGAATAATTGAAGCCAGAAATTTCTTGTAATTCATGATATGTTATCCAATATTGTTGCAATATTTATAGGAAATGATGGAGGGATCTTTTATTTTGCACTCCTTGGGAATCATGTTACGAACAAATTTCAATTTGAAAAGGGACTGAATGTTTAGTGAATCAATAATTTTGTGTTTGAAAGGAATGCTGCAAAACATTTGATCTATTTTTTTCTTATTAGAATCTGGTTTCCGAATAGTTGTTGTGTAAGCGCACACCATTTCACAAATATTTTGCGGAAATGTGTGTTCTGAATCAGTAAGACCCAAATATTCATTGCTTTTTGTTATGTCTCGAAATGATAGTGCTTTAGGAGCTGTATGTAATTGATCAATGCCATTGTGTCACAAGATGGCACATTGGTATTGTGCCCTTTTCACATGTTGCTCAAATGTATCCTCAGTAGGCGGTAGTTGAGCAGCCGAACGGTCTGTGCTGGAGGAAAGCATATATCGTAGCTTGTCCAAACTAGTTTTGTAACAAGTCCCTTTTCCTGTGTTGAGAGCTTTGCTACATAAAACACAGGTATTGGGATTTAGCTTGGCTGGGGGTGGCTTCTTGGATCGCGGTTCCAGGTTCATGATTTTAGGTTCACGGTACAAAATTATCTAAACTGCAAATACATTAAAACGTGGGTGTTCGTACCAGGTCCAAGCTTCATTTTAGAAAATAATCCAGGTCACCATGTGTATATTATCAATCATGCAACACATTTTGACAATATTCACAGTCATTCTCAATAACACTGATAGTGAGACAATCACATAGCGGAGTTAGAATCCAACATGGACTCTGGAAGTCAAAGAAATGTGCCCAGATTTGTTCTTCTGGTGCCTGTACAACGCAACACATTAATTATAAAATCCTAATTTGAAGATGACCTCATCTGCATAAATTTTATGATAGGGTTTCTAAATTGTATTCACACCATATTTTTTCCGGTTATATATATGCTAAATTTGCTCACATTCCAATAATGCGTTCTGGAGACAGCACTTTTGCACAAGCTAGCCAGACAGACAACCCATAAACAAAATGCGCCCCCCCCCCTCCGTGGCGGACCCATAAAATTTCAGTAAAACTGTGAACGGAAAATGCTGACAAGACGATTGGGATTCTATGTTCTATATGCTTTGAAGCACTTTTCAAGAAAAATGTAACTTTTTGCATTGGTACAGCACATAATGTGTGAAATACATCTCTAGAATGGCTTTAAAAAATCCAACATTTGAAGCCTAATTTGCATACATGTAATGGTGTCCACTTCATATACTTCAGTAAATTTGGTATCAGTATATCCCTGGATATATATTACCTTCATCATTTAACACTTGCCCCCATTTTTGGTAATTTGGCAACTGCAGCAAACAACATCAACAAATAGAGGTATTTATATTGCCAAGTAGATGACAAAATTTGGCATATAATTATGATAATAATGATGTTAATCAAATAAATTTCTAAAAGCTTCATGCCTGTTGAAAGAGTAAGGTAAGTGCTACCTTTTGATGAAATTTGGAGTGCTTATCTTCAAAATTAAGGCAGATATTGATAAAATAGTGAAAAGTAGTCACTTTCCACAAAAAATAGAGGTTGCCATAGAAACGGGCTTGTAATCATACCAAAAAAACGCTTCTCGGACTCCACAACCTATTTTTCTGTAAAGAGGGGACATGTGCGCACATTTTGATACAGGTTGTGTTTCGTTATACCTTTGGTTGGGGTTGCACCTATTTTTAGGGCACTTTTGAAGCATTTGCCGCTAGCCTATAAAAAAAGGTTGACCGAGGACCCAGGGTGATGTTATAGGAGGTGTGGCTTGTACATTGACACGGTAGGGCACTTCCACAGACCGACAATTCATGAAATACACCTCTAATATAATTTCGAAGTCGGAGCAAAGGCCCACAGCACTTCGAAACCAATAGAGTATTAGCAAGTGGAAAATACGATAAATTTATGTCGACCTGTATGGGATTCGAACCCACTACCTTCGGCACACTGGGATTCGTACCCACTACCTTCGGCACACTCGCCTAGCCAAATGTAAAGTCGAACATGCTGACCTCTAGGCCATCGGGGCAACCCCTAAAAACGGCTGACCGAGGACTCAGGGTGATGTTATAGCAGGTGTGGCTTGTACATTGACACTTGATAGCCGAAACCTGCTGATTTCGAAGCTCAATTTATCTGTAAAAGTCGTTTTTAAAATGTGCATTTTAGTAACCGTAAACTTCAAATACGATACTTTCCAAAGAAGTGATGTGAAATGCAAAGCTGTGGCCTCCTTCAGGCTTCCAAGCTGCCACCTAAATATCAGTGACTCAACAGTCTGTTCTCTCTGAATAGGACGAATTGAAAAGTCACTGTAGGCCTGTTCTTGCTAATTATCATGCTAAGCAGCGTATTAATGCCTGCACTATGGTTAGGGCACGTTTGTCACTAAAAGATCCGAAAATTACACTTTACTGCTTACAAATGAATAACTTTGACTATTTTAAGCACCATTTTATATTTGTGAATCACGTGCAGGACTTTCCTTAGGCTTTTGCTTTCTCAGATTACCATTTATATTACAAAAACACTTTTTGCACTGCTAAAAAAATGAATGTGCTCTCCTTCCTGTCGAGTTCCTTGTTGCAGGATAGGGGCAGCACATGACCACAGTTACTTTTGAATACCTCCTACTGGAAAAAAGAGTGAATGTGCAGTTACCATGGAATTGTGCATCGGTTTGTTTGTTCATGTGAATCTGACTCATAGTAATAAATACTACTGAAAGAGGTACCTCCAAAGACAAAATATAGTCCCACATACACATAAGTTCTCCATGGCAAAATTCGAAGTCCAGCATTCTGGTCAGCGAAAGTAGTTCTCATACAAGAAACATCCACAGGGATTAAACTGGTAAAACTGCTGAAGAAATCCCTGGCAGTGACAAAGGAGGCATGCTTTACATATATATATATATGTATATATATATATATATATATATATATATATATATATATATATATATATATATATATATATATATATACATATATATATGTATGTGTATATATATATATATATATGTATATATACATACACATATATACACACATATATATATACATATATATGTATGTATATATATATATATATATATATATATATATATATATATATATATATATATATATATATATATATATATATTACAGCTTGATCGGATCCGAACGAACAAATCCAATTCGGATCCGGTATTCTTCAGATAGAGGCGTTCGAATCCGGGGGAAGCCAACAGAGGTGAAGTGAAATTAAGAGAAACCCGACTCTAGACTCCTCTGGTCCAATTCAATGACTTGTGTTTGTGTGTGTGTGTTTGTTTTAACTTCCATTATACAGGTTATGACTATTATGATTGTCAACAAATCTTGGTTATGAGTTTATCTTTAGGAGTGAATAGACATGTGCAACTGACTGAACACACCAGTATAAAGGCCTATAGATACCCTTTTTATTGAAAATACCCCCATAGCATTAACATTAACACGCAAAAACATCGCAAACATGATCCGTTTACCGAATCCACCGTACCTGACAACCGGTAAAAGGGTGCCAGACCGAGGCAGTGGATTCGATGTTAAAATTTAAATTTGAATTCTGGAATTATATATAAATATATATATATATGTCCACATATATATATATATATATATATATATATATATATATATATATATATATATATATATATATATATATATATATATATATATATATATAGGTTCACCGAACGGGGGTAAAATAAATTTTGATAATGATGATATTATTATTATTATTATTATTATTGTTATTATTATTATTATTATTATTATTATTATTATTATTATTATTATTATTATTATTATTGTTGTTGTTGTTGTTATTAATATCTGTGCCTGTCGGTGACTCTGCCAAAAGCCGCAAAATATATTGCAGTTGGTTGACCAAAAAAAAAAAAAAAAAAAAAATTCACAAGCAAGCTTACATACAATAGAAGCTTGTCATTTATATCGGAAATTTCTGGCAAAAGATTGATTGATAAATTCTTGGACGACAAACAAAGTTAAACAGTTTATTTTATTTTCTTTGCTGGAAACTGGGACTAAATACACCGCACCATTCCTGTTTTTAACTTTGTAGTAAAACTCCGGCCGGTTGAAACAATAAAACTGATGAACCTTTCGACCACTTCCATTGGATTAAGTTGGGAGCGTAGCATGAAGTTGGACCACGAATATAACATTAGTTATGTGTCAGAGTTCAATTCCAGCAGAATAGTAAGTATTACGGTGACATTTTACATTTCCATTGTAGTGCTTTACTTCAAAACCAACCAATCATATCCTCACCATATCAACACCGCTTAGCGGTATTTGAGAAATGACAAATGTATTTCTGAAGTAATTAGAATAATGAAAACTCCCTTTTTAGAAATAGGAAAACAATGTTCACGTTTACGCGTATGCATGCATATGTTTTATGCTCGGAACGAGCGGGACTCGAACCTGCAACCCTTGGCACCAGTCGCCTAGCTGAAATGGGAAATGCACATATCCTCTCAACCAAATCCCCATTCTCCAAAAAAAGAATGGTTCGATGGAGGTAGTTATATGCGAGTGCCATATCAACACGGTTATGCAGTATAAGTACTGAGTCAGCATTTATTTCCAGAATCGGGGATTTAAATCCAGCAGCATTATGGAAGTGCCAAAAATATGTATTTTATGTTCGGAACGAGCGGGACTCGAACCTGCAACCTTTGGCACCAGTCGCTTAGCTGAAATGGGAAATGTGTGTATAATAAATATGTATGTATGTTTATACATATGCATGTGTGTACGTATGTATGTACGTATCTATGTATGTATGTATACAGTGAAACCTGTCTATTGTGGACACCTCTGGGACTGGCAAAAAGTGTCCACAGTTGACAGGTGTCCACAATAGATAGGTGTTTATAACAAGAAAATTGACCATTTGGTCATGGATATAACTGTCCACATTATACAGGTGTCCGCATTATAGAGGTGTCCACAAGGACAGGTTTTACTGTATATGTAGTTCAGAGGTATTTGGTCAAAAATCGCGATGGCACGAGCGTGAAGTTGAATAATGAGCAGGCTGTTATAGTTTGAAATGTCATACTGCGTTCTTTTGAAATAAAATTACATTTTAAAGCAAAATTTTGACAATTAAACAGACTACTAGTCTAGTTTGAAATGTAACAACTGCGGTGGCTTGTAATCACTAGAAACTCTTAACACAAACAACCTGGGTTCAATTGCAATACTACTGGAAAACGAAGTTAATGTAACATAATGAATGATCCGTACACAGTGTATTGGGGTAACTGAACTTACGTTACTACTCAATCTATATTTTGTGGTGTTGTTTTTTTAAATGTTAGTTATGCATCCCCGGTAGGAGGGGATACATATAATGTTTAGACTCCTCGTCCACCGTCCCCGCCGCCGCTGCCACCGCCCCGCATCTTATTTTCCTTATATTTCTGTCCCCTCTTGACCTGTTGCATCCTATCTTTGTACAGAGAATTTATGGGTCTGGGGAATTTTTCTCACATAATAATATACTACCTTGAGGTCAAAGGTCAAGATCAAATCCTTGTTGCATTTTTCTGCTAACTCAACAATTTTCACATATTGGCTTATATCTTCTTAATGTTGCATCGTAGCCCAAAGTTACTATTAAACGTTAATAAGAAAATACATATGAGTTTTCAATTTGTATGGTTTTCTTTAAACCTGAATGACCTTACAAAGTCAAACTGCATACACTCCTGTTGATCACCATGCAAGTCAGTGGGGATTGCAATGCTAATTCACATTTTCCACTTCTTGGCCAAAACAATAGGCCAGATTCACTTCAAACTTAGTGGGGATGTACGTCAGTTAGGTATCCACCAACTGTGTTCAAAAGATTATGCTCGAATTATTTTTTTTAAAATTTTTTATTTTTGAGGGGAATTTTTGCGTTCCAATTGATTACCATGTAATAAGTCAGTGCTTTCTGCAATGGTAGTTCACATTTTGACTTCTTCAAAACTATTCGTCACATTCACTTGAAACTTTAAGTACAGATACTTCATAGATTTTAGGAATTGTTTTCACATGATTGTGATGACCTTAAAGTCACAGGTCAAGGTCACAATGCCTTGCAAAATAAAATGGTTTCCCTGCCACTTCTTCAAATGGGTATCATTGAAGTCCATCAAATTTGTCATCATTTACCCAGGTGAGACCTCCATTAAATTTGCTACGAGGTGACCTTGATGTCAAAGGTCAAACTCAAACTTTCAGCAGAAAAATGGGGGCCCTCTTAGAGGGGTGGTCTCTGGTGAAAGGCGCCTGATCAGGGGATGCATAATGTTTTAGCACGAAAAACTCGCTTCCAGTTAGAGGTTTAAAAATGTTCCATTCCAATTTCACCAGATACTCTACAAGCTCTTTTGAGTGCCTAGCTAGTGCAGGTAAATAGGTCTAAAATGGTTTCTCAGACTTATTGCAAAGTTGCATCCTATAATCCACCTGCCATTTAAGCAGTTGGATATAACTTTTTGTCTCTATCGTTTTTGACCAGTTTTGTGCGGATGTATTCCATTGATACCATGTGTACTTTTTACGTATGTATGTATGTATGTATGTATGTATGTATGTATGTATGTATGTATGTATGTATGTATGCATGTATGTATGTATACACAAACACACACACACACACATTTTTAACATTGAAATAGTGTTGTTTTACATCGCGGTACATATATGCATAGAATACACAGAAAAACAAGAGATTCATGCCAAGGATATTCTCTTTATATTCTACGGGCAGAGTGTGGTTGGAAATACTTAAATACCCTATTGATAATGAGGAAAATAAGCAGTTCATTGCTGCATGATCGGGGACAAAATTGGCTTAATGTGTAGAAAGCCTACCATTTGTATAATGTAAAAAGGAACTTTATTAGCTACAAAACTATAAATTACTAATTGCTGTCAAATTTTAAATGACCGTTTTGCTAGTTATAAAATATAAATAAAATCTAGTCTGTAAATGTAAAAAATAGTATAAGTTAAGTGTATAACTGTAAACAGGACCTTCCTTGCCCCTATAAAACAGGGACTAACCAATATTTCATCTCGTGGTACATCTTCTGTCACTCCGTCTTCTCATTCAGGATGGAGCGGTTTAAAATGTGGTTGCCGCTATAGCAAGGGATATCACATAAAGTTTAATTTGAAATCTAAGCCGGAATAAATGAAGTGAAAGAAAAAAAGCTTTAAGGTAGGAGTGGGCGTTCGTCAGCCCTAGTGCTTAGTATAGGTTTGCAGGCTAAATGACGTTTCTTGTTTCGCATATGGATGCCCTGTAACCAGTCGCTTAGCAGGCAAAGCATAGGCACCACTTCACTAAAACAACTGTGTCCAGGCATTGGATATTTGTTTTAAGATCTAAAAATGTAATATCAATAAACCGCGCATTCACTTGGGAAGGACCAGGTATGATTTTCTCCAATTTCCAATTTTTCTAAAACTGAAATGCTCAATTACCTTTTATGATTCCCCCTTATTTTGGTGTGAAAAAAGAAAGATATACAACGACATTCAATTATAGTTGTTTTGCCTAATTTTGTTGATAGTGGGCATTCACTTTGCAATTTTTAAGATAAGCTTGTTTCATGGATTTATAGAGCAGGTGAAAATTTTCATGGCATCCCGAAATGGTTATTAACGCACATCTGCATCTCTTTTAAAAGCTGTTTTGATATACTAATTCGGTTAGCTGCGTACGAGGCGGTACTGGAGGTGGGTACACATCCAGGTATAAAATGCCACTAAGTCAGTGCAATGAAATGCATGTGGACATTGTAGCCATGGTCCTAAGTTTGCTCAACTTGGAACTTTTATAAATGATAGTTTGAGTTTTTGAGATTTTTGAATGCTAATATTGATGCTAATACTGCTACTGCTACTCCTCCTCCTCCGCCTCATTCTCTTCTTCTTCTTCTTCTTCTTCTTCTTCTTCTTCTTCTTCTTCTTGCTCCTGCTCCTCCTCCTCCTCCTGCTCCTCCTCCTCCTGCTCCTGCTCCTCCTCCTCCTGCTCCTGCTGCTGCTCCTCCTCCTCCTCCTCCTGCTCCTCCTCCTCCTTCTCCTCCTCCTCCTACTACTGCTACTAGTAATACATGGTTTTCGTGCCTGGGATGGTAACACAGAGGCTGATGCATTTAAACTAGAGGGTCATTTCATGTAATGCATGAAACCAAAATGCGCCGGAATGATGTGAAGTGCTACAAGTTATTCGCATGAAAACGTTTACTTTGAATACAAAGGTCCGATACTATGTGTGACTGTCTCTGTCTGGCTATTTATCCATTTATGACTGGGGGAGGGCGAGTGGTAGATATTTAAAAAGCGTACTTTGCGTGACCTGTATGTTGATCAATTGTCATAGCTTGTAAGCGTGGCTTGAAACGTCCTGCATGGTTCTTCTATCATTATGCCCCCCTTCGAAGAAGGTGGGGCATATAGCTTTGCACATGTCGGTCGGTAGACTGTGGTTTCCGCACATACCGAAGTTTTTGAGCTAGGACTTTGATACTGTACAGGTATATCATTCTAGTCAAAAGCTAGACAAAGTTTGAAGATGGGTGACCTTGACCTAATTTCCAAGGTCACAGTGGTACCTGAGCTAACTTTGGTTTCCGCACAATAACTGAAGAGGTTTTTAAGCTAGGACCTTTATATTGCACAGGATTATAATCATATTTGGGGCTAGGCAACGATTGAAAATGGATTACCTTGACCATATTTTAAAGGTCACATAGCCAGTTTACAGAATATGGTTTCATGCTTCCTGCATGATAACTTATACCTTGGAGCTAGAACTTTTAAATTGCACAGCTTCATGGTTCTCTGTAAGGGCTAGGTCGAGTTTGAAGATGGGTGACCTTGATCCAGTTTTCAGGGTCACAGAGAGATTGTAAAATTCCTGTGGTTTCCGCACAATAACTCAAGAAGTTTTTAAGCTAGGACTTTGATACTGTACAGGTATATCATTCTAGTCAAAAGCTAGACAAAGTTTGAAGATGGGCGACCTTGACCTAATTTCCAAGGTCACAGTGGTACCTGAGCTAACTTTGGTTTCCGCACAATAACTGAAGAGGTTTTTAAGCTAGGACTTTTATATTGCACAAGATTATAATCATATTTGGGGCTAGGCAACGATTGAAAATGGATTACCTTGACCTTATTTTAAAGGTCACATAGCCAGTTTACAGAATATGGTTTCATGCTTCCTGCATGATAACTTATACCTTGGAGCTAGAACTTTTAAATTGCACAGCTTCATGGTTCTCTGTAAGGGCTAGGTTGAGTTTGAAGATGGGTGACCTTGATCCAGTTTTCAGGGTCACAGAGAGATTGTAGAATTCCTGTGGTTTCTGCACAATAACTCAAGAAGTTTTTAAGTAAAGACTGGGACACTTTACAGGTCTATAGTTCTTGCTAAGGGCTAGAAGACGTTTAAAGTTTGGTGACCTTGATTTAATTTCCAAGGTCACTTTGGTACCTGAGTTAACTTTGGTTTCCACATGATAACTGAAGAGGTTTTTAAACTAGGACTTTTATATTGCACTGGATTATTGTCCGTATTCGAGGCTAGGTCAAGTTTGAAGATTTGTGACTTTGACCTAATTTCAAAGGTCACAGAGCCATTTGGTTGAATACTGTTTCTACATGATAACTTGCATTTTAGAGGTATTACTTTTATATTGCACAGCTTTATGGTTGCTTATAAGGGCTAGTTTGAGTTTGTTGATGGGTGACCTTGACCCAGTTTTGAGGGTCACACACAGACAGTAGACTTCCTGTGGTTTTTGCACCATAGCTGAAGAAGATCAAGTAAAAATGAGTGACCTTGCCCTAATTTCCAAGGTCATAAAGCCACTTTGCTGAATATGGTTTCTAAATAATGACTAAACTTTCAGCTATAACTTATATATTGTCCAGGTTTTTAGTCATTTTTTAAGGGTTAGGTTAAAGTTTAAAGATATGGGACATTGATGTATGATCAACCTTTACTAATTTTATAGGGTCACGAGTGCTCCAATAGGGTAGCGAGGGCAAGGGTAATGAGGGCGGGGGCATCTATGTTTTACAAACATATCTTGTTTTTGATGCTGTACATTTGCACTTAGTGTTACACTTTTATGTCCTTTACCTTTGTTGCATTTTAAGGCATAGCAAATCACGTCATTACATTTCAAGCTGGACTAGTGGAGCCTTGAAATGTTATAATTTGACCTTAAAATGTAATTTCACTGCAAAACAATGCATTGTTACATTTCAAGCTGTTACACACGCGACAAAACTAGTCTGGATGGTGGCTGCATCTAATTTGACAGTCATTGCAGCATGGCATTTCATCGATAAATGTGTTAATTTGAGCATTTCGGATGTGGGGAAATCAACCATCAGAATCTTGCACCATGTTTGGGCAGATTCGTGGCCATACATACTTGGAAATGACAATTGACTTGTCAACATGCGTCAAAATTTTAATATCTGCAACATATCCTGATATAGCCTATACATGTTGATACAGGTTTTCCTAGAGTGCGGCATTAATTTTAAATTTTCGATAAATATGTGCAATTGAGTGAAACTAGCATATCCAACACCACAAGGATTTCTATCTACTACGTACTCGTTAGGGTCTCACGCCGATTTCATAATTATATTGGTACTATTATTGTCTTGTGATGTAGCTCCAGAAAGACATCATAAAAAATGTGCTCACTTACAACCCAGGTACTTCCCTTTTACATAAATGGTGTAAACGTTTCAATATTGCAATCGCCTCTAAATTTTTGGCAGATGTATTGTATGTAATGACAATGATTCCATCACAAAGACGACTACATCGATTACGAGCTATGTGTTGATTCCTTTGTATCAGCTTTTTTCTTTTTTTTTCACTGAGGCACAGAGGAGTCGATTTTGGCGTACTGCGCTATCATAGAAATGGACTTCTGTTTTTAATCTACTTATTGTATTTTTTTTATTTTAAAAAAATGCTATATTCTATTTATTGTATTTTATTTTTTTTATTTGTGGGGATACTTTTGATGTTTGTATTCGCAACATTTATTACTGGAATCCAGTTTCTAGCTCTCTTCCTTGAATTGGTTGCGCTCTAAGAATGTGAGTAGCACAGTTGCTCAAACCTATTAGCAAGATTAAATGATGTTTTATGCACCTTGTTATTGTGTAATTATCTAGTTTGTCCATCTTATTTTACTGTTTCCATGAATTCTTTAAGATTAAGGTGGTGGAAAATGAAATGGTCGAACTGGTTGGATTAACGCCACACACTAAGTACTGTGTGTCTATCAGAAGTAAACTTAAAGGTGGGGTATACTGGAGTAAGGAGAGGAAAATTAATGCGACTACATTATCAGCTGGTAAGAAGCAAACGTTTCTATATGTCGACTTTTTTTCTGGAATAGAGAGTTTAATAAGCAGCAATACGGAGTAGACTCTGTCAGCTTTCAATGTGAATAATAGATCAGAAATTAAACAAATGAATAAATAAACTATACAAGCGTACATTATGTTATCTTCGAATCACCTTGATTATCAATCGGAGAAGACAACGTAAGCCAAGAGATCCTTGTCAAACATAACAGTATTGATTCTTTTTGAAGTTGGTTGAAGTTGCTTTGATAGTTAAAATTCATTGAAAATGGTGGCAACTTATCACTGTCACTGAATCATTAAAATCTGCACCCACAAGCAGTGTGTTCTTTACATGAATGTGGTCATTTTCCCGTGGTTTTTAAGAATTTTGAAAGTGGAGGGATATTTTTGTGTAAAAAGGTTTTTGTCATAAATAGTAACACGAATAACCAACAAATAAGAAACTGCACATAGTGGTGGTCAATTTGAAAGGCAACATAAAAATAAATAAATAATAAAAACAAATTAAAAAAACAAAGAAAAAACGATGAAAAAACCCAAAACAAATCCCAAGACCTTATGGGGGGAGGGGGGAATTAAACGGCTACATATATTTAGGTTCAAGCTCTTGCATTTTATCTAATTGACGTGTAGTACGACTATGATCATTACAAAGTATTCCTTAGGCATACAATGTTTAGTATATTCAGTTTACTTTATCTATGGAAAGTGAATGTGTTTTTCCAGTTCCATCAAAGGGACCTAGAATTTGGCGAGGCAGTTTTCACATCGACATGAACGATGGCCAAAATCGCTTACTGCTTGTGCGTTGGCAGGTAAGTTTAATTTTTGTATCATCCCGAAACATAAGGTATAACGATCTGACAATTCCCAATCTATATCATCACAAAGATCATTCGATCGGGCTGTTTTCAACCAATGGATGAAATCTTGTTTCCTTTTTCAGAATATTCCAAAATTTTTCCTAAATGGTGAATTGCAATACTATGAGGTGAATCAAAGTGGTAGCAACTTCCAACTATGTAAGACTAGAATGTCCCAGTGTCAAATCAAATTGAAGTCGAACCAGTCTTACACCTTACAACTGCGAGCCATAAATGAAGTGGGCCCATCGCCACCAAGCAAAGTCTTCATACCAAGACAAGATATGTGTGAGTTCGAAAAACAAATTTTATAAATGACGTTTTCAAAATGTATTTTCTCTGTTTTTGTGCAAGCAAATACTACTGAATCAACCAGATTCATTTGTAGCTTGTGTGGAATTTGTTTTTTGGTGAACACTAAATTCCTTGGCTGGACTTTGCTTGCACGATATGGCTGGTGCACAGTCAAACTAATTCATACGTCCTTACACGGCATAAGAACATTATAAGAGTTACAGCCAGGCGTATATTTTCAGATGTGTTGGGTCATGTTATGGATGGGAACATAATTGTTTACTTTAATTTAGAGAAGTCATTGAGTTCATTGAATATTTCCCCGAAACACTGAGTTTACCTACTTTATCAACTCCCATATTACTGGTTAACAATAGAATAATTTCGAACGTTGACCTTCATTCATATGGATATGACTCAGGTCATTGTAAACAAAGGGAAAACCCTGATGCCGTGTAGAAAGATATAAGAAAATTAAGATGTGTTACTAATTAGAAAACTAGAATACCGGTGAGAGTTCCCAGCATGGATATGTAACGCAGCTCCCTTTAGGAACACGGAAAGGAGAATTCCGGGTTTGAACAAGATCTGACAGGAGCTACATGTAATCAAGTAAGCAGGACTGTGATCTATTGCTACGGAAAGGATATTCATATACCTGTGGGCAGTGCCTCTGTGTGGACTGTTATATTTGGAATTGTACAATATTAGAACCGTACTGCACCGTGTGTGGGATTTTGACCAGACTATTCGTCACCTACAATAGGACTTGGAACTGTGGGACAGTACCTGCGGAGAATTTCTCAGAGATTAGGCTTCACCTGCAGACAATTAACTATTGGAGTATCAGCAAAGCTTAGCTTAGCTTCATTCAACTACTTTGCATCCCTTGATGATATGATATTGTCATAGCCATCTTTGTCATTAAAGTGTGTGTGTCAAAACACACGTTTCTATCATTCTTTCTTTCTTTCTCTCTTTCGACACTTTACTCTGACACTATTATACATAGAAACTCCAAACTTGGCCTGATTGTACCTCCATACAAGAAGTTGGGCGTTTTTATGTAGAAGAATGAAGATGATTAAGATTATGCAAACTAAGGACATTTTATGCAGAAGAATGAAGATGTTTAAAATTATGAAAATTAGGGGCATTTGAAATTTTAAATCTTGGATAGCTTCAAAAGTATAATAGATAGAGAGGTCATTCCAACTTCTGCTAGGGGTTATTGACCATTCTACATGCAATGAATCTAAATCAAAAGTTGTAGCAATTTGAATTATGCTAATGAGCAGCATTTGAAATTTAAAAACCTGAATATCTTCAAAACTGTAATAGATAGAAAGGTCATTCCAACTTCTACTAGAGGGTTAATGACCATTGCACATCTACTTTTTTTAAAACAAAAGTTGTAGCAATTTAGGTTATGCTAATTAGCAGCATTTAATATTTTTCATCTTGAATATCTTCAAAACTATAATAGAAATGTCATCACAACTTCTACTCCTGTGTTATGGACTAGCACGCATCTGAAAGCTTTGAGGTGGACATCGTAAGAGGTCAGAAGAAAGGAAAAAAATCCTTATCTCAAATTTATATTGTTTCAGAAGAGAGACGAATCATTTGCTTACTATCATGTTAATGATAACAACTAACCTAGTACTTTTCAAACTTTTTGTTTTTCTAGTACTGGGCACCCCGCGTCAAATCGTTGCAGAGTCATCAGAAGATGGAAAATCAGTAAACATGAAGTGGCAAACATCAAATATTTCTGATTTAATGGGATTGAATTATTCGATTTTCTGGTGCCAAGGAGTAATGAGCGCAGATGCATGTGAAGTAAGTGCAAATACACACGGTATCATTTATACATCTGGGGGTAAGAAATGACGACTTAACGTCAGTAGTCATATACATATAAATATATATATATATATATATATATATATATATATATATATATATATATATATATATATACACACATATATATATACATATACTCATATATATATATATATATATATATATATATATATATATATATATATATATATATATATATATATATATATATTGGTTGCATATTGGTTGCATGGGTCCTGTACATTTGTACTATTCGTCAGAATTATAATTCGTGAAATATAATTTTAGGGAAGCACACACATATGTAAGCATCAGAACAAGTACCAACATAGCATCTAACACAATTATATCCAATATATTTATAAAAGTTCTGGCACAAGCTAAGACGCGGTAGCGATACCTATATGGGCTCGACCTGTATTTAATCCTATCTGATATCCAATATTTAGATATCAAACACCAATATAAACATACGATATCTGATAATGGAACAGTTCAGGTTGCGGCGGAGATTGAGCTATAACGACAAACTCGCGTCTCGACACAAAATAACCTTTTCCCGTGTTCACTTTACCTTTCTCGTCGCAACACATGAATCCCCAAAGAAGCAAAACTTATGTGATAAAAAGGGAAAGAGGCATCGCCCTGTTTTAGCTGGTTCGAGCGCGTGCATGCCTGTTGCCAAAGGTATGCTAAATAATCTGTCAAAGTTTAGATGCAGTACTGACTCTTGCCCGTGTGATACACGTATGTTCAAGTTCCGATCAGAGAAAGTTAGAAAATGCCAAACGTTAACTGTTGCGTGCCGAAGTGCACAAGTTCGAAGAAGAAGGGACCTGGACTCAGCTTTCACCAGTTGCCATCCGACAAAAAAGGTAGGAAAACCTGGATCAAACTCATCACAGCACACAGAGTTTGTTCGGATTCCCTAGGAGTTGAACTGAATCCCCGACAGCGCAGCCATCCAAGGTTGTGGCTCTTCCTTACTGTTGTCTTTCACTATTGCAGAAGGTAGTTTTGCACCGGGGACGCTGTATTCATCTAATATTACGAGGACATCAGCCATACTGTGACCACAAACGTGTTATAGTGTATGCGCTGCTTTGACCTTGTACCCGGCGATCCCACAAGATACACGTCCTGCGGTAAATACGCTGTGACGTAATACGTTTTTAAGGGCCGGGCAACATCGACTGGTTTGTCTTATTGAATTGTTTTCAGTATTATATGTTTGTAAAATAATAATGCTATAATACCTCATTGCTTAGACATTGCCACAGATTTTGCATCAACTGTTAACCAGTTTTATCCCTCAATCATGAACTTTCTCTTGCTGTTGATCTCCAAAAGGAGGTTCGAGTAGTATTTTTGAACATCCGCAAATCATGTGACCGACTTTGGCACAATCACAATCATATCACAATCATTGCGTATGTGGTTTTAAAATTATTTTTCTAATCGTCAGCAAGGAGTTATCATCAATGGTAAAGCCTCTACTTGGGATAATATTAACGCTGGCGTCCCTCTAGGCTCTGTACTCAGCCATTTGCTATATCTTATATTTATCAACGATATCGTGGATATTGTTCACTCTGAAATCAAACTGTTTGGTGATGATACATCTTTTTATCTCACTGTTTAAAATCCCTCGCTGACCGCTGATACGTTAAATGCGGAATTGGTTTCTGTTGACTGTTAGTCCACGGATTTGTTAGTAACATTTAACGCCATGAAAATGGATGCCATGTTAGTATCTCGGAAAAGAAATCAAGTCGATCACCCTTTCTTAAGTTTCCAGAATCATTAGTTGCAACATGTTGACCAACATAAACACTTGGGGATAACACTACGATCTGACCTCCGATGGAACGATCATATACATCTTATCATTACTAAAGCTTCTAAACAACCTACTATCATGAAAAGATTACAGTACCTACTGGATAGAGAAACCCTAGAAATCATACACATATCATTCATTCCACCGCTCATGGAATATGGTGGTGCGGTCTGAGGTGGCTACACAAAGGGCGACTCACAAAGATTAGAAAGTCTTTCAGCTGGATGCTGCTTGTGTCATTTCCGGTGCCATTCTAACCACCCGAAACAACAAATTATATGAAGAAACGGGTCTCCAAACTTGGGCTAAACGCAGAGAAATGAACAAGTTAATTCAAATGTATAAAATTAACCATATTTTTTAGCTCCAGAATAGCTTAATAAAATCATTCATTCCAACCAAAACTAGGACAGAGAAAATACAAAACAAGCTGGTAAGATTCCTCATTGTAGAACGAAGACAGACTTATTTACCAGTACTTTCTTCCCCAACACATCAAGACTTTAGAACCGGCTACCGTTTAACATTAAAAATCCTAATTCCCTCAATGAATTTAAGAAACGCATGTATTCGAAAGTCTCCTGCTCAATTGAAGAGACTAAATTATACACTAAATTGGCAATAGATACTCTTTTGTTATTGATGCAAGACTCCGGATGAGCCAGCTGAAAGCCCTTTTACACACCATGGTTTGTGCGAGTCCGCAAATTGTTGTTGTGGGCAAGGTGGAGAAGATACCCGGCATTACTTTTTCATATGTTCATTTTATACTATCCAACTAGATAGTCTACATACAAGCATTTCTTATCTTGCTCCTTTCACCTCAGAAACAGTTTTGTTTGGATCACCAAATTGTACATTTTAAGACAAAACAATCATTTTTCTGGCAGTTCAAGGATGCATTGTGGAAACTGAACACTGCCAGCGCGGTGTAACATGAGTTGCATTTAGACAGTTTAGCGCCGCTATACATTTTGAAAATTTCTCACTTAAAGTCGTCGTGGGACCCAATCTATCCCCGCATAGTTGTTGAGCTTTGTTGCGTCGGTGGGGTCATACGATGATGCCCACAGCCAGCCCGTCTCTCTGTTTCGTCGAAACAGTGGTGTCTTCCTTTAACTTGTTGGCCCGGCGCAATATTACAATTCAATTAAACGTTCAGACAATTCATGTCATGGAGGGATGTGCCGGGCCATGTGACGTCTTGTCTGTCCTGTCTTCTTTTCTACTTTCTTCAAGAGGGGCTAATATAGGGCTTATCCCGCCTCCTCGATTCTGTCCCACGACAAATACTATATATACATATGACAATTGTACATTTGTATTATCATTGAATAAAATATGTTTTAACCAAGGCCAGGTAGAATAAACTACCTGGCAATGCCCCATCCCTTTTTCAGTTTTGAGGGAACTGGAAACTTTCGTGCCTGCAAAACAGACTCATTTTGTATTGATGTTAAATGGCGATTGAAGATCAGAAAAGACACTGCTCAGGTTAAAAAAGTTCTGTTGTCTCTTAAAACTTGTTCTACCTGGGGGCCTGACAATATAGGCCACATCCTCTTAAAATACTGCTTCTGGAATCTGTCGCCCTTCCACCAAACTCTTTAACTGCCTCTTACAGCATTCCCCCTTTCCACTTCCCTGGAAAACATCCAACGTGTGTCCAGTTTCTAAGAAGAAGAATAAGCAATCTAAGGAAAAATTTCTCCTTGCTTTGCAACGTTTCAAAAGTTGTGAACGCCTTCTATATAATGTCTTTTATGATCACCCAACATAAAATAACCTCCTTAGCACTAAAAACTCAGGCTTCAAAGGAAACGGCTCCACTATAAATCAGCTCGTCTCTATCATCCACGACATAACGTTGGACTCAAACTGAGCACAAACGCACGGATGGTTTTCCTCGGCATATAATATCAAAAGGTTGCAGACTATAGTTGTGATTGGCTGGTTGCGGATCCCAACGGAGATGGTCCGTAATTGTGAAAAGACTGTGTTTTCAGCATGCTGAAGCTTCTGTTTAAATAAAGTTAGCTAAGTCAAGTTTGCTGCATCACAGAGTTGCTTCATTGGTGGTCATATAGGTGCACTGTCTTACAGGCCAGGTGGGAACTTTATGGTGGGGAAGGACAATGATGTGACCCTGGCAAGAGCACAGTTCATACACCTGTATAAAGCTGACATCCAGGTGTTGTTTCGTATTGCAATTATCACAAATTAACGAGCTGGGAATTGTATGACAAAAATCCGTCCATATTTTTCTGACATTTTTATCTGTTAAATGCCGTTCACGGAATTTCAAAATACCAAAATGCTGATTTTTTAGACTGAAAAATGCTAATATGAAAAATAGAAGGATTTATAACTGTGGTCTGTGGCCAAAAACATTTGACCGGGTATGGCATGAGAGTCTCTTGTTCAAGCTAAAACAACTTGGCTTCACAGATCCCGTCTCGGACTTCATCAGCAGTTGCCTGTCAGATTGTTCACAATGCACCACCATCTGTGGCCAAACTTTCTCTTGGATATCTGTTGAAACTGATGTACCGCAAGGCTCCATTCTTGGCCCTCTGCTCTTCCTTGTTTTTATAAATGACATCATGCCGACGACACTAGCATTATTGAAATTGTCCATAATACTAGTACTTCGGCTGAACACATCAATACCGACCTCGGCATGCATGGGGTAAACTCTGGTGTCTTACTTTCAATGCAATCAAATTCCCATCTTATTTTTTCCTCCGAAAAAGACAGACCGGCTCATCCACCTCTCTTTATGGGAAACACAGCAGTATCTGAAGCAAACGAACAAACACACTCAGGAATTACACATGCACATAATTTGTCATGGTAATCCCACATTACTCGTATCATTAATAAATTTAACCAACGATTAGCCCTGATGCGTAGATTGAAATACAAACTACCCATCCAAAGCACTTGTACGTTCATATGCAACAATGATACGGCCTGTCTTTGAATACGTGAAAACGTACAATTTTGTACTATTTTCATACCATTACAATAGTACTGTAGGTAAGGGGTGGAATGTACTGTATGCTTGATCGTCGACATTTTGGCACATTGCTATCCATTTGCTTTGTATTCTGATTTTTTCCCTGATCATGGTATGTAGAATGTTTCCCTTTGACACTGACGCATAGCCAAAGCCCCATCCATGCTGCTAACAAAGACATGCCTCTCTTTGATCCAGGATGAAAAGAAACGAGAGCAACTGCTATCCATTGAGCACCCATCTCACTGAAGCAAATCGTGACACTGCAAGCCCATCCTGTTCCATAATTAGTTGGCTTTTACAACCAAATTATTGAGTTGAAGTATACATTGTCTTCAATGCATACACGTGGGCCAGGTACCAAAGTATATACATAGTGAAAAACGCACAACTGACGCATATGCTGTCAGTCTGCTATGATTGTGTGTGTGTGTTTATAAAAAAACCCAAAATTATTCATATGATATTGGTAGTTTGTCCATTGGTAATTTGTGACAAGTTCTAGTGTCTTAGTCTTCTAGCTTTACTTGTGATAGTGTATTTTGCTTTGTTTATTTTGTTTTTGTCATGAGTTTATACAACCTTTGTCCCCTTTGTGTATCTTGTTTATCTTTTATTGCGTGGAATTTCACAGTACAAATTTTATCTTGTTCTGCAGTTTTTCTCTGTATCAGTTATATGTATTTTGGATCACCCTTCTTCGTATCACACGTACTCTCAATTTAGGGAAACTCAACTTTCAATTTTACGCTGGTGCCTTTTGTTATTGACGATGTGCGGTTCAGGTAAATGTACTCCCACTTATTATTACATTATCTTCCTATTTCTCTGTACACGGCTACAAACATTGCCAATGACATGCGTATTATACAAATTTATTTACCTTATTTTTTACTGTTGATGTGTACTGTTATAATTGTATCACACGATAATTATAGTATCATTGTTTGTGAAAGTTTTCTCAAAATTGTATCTAATTTCGCTACTGGACAGAAGTTCTTTGCACCTTGTAACACCTGTTATGGGAATATGCATACAGCAATATAGAGCCGCCATTGGCATTTACTCTTTCCGTAAATGTCTGATCAAAATTATCAACTCGGTACCTATAACACGGATAATGTGAAACCTGTTTTCACCATTCTTTTTCTGTTTGTTGCTTTACATTGTTGAATGTATGTTACAGCGTTGGACATATCATTGCGATTGCTTTCAGGTTACTGGTGTTTGACATTCAACCCTTTGTCATGCTAAGGTCTGTAGTATAAACAGTCCAGGAAAATTTGATGAGCTATCCCATTTGGCTAGTTTGGGGAAAAAAGATGTAAATAGTTTATCTTAAACTTGGCTTGATAACAATTTCCCGAGGGTTTTGGAATGCCTGGTCGTAAAGATAGGACAGCTGGATCTGGAGGGGGAGTGGCTATATACGTCAGAGATAATTTACCATGTACCCAGTTAGCAGACCTGGAGTCTACAACCAGTGAATGTTTATGGATTGAATTTCCACTTAACTTTGGCCTAGTTTTACACGGGGTGTACTATCACCCACTCGGTCAGCATGCTGCTGGGAGAGACTCATTTATTGGCAATATTGATCATTCTATTACCAGTGCATGTATATATAATACAAAAGTGCTACTTTAACTGGCGATTTTAACGATAGATGCCGCTCGTGGGACACTGACCATTCCGAAAGTGACCTAGGTCTGCGCCTTGTCAATTTCTTATCTCAAAATAATTTGTTTCTATTAATTAGAGATCCTGCCCGTGTAAACGACTCCACTGGAAGTCTTCTTGATTTAATGATCACAAATTCGCCCGGTTATATTTTGAATTCGGGCACTTTACCTCCCATTTCCACTTCTGATCATTCTGTTGTGCTTTGTGCCCATCAGTGTCTCACCGCATTGACAGGCCCTTTAAACGAAAGATATGGGATTACAAAAAAAGCAAGCTTCCAAGGTCTAAGCAGAGCCGCTTTGGAAGCTCCTTTTCACATATGATTTTTTTTTGATGGCATTAATGATAAAGTGTCCTTTTGGACAAATCTGTTCAGTGGTCTATGCTATGATTTCATCCCGTGCCGTGATATTCTCATAGGACCGAAAGATAAGCCATGGGTTGCTTGCAAAATAAAACAGTTACGAGCATGGAAACGTTTCAAGCGTTATAGGAACAAAACTCTTCCTCTCAAAAGATTGTATATGTTTAGTGAGTTAGGCTGGAAAACTCGAGCTAATAGACGTAAATACTTCAAGTCAATCCTATTCTTTAAAATCAATGGGCTAGGAGTTACCCCGGCGTTGCGTGTCTCCAACATCGACCGGCCTCGAAAACATAATTATCTTCTCTCTCAAAATGCTGCGTTGTGCCGGGTCGTTTCCGTCGAAGACCATGTAACATTGCCCGGAGACAAACACTTGATTGAAAGCAAACCGTAACTAGTTTTTAGATTCTGTGAAAGAATGGCAATATAGTTATACTTTTAGACTATGCTTAATCGGTGTTCTTGAAGTGTACCGACTTGCAAATTTCTCTCGTTGACGTTGCGTTCTTCAAATTTACCTCGTAGATTGTCCTTTTTTGCAATGATTCTTTCCTTGCTATGGACTTTCTATGTGGGAGTTTATGCTCATATAATTCGTGAAATCACTATTTTGTGATATATGAGCTGGAAAGAATCAAGGGCTCTATTGAATCTCCTAGGATTTGACACGTTGATATAATAAACGCATTGTTATGTGGATACCTATAACATTCGGTGAAGTTGGTCACGTATGTGTGATGTTACTGTGGATCGCAAATTCAGATGTCGATATAACTACTTTCAGGGGGATTTACACCATGCAATGGTACCAGCAAGTCAACTGGAATACAGGTTGGACCTGGGAACTGACCACTACAGAGACAATGTTATTGCTGTTGCAGCTAATACACCAACGGCTTCCAGTGGCATGTCACCCTGGCTTTGTGTTTTCTCCTATAATGGAGGTACACGCACGCACGCACGCACGCACGCACGCACGGACGCACACACACACACACACACACACACACACACACACACACACACGTTAAATGTTAAACCTATTTTTACAGATATGTGCGTGTGTATATTTTTTTATGACGACAAAGTGAGTTATATGCATATGATATTTCATATTGCGAATAAAAAAAGATGTTATTCCCACTGGATTATAACATAAAAGTATTGTTTATAAGTACACAAATCCAAAGTTATTAAAGGGAAATATACAAGTAATAATTGTGAAGGACACCCATTATGTTGAATTGATGTAATATCTTTCCCTGCAGTGCCAGATTTGCCAGAGTTGAAGCTAGCACCCAAGATGCAACAACACAAGTATAGCATCGCAGTGCAGTGGGAAGAACCGCAGTGTCGCATAAATACCGGACAAACATTTTCTTACAGCGTATATTACAAAGCTGAGAAGTCCAGAAGAGGTAGGTCATAGTATTTTCCAGTATAAGTAGCTGGTTTCGCAAATGCTTTGTCAAATATGAATTTTCAATAGTGTCATGAATGTAAAGTATTGTTCCTGTATCTGATTTGAGTTGGAAAAAAAAGTTTGCTTTCGCATGCCTACTGAACAGAATGAATACTGTATGAGCGGAAATATCCCAGGGTGGAAAATTACCCTGTTTAGTTCATAATGAGAGAAAATCGCCTTTTTATTTTCTCGGTTCACAATTTTAAAAAGAAGTCCACAGATACCAACGCATGGGATGTAGATTAACATCATAGAGGTCAGCTTTTTGTACATTTTTAATACTGTGTTTCTTTACGTTATGTCCGATTGTCCGGTTTCATGACAGGAGCAATGGACAGTTCCTCCACATACTAAGGTAACACACCAGTCTTTAGCAGGACTGGTCGAGACCAGGACTTGTAACATTCTAGTTCCGATCCTTAGTGAAGACTATGAACGAGATATGTTGTCGTTTTTCATAATTATACGCATTTCCCGGGTGGTATTTTCGCGTTGGGTTCTATTTGGGAAATTTAAGGAAATTAAATACCATGTAAATATTTCCATTTTTACAATAACTGGTATCTTAAGTCCTATCCAACACGGATATAGACAGTTTTATTTAGATCTGTTCACTGCACATTGTGTTCACTGTCAATTGGCGCACGGCATGTTTTTTTGCACTTGTAATCGATAAGACTACATACAGCAGAGTGATTATACTTTGGATATTACACTCAAATTTTCGAGAGTGATCGCCAAGCTTAATCCGGATTTGGTATTTAGTTCCGAATGGAACTGTCTTCTAAGGCACAATTATTCAATGATTGTGCAAAAGAAGTATGAGTGATTAATGGTTCATCCTAATTTCTTGTTTTGTCCATTTTCAGAGCACATTGTAAATGTCTCTGCTGGAGAGACAGAACTGCGAATTTCTAACCTGTCGGGAGGTACAACGTATACGGCTGCCATTCAAGCCATCGGGAGACGCCAAAAGAGACCTGATGATCCGTGTGAGTTAACCATCCATCTTTTCATGTGTTATCAAAGCACATTTTTAAATTGTGATAAATTTGGCATCCAGCTCTAAAATTGTGATAAATTTGGCATCCATCGCTATTTTCTTAACACTGCAATATCGCAGCATCTCAAGTCAACAGCAAACTGGTGTCAGCCAAATTGAAGTTATGCCGCCCTGCCATTCACATCAGTCTCGGTCCTGCACACAAGGCTGCACAGATGCAGTTGGCGGGAAGAACATGCTGACTGGATCAGAAATTAAAAAAGTGAAATTTTCAACTCATACTTTACAAGTCAATGCAAAACTACTCCCGATGTAGATGCTCCACCTCGATCAGCCTTTGCATTTCGAACGGAGGCACGCTTACATTATATTCTTATTGATATTGACGCCCACAGTATAAGAAAGGTTTATCTTCCCTCAGACTTTAGTCTGCGTCTGGCCCTCACAATATAGGGAATATATTACTTAAAAATACTGCTGAATCCATTTGCCAACCACTGGCAAATATCTTTAAACTATCCTTTAACCTGTCCCATCTCCCCGCTTCCTGAAAGAGAGCTCATGTTTACTCTGTTTATAAAAGTCCAACCGACACATCAAAAGCAATTACCACCCAATCTCTATTTTATGTTATGTCTCCAAAGTCTTTGAACGACTGATATATAAATCTCTATTCGAATACTTGACAGGCAATAATCTTCATACTTATAAAAATCTGGATTCAATTCTGGCGACCCTATCAGAAATCAACTCGTATACATCGTTCATAACATTCATAATGGCCTTGAACATTCCAATGAAGCTAGAATGGTCTTTCTAGACGTTTCTAAGGCCTTTGATGATGTATGGCACCCTGGCCTCCTCTTAAAAACTTTGTTAAGTAGGTATTTGTAATTCCCTGCTGTCATGGATCCAAAATTACCTATCAAATCGCTTTCAGCGTGTTGTAATTCATGATCAAACGTCTTCTTGGCTACCTATTGAGGCCGGCGTACCCAAGGGATCCATACTCGGTCAGCTCTTGTTCTTGGTTAATGTAAACGACCTTTTTGATGACATAACTTTTGATGTCAGACCCAATCCTCCAGTTACTTATACACAAATCTTTTGGTTTATCGTAATTGGGGTAAATCATGTCGTGAGATCTTTATTACCCTGAAGTTATTTTCTCTGCAAAACCTATAAACCATATCATCCTCCCGTTTATTTTGGTAAATCGGCCATTCCTGAGGGTGACACCCACGCCCACCTTGGGATAGCTGTCGGTAGTAACTTGTCCTGGCTTGCTCATACAACTTGCATTACTAACAAAGCTAGTGCATTGCTCTTCTACGCCGGTTCAAGCATAAACTTGCTCTGGCTGCTTTGTTGTCGAATTTTACTGAGTCAATAGCATTCTTCAACACGATTTCGGCACACATCGCCGAAGAAAACTTAGGCACTGAGCCATTATTATTGTCCGTGCAACAATGGGAATGATAGTACTTGAGCAAAAGGTCGATTTACATGGAATATGATAATTCAAAACACAAATTTTTTCAAAACGTATTAGCAGTAGAAGTATTGAGTATGATATATAATCATTCAAAAGCACCATAATAATAGTGTGGATATGCTTTCTTTTATCCTTTCGGTTACTGTAATCAGAATTGCAGCATAGCACGTCTAAAATTTCGCTTACAGTTTATGTAGAGGATATTCGAATTGCGAAGTTGTAATTATTTCCCTTCTTATTTGAATATTTAAGTTTTTATTCTTTGTGCTATTTAAAATCACAGGTCATTACTAATATAAATCCTGCTTTAAAACAAAAAGAAAAAAGCAAGGAAAGAAAGAAAGAAAGAAAGAAAGAAAGAAAGAAAGAAAGAAAGAAAGAAAGAAAGAAAGAAAAAAGGAAGAATGCCTCTGGTACTATTAGTACAGCGTATGGTCATAATGTAGGGGGTAACTGTGGGGGTTGTGTTTGGTCTGTGATACAATTTGATTTAACCTTTCGTTTGGGATAGTGTGGGCCCCGAAAAAGACCGGTTATTTTTGCTTGAAGGCTTGTCAGGTGGATCAGTGGCGATTGTGGCCTTGACGTCTCTGTAAGTAGACTTTTACTCTCCTGGGGATACACCGGATCGATTTAGCAATCTGTGCATATGGGATACAAACCTTTCTTTTGGCATAGTGTGCTGGGCATGAAAAGAACCATTTGTTGCTGCTTGAAGGTGCGTCCCAGTGGATTAGTGGTGATTGCGGCTTTCACGTTTCTACAGGCAGACTTCGATTCCCAGGGTATAGTGTGGATCAGTTTGGAAATCGGTGCATGTGGGATAGAAATGACCGGCTTCTACCATTCTAATGATGTTCTCTTATCAACCTGCGAAATATGGTTCTGGTGACCCACACGTAGGGGCATGTTTACTTTAAAGGGCAGCAACATGCTGTCAGTGCGCTTATTTAAATCGCCTGTGAGCCTCAGTGCCAGGAAAAGTGATCACCAAATTCTGAACTTTACTATTTCTAGGACACTGTTTTGTATGACTTAATCAAGCATGGAGTAGTTATTTCATGACCACATTGCATAAAATTACAGTGGTGCATCCAATTCCATATGAACCATCGTATTTATAATCTTTCATGTTAAACCAATGAAGCTTGCTCTCTCTCGCTCTCTTTTTAAGCAGGAGTATATGTTGGGACCATATCCAAGTGATTTGAATTTATAGATTTTACATTTGAGAACTTTCCAGACTTACATTTTTTAAAAGAAATTTAATGCTTAATTTCTTTTATATATTTAAGGGTCGGCCACACTAATCCATTACCGAGTGATGCCATACAAAGAACCAGCAAACCAGGCTATGATAATCCTCTTGGTGCTTGGCGTCACGTTTTTCATGCTAGTCGTTGTTGCGTGAGTTGTCATATTTTTAAGCTGTCTATGTTTAGTCTGGTCTTATAAAGCTTTTGATAATGTAAGTATGACCAGTGGCCATCATATGCCTCAAAATGCTCTTGTAAGGATACAGTGGCTTAAGGTGCAAGGGGGGTTTGGTTTGTGATGACCTAGACAAAAGATTCAGAAAAAGAGTTTTATTCTTTATCTGAAAGATATACACCTAAAGTATATAGTCACGTGTATCGTCTGATTACTTTGGTATGGTAATTTTTCAAGATTTTTTAAACAGCCATCAACGGTGCCCACCATCCCTAACAACGATACAGTCACATGACCGCAAGGACACAAAATGGCCGCATGCTTGAATGAATGCACATATCATTGGAAGACGGACAAGCCTAAGGCACTAAGGCAGCTTAAACAGCTATTAAACAGCGTAAGATGTGAGCGTGAGCATTACAAAGTATCAATAATGAAGTCGGTGGATCAGGCAGTAGCACCTGGTCGCTGGTCCTTCTAGTGGCCATATACTAAAATAGTCTAGGGGGGGGGGGGCCGTAGCACCTTAAGCAGCTGAACAAACCCATCTGTCGTTTAGCCTTTCTGTTTGTGAGAGACTGTTCCACAAATATAAAAACTGTGCCCAAGATCTCTATATCCCCATCAAAATGGTGTCGTAACCTGTGGCAGAGACATTGTGCGAGTGGGTACGGAGAGAGATTGTTGGAATCTTTCGCAACAACACCAAAGGCATTGCCAACATGGCACTTGGGGGCCTCTGAGGGACATAGTGTGAGTTGTGATCTGAAAGGCTTTCAGAAGCAACCTGGTCACTGTTGACTGCAGACATTAATTAAGGTAAAATGCAACATGGTCAACAAATGTTACATACTTTGTGATACTTATTTAGGTTACCCTCACAGCACTGAAGTTTTTTCTGTCAGGTGGAAACCCATTTTCAGCCCCAAAAGCGTGTTTGCGAGGCCCAAGTTCAAGCGGGATGTCGACACTGCGAGTTCGTCAATTGCTTTCATTTGTCAGACTTTTGCGACAAAGTTTTTGGTATAGACATGAATTATTGACATAATTTCCATAATGAAAGTTTAAGACTTTGGTATAAATAAAACTGGAAATTACCCGGGATGCACAAAAAGGCAATGACTGCACACTTGTGTGCACGCGCAGCATCGGGTGACGAATAAAGTCGAGTCCATTGACTAGTTACTGAGTAGTCTTCTGATTGGATAATTTACCGTTTTTTTATATCCTGTATTCTCATGTATTTATGGTAAGAGCTGACTGACGCTCCCTATTGTTTGGAACAAGGCTCCTTGACCCGAGTTGACAGGCTGTCAAAACTTCATGGGAATAAACATCTTGCGTCACTGAACAATGGGCATTGTTGTGGTGTTTGTTTATTTATTCAATTGTGAGCCATCTGTTTAGTAACGTTCATTGGGGGTATATCTGTGATTTCAGCTATCTGCTAACATTGCCTCGCATGCATATACCGCCTGTCCGAGATCTAATGAGCTATGTATTCAACTTAAATTCCTGCAGGAAAAACGTACAGCCTGCCCTTACTAGTGATAGTCAGCCCTGTGTCACAGGGATCAGATTCAGATTTGAATTCGAAGTCAGAGGCAGTATCTCGGCCATGTTTGCAAGCGAACAGTATTTTAAGTTCAAGAATTGTGGAGGATAGTTTTGAACAATCCTGCTCAGGCGTTCTTGAGAAAAATTAAAAAAAATGACGAAATACACTAACGTACATAAAACATTACATAAGAAATGTAGTGCAACCCTTGAAAACTCTCCAGAAGTGTCCATAAGAGACTTCAAAGAAATTGGCCTCGTGGTTTTGGAGCATGTTTTTGGAAGATTCTCCACCCCCACCCCCAAAATGAACAAATAAAATTGATAAAAAAAAAGAAGAAAAAAAAGTAATTAGATAAATAAAAAATTCTGTGGAGCGTAATCATTTCCAGCAAATTGGTAGAGACACAATAGGGGAACACTATCACTTAGTTTGAAGGGAAGTTGGCTGACGGCTTTAGAATTCGAAAATGTGAATTGCAGAAACACGACGGATGACCGACCATCCTATGAGCTCCGCTGGGTGAAAAATCGGCTGAGATAAAAACAAATCGAAATTCAAACTCTTTGCGCTCCATGGTTAATCAAGTCATTGTCTTTGACTAAACATATACATTAATTGATCAGTATTATCACGTTTGATATATGTATATGTATATATATATATATATATATATATATATATATATATATATATATATATATATATATATATATATATATATATATATATATATCATTTGAAGCTGCGCCCACACCAGTCGCGGGTAACACCTCCGGCTCTCTCTCTCTCTCTCTCTCTCTCTCTCTCTCTCTCTCTCTCTCTCTCTCTCTCTCTCTCTCTATATATATATATATATATATATATATACCGGAAGCGTTACCCGCGACTGGTAGTGGCGCAGCCTCAAATTAATTTTCGATTAGCTTGTGCCTTGGTAACTTTTTTCCCTCGTTGTAATGTTGCAGCATTGCCACCAGGAAATGCATTGATGTGTCCTGTGTCGAGATACCTGTTATAAGACTTCCTGCAAAAGTGATTCAGGTGAGATTACAAAGTTTATTTACAATAGCAACGCAAATTTATGTTCTGTTTTTTTTCGTGAATGATGCGTATTTTATAACTTTTCTCACAATTATTTACAGTATATTGCATACGGCATGTATACTTTTCATGTGGCGATGAACTGGACGTACTCACACACATACACGTATATATATATATATATATATATATATATATATATATATATATATACATATATGTATATACATATATATATATATATGAATGAAAAATTCATATATATATATATATATATATATATATATATAGTCACATTCAATAACGGCAGCTGAATAAGCTTCGATGTGAATTTTTCATTCATATATATATATATATATATATATATATATATATATATATATATATATATATATATATATATATATATACATATATATATATACATACATATATATATATATATATATATATATATATATATATATGAATGAAAAATTCACATCGAAGCTTATTCAGCTGCCGTTATTGAATGTGACTATTTAGTGGACAGTGAACTAAGCTGAATCGATAACAGACAGGTTGAGTTTATATTGTTACAACTGCGAAAAGAGCATAACACAGATTCTGGCCAAATCATGTTTCAATTCATAAACATAATTACGACTCGTTCGGGACCCATTCGTAATAAACATTAATCAACCTGATGCCAATGAGGAATGGGAACATACATACAAGTTCTTTGAAAATATTGTATTTTATGTGCGCTTCAAAGTTTCGTCTCCATCCCGTAATCTGCTCCTGTGTATTGAATTGCATCCATATTTATGTTTCAATGATATCTACATATCTTTAAGCCTGCTGTCCCTATAAGCTCTCGTCGCCGTGGATATGAGGCATATACAGCCGTGGATATGAGGCATATATTACCGTTTACTGGTAAAAGCTTTGGCCTTTTGATACAGATATCTGAGAAGTCACCCCTCCCCACACACATGGTGCATGGTGCCACACAGAGTTGGAGGAAAGTTGTATCACCATGGTGACATCCCACTATGTCTTTCCTTGAGTATACCCAATTATGTCCACTCTTACTTTCCTCGTGTGTTTACGTTTGGCTAATCAGAGAGAAGAGTACGTGGAGTGATGATACAAGCAATTATATACCATAAATACGCATTTGTTAGCGTTTGCCATTATACTTGTGCTGGTAAACATGCGGCCATAATGTGAACACAGCGTCCTCTGAGTTGGAGGCCCCTTTCAGAGGCCCCTTTTCAAACAGTAGTTGTAACATCAGCCATACACTTATTTTTTCACAACTAGCATTACATAATGGTCATTACTTGAACACATTCTATTCAAATTTCCATTATTTGTGGGGCTGTATTATGAGCAGTGAAGTCAAATCTTTCACGTTCATGTGAGCCTGAAGTTACAAAATGTCGCTTGTTCAATTGCACCTGTGTAAGGTTACTGTTTTACTTTTGAAATGTCCTCAAAGTAGCAAGGGTGTGTCAGTTGACCATACATGGAAGGCCTTCGCACTTTACCAAGTTTATTGAAGACACTCTGTGTGACTTTGCCATTTCAGTTGCCCCTTTCAGCAGTAGCAATCACTACCAGTCAGAAACATAAACAAACAGACAAACAAACAGATTCATATTTGCCTTGTGATTGCATATGCGGTGGCCTTGCAAAAAGTGAATAGACTGGAAATCAACAGAACAGGGATAGTGCATACAAATACCGTTCAAGTTGATTGGGTAAGTCACAATATAAAAACAAGAGGGCTGTGTGAACAGTCCGTCCTCAGCTGACCTTGACATTCAACCCATAATGACTCCCATCCAGGTCTTCTGGTACATCAAATAGCTCCTATCAATTTTGACGCATTTGGCAAAGCAGTTTTGCAGAAGACATTTTAAAGATTTTGCCCCGCTCCCCCCATCACTAAATCGTAATCCATTTGTATAAACCCAGTAGACGCACCCAAAGTACTGTCCTACCAAGTTTAAAATAAACCTGGCTCACAGGTTTGAAGAAGTCGAAAAGGTGAATGACCATTGCAATCCCCATTGACTGGTATTGTAATCTGTAGGAATGCGTACATAAACAAACCACCACACAACTGAAAAATTCGTTGATAGTAAGGGATCCTAAGCACTCCAATCTCGTTGATAAACTTTTTTGACCTTCCACAAGGTATATTTCCATCGTGTTCCAGCATAATATGAGAGACAGGTTTGGTAGAAGTAGAAGTCGAAAATAGCTAAAGAACAAAAGAACACACAACTTCATACAAAAATAGAAGCAAGTAGCACACAGTGAGCAAATTAAGACGTTGGGATCCCCAAATGTGTCCTTGGTCACGTTGTTTTCCCGAATAGGATTGATATAAGATTTTGCTAAAGAATGAACTAAAGCTTCATTAAAAACAAAATATACAAAACAAAACAAAACAAAAAAAAACAAAAAAAAAAAACCAAACAAAAAACAAAAAAACAAACAAAAACAAAACAAATAAACAAAAAACAAAAAAAATAAAACAAAAAAAAACAAAAAAAAAACAAAACAAAAAAACAAAAAAACCAAACAAAAAAACAAAAACAAAACAAAAAAAAAACCCAAACAAAAAAAAACCAAACAAAAAAAAAAACCAAACAAAAAAAAAACAAAACAAAAAAAACAAAAGGAACAAATCAATGAAGCAATATTTTGAACAAGTTTAGACACCCACCAATGGCACAACCACACACATATTTGAAGAGAATCTGACTCATGGTTTCGGACAAGTTGAAAATGTGATTTATGATTGCAATCTCGATTGATTTGCATTGTACTAAATATGAAGGATTACATTATCTGACAAGTGTCTGAATTGAAAAATCGTTAAAACTCACGGATCTTTAGCATCACCAGCTAGTGAGCAACTTTGTTTGACCCTTCCACAAGGTAAATTTTAATTATGTTACAGCACAATCTGAGCGATGGTTTAGCAGAAATCGAAAAGTAGAAAAAAATCGCCACGTCTCTCTTTGAAAAATTAAGGGGGGGGGGGGGGGGGAGCCCAGACGCGTCCCCATGCAACCTTGGAGCAATTGGCCAAGCAGTTTCGTAGGTTTTTTTTAACACTTTGCAAAAAGGAAAACCCGAAAACAACATAAAATAAAATAAAAATCAATTGAGCATGAACGTTTGAAAGAACTTGGTAGAGACTCTACCAAGCTACATTCCCGGCATATTTGACGTGAATCTGGCTAATGGTTTTAGATAAGTCAAAAATTTCAATTTTGGACGACGGACGGACCTCGGATTTAGACCCAACACCTAACTTCACCTGACAAGTCAGCTTATGTAAAAATTTGAGGTACATTTAATGATTAAACAATTCCACGCAGGGTTTTGGACGTAACCGCCTATCTGGTTATATACATACGGCTCGGGTGGTTGAGAAGGGTCAATCATGTCAACAGGAACAAGGGTATTTAGCGTATAACCTCATTTATATCGACACGAAATGTGACATAATATCCAGTTTTTACCTTATGATACTATTACACGTATTTTGAAACATATACCTATGTTCTCTTAATTATCATTGTTTATTGAACTTTAATCAGCAAAGTATACATTGAGATGTACAAAACATGAATTAAGTATGCGGTCACCTTAAACAAGAGATGACAGATTAGGAAAAGTCGACCGCCTGTTTGCCAGTTGACTACACCATGGAATTTGTGAGATATGCCAGTATCAACCAACTGAAAATTATAAAAAAAACCCTTTTGAATGGACAGTAAGAGTATAAAGGCTGATAGAGGAGCTTGGTTCTCATTTGCTGATAGCCTTACAACAGTGGAGAGCTCTAACCAAATTGGAATAACAATTCAAAATATCTTGGCTACCTACGTGGTAATGGAAAATATTTAGGGATATCATGCACGATGTTGCTGCGAATCAGCTGGCCAAAAGTATTGTCAGAGTGTGAAGCATTTCCCATGCATAAATGAAAAAAAAATCCTTGCTACAGTGAGAATTTAAACTTCACTAGCCATTACCTAAGCAGCTTGCCTCCAGCAAAAGGTATGTGATGCCCCCAGATACATGCTTGTGGTTTATACCCACTAAATAATTTCACCCCGTGGGATGTCTGACCCCAGCATGGTACGCACAAGCTGATTACGGGGATTTGACCTACAGACACAACATACCTCCTCGTAGGCCTGTAGATTACACACAATACATTTGGAATATATTTCTTAACATTTTTCAAACATTTTATGATAGGTGTTTATTACCCAAGTGGGTATGATATTGTCAACTATTAAATGCAATGCATATGGCCATTAACTGACAGTTTTACTGTACTGGACGTCTTAATGCATCCTGACCCCAACTATGAACAAACCACATATGTGATAAGATGGGCTGGCCTGTGGAGGAGGTATTAGGCCCTAACAACTAACTATTAATGATGATGCATATATATATATATATATATATATATATATATATATATATATATATATATATATATATATATATATATATATATATATATATATATATATATATATATATATATATATCCCCAAACCTGCATGTTCGAATAATGGATATGAAACGAGAGAAAGTTGGCGAAAACTAGTTTTGCATTCAGAATTGCTTAACCATGATAGAGTTGAGGGTGGCAAAGACCATCTGTACATGAAGGCAAATAAATCGTGACTGGAATGTGGCAGTGAGGTTTCTGAACTCACTATTCGTCCCACGCTTGCTTGACTGTAGAATCAATTATCCCAGCGCCGTGGACAGACAAGTACCACGTTTGAGTCGCCTCCCCTCTCCAAAATCTTTCTTTCAGGGCAAAGTTTAGAGACATCAGTAAACATGTTTCTGGCTTTTTCAGGCATATACAATACTTTATCAGTATGATTGCAGCATTTTTATTTACCCTTATTAATTGTCATTTTTAGATTTCATTGGATTACAGTCGAAATTCTGGACTAAACGAAGAGACAGAAATACAACTGAACCAGCTGTAGATCAGCCCAAAGCAATTATGCGGAAATGACTTTTGCCGAACGCCCCATGCGCTCGCGTTTGGTATCTATAGTCGTATGCAAGCACATTATCTAACCAGGCAGATGAACCTTAAGCTCTGCGATCATTAACACAGATGGGTTTAAATGAAGCTTCAAAATGGTGCTGGGTAAGAGGACAATAATTCGTGTGGAAGTGGGTGCTTACCCACAAGTTAGGCGATGATACAACGGGTTCATCGGACAGGACAAAACACTTTGCTACCTGAAACACTTTGAAAAGGAGGAGGCAGATGGAGGCGACATTCTTTCAAAGGCTGATGTCATTCCGCAAGTGTCCGCAGTGGCAGAAGAGAAAAAAAATCAAGTGCTACTCATCCATGACACGTCTGATGTCAGCGTTCCAAATAGGTTCCTACGCTCAGAAGACCTTCATATTGAAAATTACTTCAAAAACCATTTGAGACTTGTCTATTGTCTGCCCCATGACAATGTTGCGGGTTATATTCCAAAAACAATGAAATGTACTTTGGACAAATATTACCACTTATGAAACCAGATTTAGTTTAAATAAAATTCATGTGCCTGCCTCTTGAGAGGACATTTTTCTGTATCATGATGCAGTATTTCAAATACTTTACAGAAAATTATTAAACAGATTATTGACGTTCACGAGTGCTCAAGTCGATAGGAGGCTTTCTATTTTGCTTGATGTTGCTGTGTATAGGTAGTCGTGATCGTTAATATTGTAATTTATCACTGTATTGTGTATTTGTACTGCTGATTGGACTATTTTGCTCTGGCAGGGCTGTGAAAGAAGTCTTTGACAGAACCGGATACCACGGGTAAATATTTAATGACAACAAATAATAAATTCGGGAAGGCCTCTTATTGGAACAAGGGAGATACACTGACACACCGCTTGCCAGTATTCCAAAGCATGCCTGGTGCTAATGTTAGTGATCCAGAGGAGTACCATGCTAAAACGCACGTCAAACCAATTGCCAGTTGTCTATTATCAGCCCAAGTCTAATCATCGCATGATTTCAAAAATAGCGGGTGACCAGTATATCCAGTTTTAATTGAGTCCAATATTAATGGACGCTATCCAAAAAAAATCGCAGGTGATATCATAAAAGTTGTAGCTGAATCAATCCTTTTGATCAAGGGAAGAAGCTACAGGAACCTTTTGCTATTGTATCTTAATCCATAATTGGAATGTGCACTTAAAACTAATTAAAATGTTTTCCATGCAATTTTGGATCAAACACATGGTCAGCAGATAGCATGGCAATAAGACGCAATAATTCGTGAGGTTTGTGGGGTTGGCCGATATTGATTTCATTAGCTCACATGCTTATATTCCAGTCAGCAGCATAAAATCCATAAATGTCCAATACCTTAGGGATTAAAACAAAAACATCTTTTGTTAAATTTAAATGATGACACAATTGGAGCAGCACATGACAACTGCAGCCAGAGCCATGGGTTATTAATCTCTATACGTGTACATCGTGTGTGTCTCTAAATCTCAAAAGGGACCTTTTGGTTCCAAAAATGGGTTCACATTGTTGGCAGCTTACACTGTGATTTATAATAAAGACCAGGTATTTGGCTTGCTATATGTGATAGAGGCCAAACAATAGGCAAGGTCAAGAACAGAAGGTTTAAGAACTGCCTAAAGGAGGGCACTGCAGTCAGTGGAGGGCTAGGGTTGTGTATTCCCATTACCTTACATTATAGCTTGCATCTTACTAACTTGAAAACTACTGCACATAGAAACACCAAATTTCAGACAGTAAATCTAGATGTATAATTTAGTACCTCACGAAAATCACATAACAACAGCTACATAAGTGACTAGTTTATTCAAAGTTTTAACATACAAACTAATGGGAATACACAGCTCTGGCCCTCCAAATGTTTGTGTATTCAGTTGTGTATTGGGGCGAATACACACCTTAGAGCTAATTCTGACCTTTCCTATTGTGACCAAAGGCTTTTCGTGATGTTTTTACTGCTGCTAAATATCTTAAAAATACATGACCATATTATGGTCATGTATCTGAGTGGAAAAGATGCATGTTTTTATGACTACGGTTACTGTATGTATTATCATGGTCAATTTAAGAATTATTGTAATAGGAAGTCATGAAGTGCAATCCAAAGGGACTCCTCCAGGATGTATAAGAGGTCTGGCAATTTATAGAAGAAAAAGGAAGGTATCTGGAGTGACGATTGTATATACAGTGGAACTTAATTAATCCGAACACCTTTGTATCCCAGTGAACTGTTCAGATTAATGAAGCATCTGGATTACTGAATCACGATTACTTAGAATTGACAATTCTGTTCCAGGAGAAGTGTTCAGATTAATAAGATATACAGATTCATGAGGTCCGTATTAATGAGGTTCCACTGTCACATAGTATATCTATAGACTGGTATACCCTAAGCTCTTTTAAAAAATTTATTTCATTTTATTGATTTGTATTGTGAAAATAATTACCAATCCAGATAGTCAGCGATTTTTTCAGTATTTATATTGTCGTTTTTTTGCTAAAGGATTAATTGGCAACTGGCAGTGTAAGTTTTTAACTACATGCCTAAAACACATCGAATTATATAATCATGTTGTTTAGATTCTTATTGATGGTCATTTTAGGCCTAAAGGGCTTTTCTGATGGATTGATGTTGGTGTTGGTGTCGCTTTGTGGACTTATATGGATGATGATCATTGTTGAGATGGTGGTTGCAAGTAGTACCTTTTTAAATACTGAATTCTATTGACATTTTCAACAAGTTAACAACCACCGCTTAAAAATTCTCTGATGTGCTGCAAATTTTGGTCCCTTTTCATAAATTGTATGGTCCTGTATGTGCATGAATGATGCAACTGTTCAAGCCAATTTACTGAAATAGGCCTATAATTTTAAACAAAACATTTTGCATTCTGTCATGTGAAAATTAGATAAGGTTTTTTCCCCCCTATGGACCTTTGCACTTACGTTTTGGTCTCTTTTGGGTAAATTCGAACTATAAATGTATATGTTTCAGCTATACATACCAAGGAACATTGCCTTTGGTCGGAATTGACTTGAAATTGTTTTGTTAGGACTACGGTTTGGATATGGTAATGACACTGTCTAATTTGGAGGCTTAGCTGTTGACACATTTAATAATTTTAAAGTTCATTTTGGCCAATTGATATGAATTATAAATAGTTGATATTATAAATGCTTATGGACAGTTTGTATTATGAATGCTACACTAATATGGGGGTGACTATAATTATTTTAAGAGTCGCATATGCAGCTGAAGTTTGGTCAATAAATTCGAAATAACATAGGGACATGTCATATTATAAATAATACAAGATGACAAGTCCATGCATGTTTTTGCATGGAGTACAAAATTGTGTTTCTTGCATGTAAGCTATCCGCACTAACACTAGAATGTGCTTAAGAGTACTTAACATTGTGTTCAAAGTAAAACACACCATGTCTGATGCAAATTTTGTGAGATGTTAGATCTGGCTTATGTCTGCACTTGGGAATAAAAAGTCGTTTACTGACAGAACAAGTTATTGTCTTCAGTCTAACACTAGCTTGGGGTACCAAGAAATGCTACATGCTGTCAAAGGGAGTTATCAGGTACGCCAGAGCTACTGTTATAAACAAAAACCTGTTTGTAAAAGTAAAAATGTAATGCCACATATACATGTCAGCATAATACCACAGAGTATTTTCAACAATCTTGGTCGAATAGTTCCTTTGAGAAAATGAGCAAGCTGCTTTTAAGCCTGCAATGGTACTTCACTAAAGACACATGAGAAGTGTAACATTCCTTGTAAATGCAAGGATGATGCACAGATCAGAGAGTTCAATGTCAAGATGTCACCATCTATCCTTGGATTAAAGTCACACATCGCTTTTGGATTCACAAAAATGAATATTCCATTGAGTCACAGACAAATGTGTCAAAACCTGCTGACCCGCTTTCAGTTCTCTGATTTGCTGATCAAAGGAATAAGGCTAACCATGGAGAAGAACAACATAAAAATTGACCCAAATGCTAAACCAACAGTTCCGCTCCCTCCTTGTGTCTCAGTAGCAGTATGCGACAAACCTAAACTGAGTTAGACCAGATGGAGGGCCTCGGGCTGATCACAGAGGTACGTGAACCCAAAGACTGAATAAATTTAAGAGTAGCAGTCGAGAAACAATGTTTGAATGGACAATTTACTCATATTTATAGATTATGAACTAAACCAGACCATCGTGCGTCTGCATTATCCCATTTGCACTGATTGATATTAAACCTAACAAGAAAACTGAAAACAATGGATTCACAATGGTTTGAGTTCATTTGCACCATGTTTGAGTCAGTTAACTGAAACTGGTCAGATGGTGCAGTTCTAGTCATTTAAGTGACACCTTAACGTCAATTTTGTTAAAGTGTCTCATTTGCAGTCTTGAAAACACACACACACACATCTGATGGGTGCAGGTTATTTTATTAAAAAATTGTGCCCGAATACACTACCAATCTTTGAGTTTGTCTGACAATTCGTCGTTTTTAACGAACTTTAACACACTATATATATTGAAAAAAATTTTGTACTCTTCAATTTGGCCTGAAACCATTGCAAAATGAGCTCCATCATAGGATTGACGAGTGGTATGAAGGACTTGATGGTATTGCTTTCATAGTTCATTAAATTCTTGTATACGGCCATATACACATAATGTGCACGATGGTAATCCAGGATATGAACTCAACCATACGTGACCACATCAGGCTCAATATTGTAACAAGCTTGAAGTCAGTCATAAGTTCAATTGGTGAAATTCGGAGATCTTCAACCAAACCACCACAAGGTAGATACCAGTACAATTAGATAAACAGAAGCTCCTTGTGACAATAATGAACTTCAGACCATATTAGGACTGATCAGTTATTTGTTCAAATTCACCCAGAGTTTGGTGGAGACTACAGGGCCATCACATACTTTCTAACAAACCACCCAGATCTAATCATATTATATTTTGACCCAAATAAACACTTAGTCTTTGAGGGTCTTTGCGGGAGGCGAGTAAACATTGGTTGTGAAGATCACGGCTCCAGGATGACCAGTCTATAGCTTGCTTCAAATTCAGTGATTGAAAAGGAAGAAAATTATGCCCGAGTAAGAGAAAAGAGATGCTTGTCATTTTTTTTAGTGCAAGGCGGTTTTTTGTTTGTATGGAAGAATTTATACAAAAAGTTAAAACACTTCCAAACGATCACTGTATTATTGGAGAAGATTTTAATTTTGTTTTGGGTATAGCTAAAGGTGGATTTGGAGGAAATTAGGGTACACATTAAAAATAATATGAGTGACTGGCTGGAAGATACAGATCATTTAGATATCTGGGGACAATAACATCCTGCTGAATTCAAATACACATGGGGTCGCATGACCCTACATTTATTCGGTGTCGTTTCATTACTTTCTGATATCGTCTTGGCTATTGGGCAAAATTGAAGAGACAGATATAATGCCTGGATATAAATCTGACCACTCAGCCATCACTTTGAAAAAACAGATTAATAATCAACCTAGAGGTATAGGTTTCTTCAAATAAATTGTTCCTTTTCCTTTCTAAAGGAAATATAGTATGTTAGCATGGAAAATCATGTTTTCGAAAATGCAACACAAGTCACTGAAACAGAAGATCCAATATTGAAATGGGAAATGATTAGGTTAAAAATTGGTTCAGAAACCTTGATATTTGCAACTAAAACCAAACGGGACAGAAAAATTAAAATTTGATAGTTTGGAGAAGCAAATAAGCAGTATTAAAATGAAATACATGGCCCTCCAAATTATGAAGATGAAATGAAATTAAAAAAATATCAGAACAGAAGGGGGAAAAGGAATAGAATATCACATTAAATGTTCAATGTTAACAAGTAAGGTGCACTGGTATGAAGGGAAAAAACCTGTCAAGTTCTTTTCTAATTTAAAAAAACGAAAACAAATACACTGAATATTGGTAATAATATTATCAATGAACAAGCAGAAATAGTACAAGAAGAAAGAAGACAAACTATATGAACATCTGTGTACTACCAGTGGAAATTTATACACTGATACAAAAGCACCACATATTTTAAATATTCTGAATAGTGTGGAAGTCCCAAGACTAACTGAACAAGATGTGCTAAAATGTTTAGGAGAGCTGACAGAAATAAACTTCTAAGTGCGCTTAAAAGTACATCTATTAATAAATTGCCTGGGTGCGATGGATACCCTCCAGAATTTTACAAAACTTTTTTGGCTTAATGCAAAAACTTACTGTTGAGTGCAATAAATGTTGGCTACAAAAATGGAATGTTATCTATAATGCAGAGACATGGAACAATCCCCCCCCCCAATATATTAGAAATAAAGCACTGGAGACTAATTTCCCTGTTACATCAGGACTATAGATTTACAGCAGAATACATAGCTTTCCGTTTGAAGAAAGTTTTTCAGGATCTGATAAACGAAAATCAAACTAGCGTTTTGCCACACAGATATATTGGAGAAAATATAAGCAAGATAATTATTTGATGGAATTTGTAGATGGAAATAATATACCAGATCTCATTTATACCAATAAAAACTATATAAGTAGGAAATAGTTGGAAAAAAATTATGCTGTTTTTGCAAAACGGAAGTTGAAACGATTAAACATCTTTTTGGAGAATGTAGTCACACTGTCCAATTCTGGACACAGATTTTCACACGGTTTTTAATAAACAATGTTCAGATTTTGCACTTTTCTCTTCAACAGGGTCTGGAGGCTGATGAAACGTTAGGTACAATATATAATTTGATATTCGTACTGGGTTAAACTTTATACTTTGCTGTAAATATAGAAATGTTCTACCCCATAAAACAGACTTTGTAACAGTAATAAAGAACATTTAATTCATAGAATATTGTATAGCAAAAAAAAGAAGTAACATGTCTAACTACGATGAAAATGGCAAGGTTTTAGTCTAGAATCATAAGCAATATTTCTCTTTACATTATACATATAGATTTGATTTATGAATAATGACCAAGAATTTTAGAACCTGTGCACATAGGTCACAGGGTGTTGAAAAGTGTCTCAGAGGAGGTCCAGACGTTTTTGCTTAAGATGTTCCTGGACACCACAAGCATGGATCTGGAGTCTGACACATGTTTAGTAGATAGAAATGATGGAAGAGAGAAGCCATGAAAACTAATCACATATACCAATAGTTTGATTCGTTGCATATACCTGAAGGTGCAAAATTGAGGTTTAACTAGGGCCATCTCCTGGAAGCTACTGGAAAATCTAAGATTCCAATTTGTACCATAAGCTTGGTATCTCCACACATGATGACTCAGACAGTGAAAAACACTACCAGTACTGCCGTGGCAAAATTAGGAACTGAGGTAAACCAGGTAAAAAGTCATTTACAGCAAGTAGGTAGTCTTTACCCTCCCCCCCCCCCCCCCCCGAAGCCGTGGGGTATCGGGAAATGCAGCAGGACGCACAACGGAATTTAGTTGGCCAAAGGATACTTACATCCCAAAGTACAGGATCAGACTTTGGAAAAAAACCCCAACATATTAAGTTCATATTCTGCCACTTTTAAAAAAAATATACCAGAACAAAAATCCTTGGGCCTCAGCCGTGCATGCTGGCAACAGCTATGGATTAAATTTCAGAGCAAGACCACAACACAAGAATTATTCTACCAAAACGTTCCAGAGTTGCTGAGTTGTTTTGTAGACTACATTCAACGAATCTTCTCCCAAAGAAAATTCATAAAAAAATGCAACAATCAATACAGCATGACCTTTTTGTAATTTTTAAAAGTCCTTAAATATCAGCAAATGATAGAAAATATTCATGCCTACAACCCTCCCCCTGGTGGATAGTGAATGAAGCTACATTTCTACTATGTCTGAAGAGAATCAAACTTGTTAGCGCTGTTCAGCAGAGGTCACTAAAAATTTCAAAGCAAACAAAAATACATGAAAATAGAAAACAAGATGATGTGACAGTCCGGCGCTCAGCTGACTATGGATGCATAGACTGAAGTGGTCTTGTGACCTTCAGACTTCAGATTAAGGCCACATTTCTTTGAGACCAGCAATATCTGCAGCTAGGTTCAGCCCTTTTGCAGGACCATGAACATGTGCAACATTTTAGCTGTAGCTGAAATCACCTTCCTCTTATGAAGATAATAGTGCACGTTACTTCAGTGTTATATGAACTTGATTAAATCACAAATTTCATTCATGGTCACTGTAAAGCTGCCAGTTTCGGAGGAGCATCACCTTTCGCAATACTAAAATTATCACTCACATCATTCTGGAAACATCATTTTTAAATGAAAGATGACAGTGCCCACCATTATGACGACATCTGTCAATATATCAGATTGACCTTTTAAGGTGGCGATCTAGTGAACGCATATGAACGGACATTGCTCACCATTTATCGCAATTGTGAAAAATAGGCAACAGTAAACCATATAAAAGTATACCTTTTGAGTGTCTGAGTGTCTACCGCAAACGAAGATACCACCTTTATTAAAATCTATCCAACAGTATTTATTTTATGAAGCCACAAAGTCGGACAATCGTTTGTGCCAACCCAAAGCCACTCCAGCGAAATTGGGAGGTCAACAGATTATCCGATGACCACTTCCGTCCGTTTTACCGCTAGCGTAGATTCTTGGCCATCAAAACGTGTTTTGTATTGTCGATAACGCAAACGAGCCCTGTTTTAGGTCACGAAAGATATTTATAGTTGTGCCATGTACATGTACTTTGGGTGAAAGCTCTGCGAATGACGGTGAAACTACAAAACTATTCCCGTTTTCAACAAACAAAAACACCTTTTTAGAGAAAATAAATAACTTATCATACATGCCAAGTCTGAACAGAATCGAGCCAGTGGATTTTTCCCCAATTTCGCTGGAAGTGGCCGTTCCTTCGTAAAAGTGAACCCGAGAAAGCAGGCTATATCTCTCGGTCTGATGATCTTTGACCTTCGTCGGTCAATGCCGCCAAAACTATTCAAGACAGGTTCTATTTTTGAACTTCCGCGATAAGTACGACCTCCATAGTTGTCTATCAATGTTCAAAACATGTTAAATATAGTGATTTATAGCTAAAAATCACATATTCATAAGGAGGTACGTCTCCTGTCCTTTTAAATACCCTCGTGGAAATTTAGCGCCATATGACGTTTTCGCGGAAGTAGGCGGAGTTACCCAGCGAGCATGCGTACTAGAACTTGAGAGAGATAATTATGCAAATGTGCCAAAGATAACTGCTGCCGCAACAGCCACGAAGCTTGAAAGTTGACGATAGCGAGGGATGAAGTGTACAATACAACTAGGGTCGAATGAATCGCACTATTCATCAAAACACCAAGCGATGAATAAGAATCTGTTTTAAATTACCCCGTCATGTCTCATTGTTCTGCGATTTTCACTTTTGTTTTGCTTGTTTACAACAAGTTCCAGCCAAACAGGCTTCATTCCGGCTGGCGGACGGGTTTTATATCACAGACTTGAAACGCTAACCAAGAAACTAATAAACCTAACTTCAATGTTGATGAACGGTGCATATAGCCCAATGAAACCCGAAAATGGTGAAATAAATTATAATCATAAAATAAAAAGATTGGATCACAGCCCCATCTCATAGCATTTTATGTGTACATCCTCAACTTCTTCCCGTAACTCGCCAAAATGCCACCGCGAAGAACAGGCTACTGCAGCCGAGGGGACGGGGACGGAGCAGGGGCAGGGGCAGAGGCTCTGGTCACACTTGATTCACTGTCCAAGAAAATATCCAGTGCACGCATACATTTTCAGTTAACTTTTAATTTTTTTATGCGTTGCTGGCAAATGAGTTTTCCCGTCGTCGTCATCGAGACTGTCCGATTCAGATTCGGTGCCAGTGGATGTGGATGGCACAACCGCTGAAACTAAAAGCTGGGGCCTGGGCTCTTCAGGCCATGTTTGGTATTACGAGCCCTTGTCACTATCGGCAAGTTTTTTCCTGATATCCGTGTCCATTCGTACAATTTTTTTTTCTTTTGCGACCATTTTTCCTTTTTCTTTTGATGGGTACGGAGGAACCGCTTTGAAGTTGTGTTGGAGTCAGACCGTGACCCCCTGACCTCGCCAGATATGTATCAGTGTGGACGCATCACAGGTCCCGTGACCCAACAAACCGGCACGTTCAGTGGCAGTTTTATTTACACTCCAGTTTGGTACGACCGCGTCAGGAAAAACAACGATTTTAACGTTAATGTAAAAAGTATTTAGCAACAAAACAATGCGGAACTTAAAGTAAACTTGTTAACAGACCAGAAAATGTAAAAAGTGAAACATCGTTGATTTTTATGTTGTTCACTAGATCGCTACCTTAAGGTCACTCAAGGTAAGAATTAACAACTTCGAAGGAAACCACATGGGTATTTTCCTATATATTTTTAACTGTGACCATTGTCTAGGGTCCACCATTCCCAAGATATAAGTCAGTATGTGCTAATTGTTGGGTTCTCAACTATAACAATGCTAGCATGTTCATGTACACTTACCTGTATTACATCCCTCACAGACAGACAGGTTTGGAAATGAAACAAATAATAATAATAATGATAATAATAATAATAATAATAATAATAATAATAATAATAATAATAATAATAATAATAATAATAATAATAATAATAATAATAATTGCAATGATCTCAATTTACTGACATAATGTCCAATTGGTTGGTATCCATTAACTGATAAGTACCCAAACTGAAACATTTCTTAAAATCAGAGATTCACAACTTGCAAGCCAGTGGAAACTCGTCTAATACTTTTACAAGGAGCTTATCAAAAACGTTTCAGCATGACCTGAGAGAAAGTTTTAGACAAGTTGAAAATAGCCAAAGCAAACAAATTATCATTCAGCAAGTACAACCTTTTGATTCAATTTCCCCCAAAAGAGAGGCCAGTGTGACCATGTCATTCAACCTATAATACATCGCCTTGGGGTATACTCTCAAGTTTATTCAGGTCACTAGTCAAGCTCCTAGGGTGACATATAGGATCACTCTAGGGTGTTGAAAGTTTATTAACTGACAATAGATCTTTCAAAGTTCGAATCCTTGTTGTTTGTGTTTTCAGTTTCAATATTTTACGTGGCAGAGTAGTTTAGCGCAAAAACTGCCACTTGTTTTTATTAGGTCCTTATTGTATACAACTGGGCCACAAACAGAAGGCAACGTACAGCATCAAACATTTGTGAAAAACCTTCACTGATTCAAAAGTATCTTTATTTTGAACTGCAGTATGCCATAAGAAACACTGTTGTGATCTACATATAAATGTTCCTGTTCAACTCTTGGGGTTGGGTATCATGAGTGAAATCTGTATCTGGATACTTCTCGATACAGAACTGTAATGATATGTAGCAAAACATATGGTGTAGCTCTTTCCCCACGAGTACAGCACGATGGCGCTATAGTATAGACCCATATCTTTTACATGTATTATAAAACATGAAAAGCCTATATTAATCACTCTCCCTGGCACAAATGTTGGCGTATACTTTCCTACCCACTTGTTTAGTGAAGGAAACTGAAATACTTGGAGAAAACCACCATGCACAATCAGTGTGGTAGGAACTATTTCCACTTGCTTCCTCAGGTGTGACTCAAACCCGGGCCGCAGATGTGAAAGGTGGGCCTCTTGAGGCTCCGTCAACTGTGCAACTAATGGCGATATGTTTCTCAGGCATGATTTTATGCTGTAATAAAAAGCAGATGTCCAAAATGCAAATTTTGGCAATCCATACAAACTGTTTTGTAGCAGTATATGCCAATGCGACTAATTTGAATGCATTGGTGCGATTAAAAATAAAAAGAAATGCACAAAACATCTAGTACGTACTCTGAAACAATAATTGTATGATTCTTTATTGAATCAAGGAACGATTTATCTATATATCATTAAGAAATATAAATTAATACGTGGAAAAGATTGTATCGAAAAATACTAGTACCCAGAAAACATGTCACTCTATGATTTGGTTTAATAATTGGGTCCTGATATGGTATTTTGGTAATACCATGCACCAATATAAACTGTACAGCCTGCTGGTCCAGAGCATGGGTTTATTATTTTTAAGTTATCCATTGAGGCCATTTATTTCAGCTCCAAGAAGCGTCTCCAAAGAACGGCAAGAGGTTGTGTTGCATCACCTGGGTCATCATTTTGTGTAGAGAAGCTTACCAGAAAGCACCAATGTGACTAGGTCAAAACGAAGAAGACTATCCTAGACCAGAGGTCTGTGCAACAATTCAAACATTTTATCAATTACGGGATCACGATTAAGAACATGAAGAATAATGCTATGTTGTGGCCACACTAACTTGTTCCATTCACTCTCTGTCAAAAATTTAGTTTTAAAGTACCCATATAAGCCTATACTTTAATAAAACTTTCATTGCATTGTATTACATATCTTGAAACTGTAACAATTCCAAATACATATACATTGTATTTGTGTCTTTTTGTCCAAAACCACTTTCCTGGAAGTCATTATCCTATTCCGTAGTCCGAGCTCTCTACACTTTATTAGCTAACCTGTCACTGTCTAACCTATATATGAAATATATGTGGAAGTACTATAAATTAAAGGGTCTTCAGCACGTAACTATGTTATTTATGTTATTTCCCATGGTTGGAAAAAGAGCAACCACTGGTGAAAATCTCCAATATCCGAGCTAAACTCCATGTAGTGTGTCTGTCAGAACTATTTCTACCTGTGCCACCAATGCTACAATAATATGAAGAGCTGGTTCAACCCCTGCTTTAGAAGCCTAAGTACCATAATCGCGAGCCCAACCTGAACTGCATGTATTATTCACATGGATGATACAGATGCAGATCCTGTCAACTATTTTTCAATTGAAGCCATCATTACAGGGACATGAACAGCTCCCGTCTCAAGCCCACTCCTCTACAGTTCCAATTCCGTCCCAATCTGTGGTCCTAGTTTCACAGTCAGTCCCCTCTGTTCCTTCCTCCGGGAAGGAGTGTGTGAGGAAGAAGAGGAGGGATCACTTGCATTGCCCTAAGTGCAGGAAAGGAAAGAAGCAGGCTGGGTTCCCTTTCCGGTCCCATACCCCATCTTTGGAGTTCTATTCCCATCTTTGGGAAATTTTCTCCCCAGCAATGTATGTGCACAGAAATATGAACATTTTTCTTGATCTGGTACGAATGCGAGCAGAAAAATCAGTTTTTAAAAACAACGTTCGCATGTTAAATACAACTGCCCTAGAATAAAATTCGATATGGGTAATTTGCTGGCACTAACACAATGAAACCGATGAAAAACTTCATTAATCTAATTCCTTATTAATGAAATGGTCCTGACTTCAGTTGTATTTTTATATTGTGGTGGCGTGGGCTTACATGTGCAACACTTTGTACATAATATTCAGCTTTTCACTGTGTGTGCAGTTTCATGTTTCTACTGCCTTGTCACTCACACAGAAGTGTCTTGAAATACATACATATATATATATATATATATATATATATATATATATATATATATATATATATATATATATGTGTGTGTGTGTGTGTGTGTGTGTGTGTGTGCGTGGAGAAACAAGCGCTGCAAAAAAGAGAGAAAAAAAAGTGATGTTTTTATATTTTTATAGCCTGCTGCATGTTGGAGAATCAGGAAAAAACACAAGTAAAATATTCAGAAGCAGATCAGATCACCAAAGAAACCGGAAGAAACTGAGGCTCACAGAAAAACGTACTTGTTTGCATGTATTGCCAAGCAATGTAATAAAGCATTCTATGTTGATTCGCAGCGTGAATGTTGCATATCAGTTATCATGACACCCGGATCGTGTGTTTAATTGTAAACCGCTCTTTCTTGCTTTACTGGTACTTTGATGAACATAGTTTATTATCCTTCAAATTGGGCGCCCTTTTATAATGCGAATGATTATGCTTGAATATCCGAAATCGGTTTAATACTATTGTCTGAATAACTGTCACACTTATTTGTAGTCAAGCGGCTTCACTTTTCATAGGCGAATACAATATACTTCTTCATTGAGACAAATCTTTCTGTTCTTGAAGATAGCATCACGTACATCCGATTGATATATTCGTGTTTGTTTGTTCATGGTAAATTACTTTGTGACGTTCGCTTTCCCCACAAAAGTCATATTGAAAGGAGGTTTGAACAGAATAAAAATAAAACAAAATTGACAGTAATCACGTGACTGCCTGAATATTATATGGTAAAATGTTTGGCTTACGAAAATATTTTCTATTATGTGTGCGACAGCGGAAAATGTATCAGTTATGAAAATTCCATAAATGTGCTTGGTATTTTGACCCTTGATAGTGGCCATAAATTTTTATTTGTACTTTTTGTACAAAGGAACAAGTAACAACGAGCATGATAATTTTGCACAATTTTTATCTTCAGACGCAGAGAAGATATTTGTGGACATTTATATTACCGGAAATGGTCATAACTCACATCTGTATTATCAGCGGTGATATGATAATATACTAGTTTAAATTAATATAATTTTGATATATCCTTTTCACACAGGTAAGCTTACAAACTAAAGGCCTATCGAGCCTATGGTAATACACATTTCGGCATGCAGCACTTGGCCTCAAACAGAAACGTGATACTAGTTACGCATTTCATATTTTATAAAAATAAATGTGAAAGCTATGGCATGTAAGTACATGTAATGATTACATGCTAAATAGCGTCTTATTTGAAGTGAAGTTTCCTAGCTTGTGTGATACCTTTAAAGCAGAGTGCACCTCTCTCTCTCTCTCTCTCTCTCTCTCTCAGGAGGAAATGTGTAATCATTTGCGTATATATCGCTGCAAACAAACAAAAACACCTCTGTTGCCCGACAGAATCCCGAAAAAATAACTGGACGAGGTATGGACGGTGTTTTTGCCTATTCATCCATGACAAGTTCAAGTTATTATTATCATTCTGTGAAGTTACACTTCATGAAGTAATCTTGACAGTCAAGAATTCGGATTAAAATCATGTAGCGTCATTATGCATGTCTTTCGATGTGTCAGAACTGATACAAAGAATACTGAGAATTCTTTGCCTTCAAATGTAGGCCTCAGCTGCCCATGAGAGAAAATAAAGTGCACCAAGAAAGTTTCTTTCTCCCTGGCCATATAGGCCTATTAATACAGTTATACAGTGCACATATGGATTAGTGTACAGAACAAATTAAGTCGCTTGACCCAGATAAAAAATACTAACATGATGTATAAAGGTAATTTGTGTAAGGAAACATATTTACTTGATGTTTGCTGCATGAACTATGTACAATACGTTGCAAGATTAATTTTTAAACTCCGTTTTCATAGTCTTCAGATTGCAACTGGACGACACACAAAAGAAATTTAACACAAAAAGTTCCTATCCGGGAAAGATTGTGTCTTTAATACAAAAGAAATCCAACACACAAAGTTCCTGTCCAGGAAAGGTTGTGTCTTGAATACAATTGGGATGATGTTGAAATAATTCACTTTTTAATTGATTGCACCAGTAACGAAAATGGAAATGAATGAATGAATTTGATTCTTCAAATATAGATAAAGAGTTTGTAGAAATCATGTTCGGTAAAAGAAGCCGCGAATCTGATTGGTTTTTGACTTTGGACATTAAAATGATAACATGTCATATGATCGTGTATTGCGTTGAATACACATCCACGTTCAACAGGTTATAAATTTAGCATACCTAAGGACATAATTACCTGAATTGTAAGTTGTAGTTTGAATAACCAATTCATATTGTATATTCAAATTAACATACACACAGGATATATTTGATTCCTAATTAATATTTGATTCTAAAATATAACATAGCAAAACACTATACTGTTAATATCTTTAAACAGGTGCAACTGCGCAATGTGGCTAAGACTAATCAATAGACCTATTCAGCCAAACAACATGAAGTAGGCTAACTCTGTTTTCCGAGTGCAAATACTTTGCCTCATTTGCAGATTTTAGCAAACAGTGTAGTGTTTTCAGCCGACAACGCTTTCTTGAAATAGTGCCTCAGTTTCTACGAATCTTTGATATGTCAGTGCTAAATCTGACAACAAATAATAGTCCTGTAAAGTGAGGGTGTTGTTAATTCGATCTGCAGTGAACTTGAAACGTCTGATTGAGGTCACATGATCAGTTATACGTGATTTTACCGTAGTTCAGCAGCCTATTCACCTGTCACTTTTCATTTTAATACACATTTTAATTTTGACCTGGAAAGCTCACCATTGACCATTTGGTTGTATAAGAACTTGTATGACTCTGCAGACATAGCCTACATACGTTGATCACTTTGCTGTTCCATGACCTCATTAGACCTCGCAAAGTTTACACAGCATTCCGGGTGATACTGTTTTGGCCAAATTTCCATTTTTCTTTGGGGTAAGATTTTGCGATTCCTTGATTTTACATCGACAGTGCCGAGACAAAATTTCATAAGTCAGTGGGTAGGCCTGTGAGAATACCAACGCATAAACCAACCCCCATAATGTGAGATAAATCCGTTTTTGTTTTGTTTTGTTTTTGTCATGCGCCATCAAAAGAGATAGCGATGCTGACCATTGCTGTGCTTTATAATATATATACATAATTTTTAATAGACTCCGCAGACCTTGGGGCGAGGTTGGGAGTTGGTGTCCAGACACACCAATGTGTGTCTGGCCGCCTTTTATGACACTGATGCTGTCGCCATTGCCACGAGAGGCACTGCAAATTAATGCTACTGCCCTCTGAAGACTTTGAAGTCAACATCATTCGTCGTTGCACTCTAGCTGTCAAGTGCCCGAAGCTTCCAAACGAAAGTTGCGGATTCAGTGTTATCCTATCCTGGCACATGTTACCGCTCGGATCCGTTGCCAGAATAATATGAAAGAGGTTTAATCAGACGGAAAGGTGGTCCATCCCAGGGAAACTTGCAGAAGAATCAATACATGGAATTCTGGATCATTAATCAGCATGTTGATTGGGTTTAAGTCCATATTTAGCCGTCATTATAGTTTTACAGTTTAATATGGCTTCCAATAAATGTATAAAATATACCGTCTTGTCTGCGACTTTTTCCCCATCACAGAGAATACTAGAACGCACAATGAAATAAAAATCAGCTTTTTGAAATTTTGCTGGCACGAGCATTAACATAGCATGTACACCGGTTTTGGAGTGTTAACAGCTGGATACCATGCGATAAATAGTTAAAAAAAACATTACCATATTCATAAGCTTAATACGAATGTGAAGATACAAATTTACTCCTGACATAAGACAGGCATTCACCCATACAAGGCAACTTGGTAATTTTGCACCAGTCCTTTTAACTTTTGAAATATTCTTCATTAACTGAAGAGATAAGTGTTTCCAAAATAATTAGGCCCAGCCACTCAAAACAAAAATTTTATCACTTGTGCTAGAGATTAAAACAGAGAAGCCGTACAAGAACCCCATATACAATTCAAGTCTGGGGAAAGAATGCTTGCATTTAGTGACAAGTACGAGTCTGATTTTTTTTTTCACTTTTCAGGCATGACATTTGAAAAAATACTGCACACTTTGCAGGAAAAACACTTGTTACAAGTCAGCCGCCATTCAAGCATGTCAAACTCATTTTAGTGTGTGTAGTAGGGTGGCAGGCAAAGAAGAACCCAGACGTACACTTATGACTTTGAATCTAAACTTTTAACAAAATATTTTACAGCACTAGGGGAAATGCTTCACAATAATAGCAAAGACAGAAAACAAAGTATTTTGTAATGACTGAACGGTTACATTGCCACATCACATCATGAAAGACACACACAAGACATTAGCTGAAAAAAACCGTGAAACTCAAACATTTTTTGAATGTTTATTGAATACAGCCATAAAAATATATCCATGGGCTGCTGATGGCATCAGACGTGCAATTAAGAAAATGCCAGCAACTCGAGAAAAGCCATGCACATGAGTACTGTGCGAGCCGGAAGTTAGAGACTTCTGCATCAACAAAAGTATAATGATGTATTTATGGACAGAAGCCTATGTGCATTACTTTGGATCACCTGTGGGCTTATTGGAATACTGTGACAAACACATAAAAATCGGGATATTTCTTCCCAATGCAGACATGATCATGGGAAAGTTATTCTGCATTTCAGATTAATGCTGTTCATTGTGATTATCCTGTGTGAGGGATAGCTTGTGGGTGTGTGACCGTGGCCTCATAAACAGGTTCATGTACATGAATTTTACTGTTTACGTGATATCTTGAGAACTGCCTGAGCTAAGCATTTGGCTATTTTTATTATGGGCAGAGGGTGTGCAAAGGGAGCTGTCCTTGCCTCAAAATAGAAAGGAATAACCCCTACAGCAAGCAAAATATATTTTCAAATCATGACTATCAATACCTGTGACTCTTTTGTCATAGTTTTGAAATGTCTTGGGTGCATTTTAGCTACATACCAAGCGTGCATAGCACTGCTGCCACCACGTTCATGCGGCAAGAAAAGCATCATCGAATTGATTTCATATGCACCATGTGCCTTAGAAAAGTCTTTGAGACGTGGACAAGACACCTCAAATGGACAGACACTACGATTTAAATAAAGCCGACTAACAAAAAACTGTCTGCCTGCATTACTTACTGTCACTGCCAGTGTCTCATCCATTGAGGACATACTGCAGCAGTAACAACTTCATAAGGCTGCCTAAAATTGGCCAATACCCAGCTCCGTTTGTCTTGTGGTTGTATCCTAAGAATTTTCAAGGTCACAAGACACTAGTGACTTGCACTGCTCTCTTGATATAAGGACAACTATTTCAGGTACAACCTTAATCTTTCACATTGTGGTTGTCCTGTTAAAGGCCCAAGATGAGATGAACACGGTTGATTTTGTCCTAATTGCCATGGTAATATGACTACTTACTCAAGTAAGTATTTTGAGTTGTAACTTAAGAACTATGGAGTCATTGTTTTAAGTGGTCACCTGATAATTATCAAGCCTGTTTACTTGATACCTTCAGAACTATTTGAGGAAGCAGATTAATGCCGCTCATTGTGATTATCCTGTGTGAGGGATAACTTGTGGGTATGTGACCGTGGCCTCATTTACCGGTCCATGTACACGAATTTTACTGTTCACGTGATATCTTAAGAACAGCCTGAGCTAGGCATTTGACTATTTAGCCAGTACTGCGATATGTGTACAGGGCAGTTCTCAATAAATATGACCTTAACCTGATCACAAAAGTCACAGGACCACTTTGTTTTGTCTATGCAATGACAGCAGATGGCTGCACGGAGCACAGAGATGTCACGGTCCTTTTGTTCTATTGTGGATTTTTTGGTCAGATAATTGCTAAATTACAAATTATAGTAAAAATAGGTCTGGCCTATGTCCTAGTAAACGTTCATCACTAGGACGAGTTTATGGACCATTGAATTCCGTATACTACATGTATATGCTCAAAGTCCAGTTTCTATTGAGATAGTTAAATATATAAATGGGGCTAAAGATAAACTCGGCTCGGAGCTGAAGTACATAAACTCATGTGATTCAGTGAGAACAAATACAAGCAGTAAATCTGAAACACATCTGTAATTGCACGAAATCCATTGGTTATTTAACCAATCGTGTTGTTTTGATATTTTCTTTTCATTGCAGTAAACTACCAGTGTAAACGAAAACGTTAAGGCGAGGATTTTGCTCTTAATGAATCTACATCTGTGACTGACAGTCTTCAATCCCATGTTGTAAACAATGAATAAAGCGTGACAAACTGTTATGAGAACATCCTTTGCTCAGCTGAAATAAGTAAATATATCCCGAGCAAGCTTAAAGAGGATCTGGCAAACATTTTGTTGACCCCCCCCCCCCCGCCGACAATTTAAATGGTATTACTTTCTGTCCTGTTGTAGCATTACGTTCCACACCGTCACAGCATTTCTAATATTTCACTGGTCCTTCAAATATATCCGAATGTAAAGCAAAGATCCATCCAAGGTATGCTCACAGAATATTTGAAGAAAGTATGCCCGACAGGTGTGGAACTAACACAAACACGCACACAGACACAGACAGACGCAGATACACACACACACACACATATGTATATATATATATATATACATATATATATATATATATATATATATATATATATATATATATATATATATATATATATATATATATAAACAAGTCATTGACATTGGAAAACATTGAAGCACCGTGTCTTAATTATGTAAGGTCACGTGATATCCAGCAGTGACCTGATGCACTTCTAAGCACTTGTCCAAGTAGTTTCAGAGATATTTCCGAAATTGATTTAATTATTCCACGGAATTTCCGAAGTCACCGAAGCACACCTATTTCAGTACACTTGGGTGAGCGAAACGTTCATTGAGCTAAAATATCTAAACCGTAAGTTTCATGTGAAAAGCAAATATATAATTCTTTTTTTTTTTTTGTTGTTGATTGTTTCTTGTCACAAAGCGTGTCTTTGATGAGACATCAAATTCATCATCCAACGCTTATAGAAAAATACCTGATGTGTTTGGTGGTTACTTTTGTAAAACTGCAGAATTGCCATTTCTAATTTAGAGCTAAACCTGTTCCAATATTCATATTTTCACGAACAAGATGTACTATTAGTATTTGCACTTTTCGACCTCGTGTCTTTTAAATTCATTCGATTGCCTGTAATTGTGTCCGAGTTGAATGTGTCAGGGGCAGAAAACTTTCGGTGAGTGGTTGTCTTTCTACAAATTAATTGTTTCCAGGAGTCTCGCACAGTCTGCTCTCGCAACATACACATTATAAAGATGAAGAATCCTTGAAGACCATTGAAAATGCAGAAAACGTACTGGAATGGAATCCGAGCATCGTCTATTGCGAAGAAGCCAAATATCCAAGTGAGTCCTTAGTAAAAAAAAAAAAAAAACAAAAAAAAACAAAAAAAAAAAAACAAACGCAAAATGCTATATTTCTGTGCTGTACAAGTCACAACACTTTACTGGAATGTGACTCTTGAAAATCATCAGAATTAAACACAATATTAGGGTTTTAAAGTATATGTGAATGGGCAGTGCTGAGTCACGTGTGGAAACATTGTCGAAAACTACTCATATCGCATCTATTTATTAGTTGTTTCATTATCAATGACTGCCATATTTTGGATGTTAGAAAAGAGAACTTTTTCATGCACAATGTTGAATAAAGAATTACAGTGTCCCATCAAACATGAACACATGTACACTTGTATATATATATATATATATATATATATATATATATATATATATATATATATATATATATATATATATATATATATATATATATATATATATATATATATATATTGTCTGATGAAGATGTTATTCTGTTATTTATACCCCACAAAGTGAAGTTGTGTAAATAGATAATCATCTCAAACGATTCTGAAAGAACGTACCTAATAAGATAAAGATCATGAGACCAGCCTGTAACTGTAAACAACTTATATCAGAATCTTGTCTCCCCTTCATGACCTTGAGCCTGTCACATGTAATACCCTTGATGACCAGGATGAAGACAATGGTGTTGATGAGAACGATTAATCCCACTGGCATCATGAAAGCATAGTGAAAGGCATCTTGTGCCAACCAACAACTGTTGAATTGGAAAAAAAAATAAAAGTATAACAATAATGTTAAGTATTTTGGATCACATACCAATATCTTCACAAATTAAACATTAACCGTTTGTACCCTTTCTTTTTAGCGAAGCATATAAAAAGATGTTTGGATAGCGGTACCATTGTCATTATGCAACCGAAGTTTATTTCTGCGTTAGTACTAGTCAGTCATTTTAGAGCAAATAAGGTGTTTGTACGTCTAAATGTAATCCATCCCACCTGCTGATATTTTATTTTAAGGACTGATTAGTCACGTGTGTCTCATTGACAAGTAAATAAACGCATGTTGACTTGTACCTATTCAAGTGTGATGTAGCCTTTATTTGTAGCCATTGGATGGGTGGGAATTGAATTCACAGCAATATACTTCAAAAAAAAAAAAAAAAAAAACTCACTAGTTCATATGTCCGCGGAACTGTGTATAGTCCACTCTTGCAATCGCAATCAGGGCTAAAGCTGGGATGCCTGGATTAAAAAAAATCCCACATACACAGGAAATATTGTTTCTTATTTGATTACAGCCATTGTCAATAAGTGAGTACCGTTAGGCTACACACAAACAGTGTTTGGCATCTCAGGTGCACGGACAAACCAAACCGATGTCCACATGTCCGTATACTGGTTGATATTCTTGTCATGTTTCGTACGTGTACGTCATACTGTTGGAGATACGTGCGACAAAAGTTTTGAAATTGGATTATGGTCATTTTCACTCCGTCATCAATGTCAATGTCGGAAGTAAGCCTGGATGGCTGGACAAACAAAACCTTGCGCATCTTCATATGCTGGTTAATAAGCATGTGACGTTTCATGAGTGTAGATGAAACATATTTGGAGGTATGCACAACATAAGTTCTGAGACAGACAAGCGCGCATGCGTGGGTGGACAAGAACAAATCTACTTCTTTGCTGTTGGGTCATAAAAAATGGATCTCAAATTTGAAATTTTCGTTGTTCGTAAGATAAAAGTATATGAAGTTCAAAGGATGAAGTTGCAATACTACCACGCCTTTGAGGACGCATGTGCCAATATGTACAACCTTATGCAGAGAATCAATCTAGAGTCCGTGTATAAGGTGAACAGCGTAAACGTCAGTTTTATGCAGATTTGGGGTTCTAATTAACATTAAATGAGTTGAATCAAATGTATCAAAAACTGACAGTAGCCCCATGTAGTGAACAAATTTGGTGGAGATCAAGCCCACGTCTGAAGAGGATACAAGCTACGGTTTGGGAGAAAAAGTCAAGAAGACACTAAAATTCTTTAAAAAGGCAAAAAATAATCACAGCACCACCTGTTGAACAGTTAAGGTCTAGAGGTCCCCAAAAGAGCTCCTATGCAATTTCAAAGCAATTGGCTTTCCGATTTTGAGAAAATTTCTTCCACAATTTGCCCCCGCCCCCCCCCCCCAAAAGGCACAAAATATCATGACAAAAACCCAATGCACTGCTGCATAATCATTTAAGGCAAATTGATAAAGGCCCACTGAAAATACCCCCTCCCCTTATGTTTAAATTTGAATTGAATCTGGTTGACCATTTGGAAAATATAAACAATGTGACTCACAAGTCAGCTGAGCTTAATACTTCGCTAGCATAGCAAATATCTTTAATAAACTGACATAAAATCAAGTGAAGTTACCCTGTGACCTTGAATATTTGAGCAAGGTCATCCAAATCCACGTTGTACTGTTCCCTTTCTGAGGATCATCAACATATCTCATTTAAACGTCCACCTTCCCACAAAACGTTCCTTGCCAAGTTCGATGATCAGTGTATATAAATTAAAACCGTCGGACTCATCATGTGGCCCTATATCATTTTACCAATACGAAACAAAAATATTTGGGAAGCATTATCTGTTTCAGGAACTTGGTTCTACCCCTTGTTAAATCGCCAACAAGTGTGAAAAGGGTCCAACAAATGGTCTATATCAAGACTATGTATCCGCATGCTAACTATTCAGACCGGTTCACTTATTTTAAAAGCAAAAGATATAAACACACACACACACACACACACACACACACACACACACACACACACACACACACACACACACACACACACACACACACACACATATATATATATATATACATGTTTAAAATTGTCAATGATGCCGAACTAGGTACTCACCCCATGCTGGAATCCCAACCTTCAACATAAATAAATGAATCCTGGTCTTGAACACTTTCACAAATTTCAGGTACTGTACAAGTGCCTCGACCAGCATCCACATAAAGGCAGCCATCAGGAAATAATAGAGCAAAGCAGCCACAACCATACATGCGACGTCACTGTCTGTACGCGCAATGCCGACCAAGAAAAGAACGTTGGTGGCAAGCAGGGCCACGGCTAAGTTAAAAAGAACTTTCTGTGAACGAGAAACCCTTAATTTTCTGAAACAAAGGTGGGAAACGCAAGGTTCATGATTCAGTAAACGGTGTTCATTTCTATAAGTATATAACTTCTCAAATACTAGTTAAATTCACAAAAAGTTAGCTTCCTTTTTTTTACGTGTTATTTATAGCGACGATGGTTTACATGTAGCATTCAACCAGTCAATAACAAACAGCTAGACTGACATTGAATAGGATATAAGTATACAATTCAGTTAACCTGATTACGTTCCTTTTTGTTCTCAGTGAAACCAGTTTAAATCCACTTTCTCAACCATCGGACCTAGTATAGTCTTTGCAATACACCAATTAATTGTCTTTTCTAAGAAAAAGTACAAATCGCATCCCTACCTGAAAATCACGAAGGATATTATCGTGAAGGACAGACCGACAATGGACAGTGATACCCCTATAATGCTGATAACGGTCAGAGGTAGTTTGTGCTGGGCTTGGATTTCAACACCTGGATGCCAGTTCTAGTAAAATAAGATTTGAAGTTACTTCTTGTCTGCATGGGGAAATGCAGGGGAAGGCAGTTGGTCTCGCACACCAAATTCTTCGTGTTGGCGAGCGGCTCCTACTACGTTGCCTCCGATCGCCGTCAAAAGTACAAAATAACACACATCTGGGCTACAAGAGCAAATCACTATGACCCTAATGTAACAACAAGAAATGGTAATTTGACAGTACAGAGATTATTGTAAAATGTAAAAACCTCAAACCGAGTAATTGTGATCCAGTCGAAAAGTTGTACAAGCGGATGCACTGGGGTACGATTATTAACGGATCAGGCCAGTGTGCTTATAAACTTGATGTACCTTGACACTTGGTTTACACATAAGAAGGCACGTACTCTCCCACGTGAAAGAACACCAAATGAAAATACATTTGTGAAATACAAGTCTTATACACATGCTAAAGGTAAGCAAAACTATTTTGACATTGTGGTAATTAAATGATCTTTCTCTGTTCAATGATCAGCATAGTAACTTATCGGATGAATGGATAGTGGGGAATTTATGAACAAATGTGAAATGAGTAGGTGAAAAATATGGATGATGTTCACTTACCACTAGAATTGCAAAGTAAGTGAGGTGATTCCACTGGCAAACCACTCTGCCAGCTTTCATGCCAGCATTGGTGCCACCTTTGGAGTTCCAGCCACCACTTCCGTTATTTGCTGAAAACTCCCAATATACACAAACTGGATTTCTGCCTGATTCGTTCTGAATATTAAATAAATCACAGGATATAGATGTATATGCGACATATACAACACAGTCTTTTTGACACCACAGTCACTTTTTTGCCAGTATAATGCGTAATAAGCTTGTAAAGGGCGTTTCAAATTCGGTAGACATTTTGAACTGTGGTCTTTTCAGATGTTATAAAGCTTATATTGCTTGGATGAATCCATTTTAAGAATAATCAAATGGAATGGTTATCTCGCATGCTGAATTAAAACATATTGTTGTCCTTACACATATACCATGAAACTGCACGAAAAATGCGGTTTTTTGTGTTCTCGTAGTTTTAGTATCAAAAGCAAAATTGGACATGAATCTTTCAAGGAAGACGCTTTTTTATGGGTTTATGCTACTCTAAGCAAAACCTGACAGGATATATACCGTATATTGAACGATGAGACCTGTACTACCGATGGGGAAATGGATACCTAGAATTGACAATTGTTTGTACTTTAGTAGAATGATCTTTGCAGGACAGAGCTCGATTGTGTGCAGCAGATGACACGGAAATACACACTTGGCGTACCTTTAATGGTAGAAATGAAGTCAGAATAGGCTCTGGCAGATTCTGCAATTTGATGTCACCAAAGGAAGCTGAGACAATACGACTATTGATAAAAGTTTGTTCGCGAGACAAGTTGTTCTTTTGCGGAGGACAATAAAACAATTTAGTGTTGGCATATGTGACAAACAGCAAACGATGCCTGGTGTGGCCAAGTGCGTTATGGTGATGTCCATGTTGATCGTTACCTCCTGTGTACATGAAAGTAAAACGACTTAGAGGCAATTCAAATGTCAATAATGCATGTTCTCAAGTGCACATAGCGTATATGATTTTGCCTCAGATATTTGTCAAAGCAAAACGTGTGTTTAGACCCGCCTACACGTGCACTCCACGTGAACCGGTGAAAATGTTAAACGGCCGGAGACTTTATGAGCAGTTCGCCATTTAAAATATTTTGTGCACACACCATCAGAAAAAAATTAAACAACAACAACAACAACAACAACAACAACAACAACAACAACAACAACAACAACAACCATAACAACAACAACAGCTTACTTAATATCCTGTGTAAACGTTTTAAAGCTTTTTTTTGTATTGTAGTAACACGCTTATCGGTCAAAAACTTATTGGCACGCTGAGAATTACATAGATATTTGAAAATCAATTTGTGCCTGCCTTTTAACTCCATACATTTTGTGCTGTATTTCATTCAAAAGAAATTAGCAAACACTGAATATAACTGTCAAATTGCTGCCAAGGTATGTACAAGCGATGAAACAAGCAAAACTCATTCACGTGTATGCTTCAGGGCCTTTTGAATTGCCGACTTTGGCAGAAGAATCATTGCCTCTGTCTGCTTATAGTCATCGTCGTTCAACTTATTGAAGGTCTTGGACGAATGTTTATGAAAACCAGGTGACGTATCATTAGACATAATCCCAAAACCAAAGACGGGACTTGTAATGTTAAAGACGTCCCAAACTTCCACAGCTACCATTGGTTGAGTGAATCGTAGATGTGTGTCATTTCCTAAGTCCATATTTTGGGTAAATGATTCCAAAGACTTCAGAATTCTGGAAACAGAAACACAACTTAGTTCGAGTAAACTCTTCATACCCAAAGTCTTTCGTGCTGTACGATACATATGAAGCACACCAATAAAAACACACTTGGGTTGTAATATTTTATCGGTCATCCGAATTATGAAACAGACTCTTTTCATTTGGTCGCATTACGTAGAGGGTTGTAGAAGAACGGTTAATTGTGGATCTTAGACTAGTGTACAGGTAGTTGACATGCCGCAGTATTTAACTGCGTGGATATTATAGCATACATGGAATACGAAATTGAAAGCTCTAGTCACTTTACGTGATGGCATGTTGACGAAATAAAATACCATTTCTAAACGTAAAATGATATTTGCGCATGTTTAAGTGCCCCACATTACGTAATTTCAAGATTTTGTCAATTCACATTTTTAGCACAAATTATTTTTTTTAGAACTTCTAATCACATAGTAAAAAATAGTTAAAGATCCGGAACGTCGCTTTCCTTTCCTTGCTTCGAGAAATTAAATACCACTCTAGCTTACAGGAGGCTCAGTCATCTTGCTGTAACTGCATACATTTTTGGTTTCCAAAAACCGTTGCAATATGTTCAAAATCTGTACTTCAGTGCTTTTTCATGAATGTTTTTATATCATTTATGAAGAAAAAGTTCGTAGCTAGTTAGTTTAAAATTACAATGACTATGTCTGGGTACCCATAGACTTCATCTACTTCAATAGGGGGCATTCTGATTTTTTTATGGATCATGCAGTCTAACTTTTTTAAAAAAAACCCTAAGGATCCTAATGGACTCCTTTCACAATTGCTAGCATTGTGCCTTGAGAAGCACTTAAGTATCCACTAGCAGGCAATCTTCTTATTTTTAACAACTTTTAAAAATTCTATAATGCTAAATACAGGTATATATTAGCGTGACTTATATATATATATATATATATATATATATATATATATATATATATATATATTTACATACATATATGTGTATGTGTGTATGCGTGCGTGTGTTTGTTTAATTTTGGCCATGGTCAGTCATATTTCTAGATATGATGACCTCTCAGGCGGGCTAAGCGTTCATTGTTGACAATCCTCTAATAACTCTTTTTTACTTGTCCAAAAACCATTGGCCTTCCTGATAACTTACATAACGTTCGCCTCTACCGAATGTGTTCCAAAGGGTCGTCCTTCTGGACTAGTACTGTATGCCATTTTCTTAAATTCCTAAGGGGAGTTGGGGTAATGGGGCAGTTTGGGTTTAGGTTTCAGATGACAACACTGCATAATTATATAAAGATGGGACCATGATCATGCACGTAAGCGTGTTCCTCTCGCACGGCTAGGTCCAGACCACACATTGGTAATTTTACTTAATTCTAACATTTGCAGGGCCATTTCAAGACATTTTTGTAATCGAACAATAACTCGAAAATTGTTTGCTACTGTACAAAGCAAATACCCGCCTTTGGTTTTTAGATTAAGACTGTACTTATTTTCAAGGTGACAGGGTCATAGGCCTGCTTAAACAAATGTGAGTTCACAGTGAGAACCCAAGAAGCATTTTGAAATTAAACATAAACATAATCCTCACGAACGATTAGGTCGAACCACCACGTGGTTAACCTTGACATCAGTCCCAAGGTCAAGGGGCCAATTTGGTAAGTTTCGTTGTTTAGAAAATACCCTAAAAACAATTTCCGCGAGGAGTTAGGGGTGATCTATTTTAAGTGTGTAGTCCTGAGCTGTATTCAAGGTGATAAGGCCACATTAGTTGCTTATTGTTTGGATCATAACTTAAAATCTATATGAGAAAGGAAATTGATACTGCAGAATATGATCTACTTTAGGGAATAGGATGAAACTACATATGTGTGTAACCCTGACCTGATTACCAACGATGTGGGTTCCCTGAATTTAGAACTTTGGTGTTCCAGTAATAACGCTAGAATTATTTGAGCTAGGATTTTGTAATTCCGCCACACACACTCGCACAGAAGTTACTCTCTTGCTAGCAACTACTGGAGTCCGTGTATGCACGGCCTGGTGAACAAGTAAATTTCACAAATTACAAATAATTGACAAAGAGAGTAGCAAATGAATTTCACAAATAACAAATAATTGACAAAGAGAGTAGCCTACAACAAACATTTCTACCAAATACTCTGGCTCACTTTCAGGGTGTTGTTGTAATCAATGGAATATAATTTTACGGTGAAAATGATAACAAATATATACACTATTCAGTACCATGCAGTACAGTTACTTCCCGTACCTATGTGAAGCATTATTCTGTAGCTGGGCCAGGTGAAGGTTGGTGCGGTTAACCATTAGCATTTGGTTCACTATCTGCATGAAGGCATTTCCAACCTACGAAAATGGAACACATGCAATTCCACTACACTCTGCCATAAACAAATTTTAAATATGACAAAAACACTCCCTCCCCCGAAAAGTAGTCAGTATTCTCTGTCACATGGTCAAGCTTTTATGATGTGGACACAAACGTGTGGATAAAGGTATAAGGAGATGCAGTGTGTATATTGTATACTATTTGGTATCATTACAGGGGTGATGGTTACTTCGTGTGATGTTGTGTGTATTGGGGACAACAAAAGGAATTAAACCCGTCTTTACGAAACAATGAATAGTCACATATGATTTGCCCTATACAGGATGGAAGTCCCGCTTACCATGAAATTAAAATGCTGTCATAAAATTAAATTAACATAATAAATTCCAGTAGATATACAATTTATTTACCGCACATAAATATGTGAATTTCATCCCTGCCTTAAATGTTGTGTGAAACGTTCAAAATAGATTCTTAAGTTATAGGCAAATGACCAAAGTGATGAATATTGCCTTGCAGAAGATACATACTGTTGCATTGCTTTCAGGTACTTTGGCTATATCTTCCAGCAGTTTCGAGGTGTAAATTATGTCCGGAATCGTAATACTTGTCACATTAGCCGTCAGAGCAGCAACATCCTGTGCCGTTACAGCAACGTTGTTCGCATTTGTTTTTCTCTTAATGAATAAAGATATTATAACACCTTTTTGTTGAAAATTCAAGATGGGAGAATTGCTAAAATCGTATAAACATAACGGCCAATCAATTAAAAATCATAGCAAAAATGACACAAATGTGTCTGGCATGGCCCAAACAAATATTTGTCATAGTATCAATTATTTTAGCATTATGCAAGTGTTGTCTGTTCTGCATCCATGGTTCCAAAATGTCAGGAATTTATTCATGTTCACAGCACTTTTTACAACATTGTCACCAAATCAGAAGCAAACTTGACATTGTTAGATTTTTTAAAAATAAATGCCATCAAGTTCTCAATTGCATTCCATCACGTTAGGTTTAGCCATTTATGTAACATCACTATTCCGCTCTAGTACTACAAGATGTCTCGAATAACTCTCTCTCTCTCTTTCTCTCTCTCTCTTTCTCTCTCTCTCTCTCTCTCTCTTTCTCTCTCTCTCTTCCTCTCTCTCTCTCTCTGTCAGTCTGTCACTAATGCATTACAAACAGTTCAAGTTCAAAGATAAGCACAATATCTTGTTAAATTACTGCAATAGTTTTCCTAACGTGAAAACATTTCGCCACAAGTATTTTACAATTGTATTTGCCTACCTTCACGAGGTACTTTAACTTTTGCGTAGCACGTGACCCGGAAATAGCGAAACATTGACCATGCCATGCGATATTATCCCATCGGGCTCCTGTTGTGACATTTCCTGAACATTCTGCCTGGCCCAGGGGCTCGCTGTCTGTGAAAAAGGACAAATGACGATAGTAGTAGTAATAATAATAATAATAATAATAATAATAATAATAATAATAATAATAATAATAATAATAATAATAATAATAATAATAATAATAATAATAATAATATTTATTATTAGAGCAGAAACAAGCAAAGTACAAATATAGGATTGGAGGCTAGGGATAATGCCCCCCAGATACTTCCTTTACCGATTAATGTTCAAATTTAACTAACTCTTGGATTAAAGTCAGCAAAGTATGATCATAAATCGTTCATGAACAGCAACGAGAGATGACATAGAAATACAGCTTGAAAGATATGTAAACATCCAGCATAGCCAGGAGCAGCATTGGGACATGCGGACATAACGTACAAACTGCAGTAAAATCTCCCATTGAGACCACTTCTTTACAGAGCCCATTTCTTTATGATTGATTGATTTTCGTTCGCAAAATCAGTACATAGGGTACAAGAGAACAGAAGTTAAAATATGATTATGTACATACATAATGACACATACTAATTTTGCCCGGGTAGCCCTTTAAATAAAGCCAAATGGCTTACTCGCAAAAGGGGCACTAAAACCATGCATATTTAAAAATGGAAATGATAATACATACATGTGTAAAAATTGATAAAATCTTTTTTAAAAGCAGGGAAAGCAAGGAAAAAAAGCAGCTAAAACAAGGTTTAGCTAGGTTGCACCAGTCTCACGAACATACGACAAGTATTCAACATTGGAATAGAGAAAAATCGGGAGAAATACTCTGTTGCAGGAGGTGTTTTATACTCCATATTTGTAGGGTGCTAAAGTTGGTGTAATTTTGATACTGTGAGGAAGGTTATTCCAAAATTTTATGCCTGAAGAGTAAAAGGATTCAGATATACCATTATTTACTACAGGGGTGCAAAAATTATTGTTGATCTGACAGGTATTAGGTTCATGGATCTGCAAGATCTTTGTGAAACTGGTGAACAAATAAGAAGGACTTGCGTAATTGTAAATCTTCTACATATGATTTAAACACAGTTGTTTCGCTAGGGTTTCTATGTTTAAGAGGCCTTCTGAAGCTAGATATGTTGGGCCGACAAAGTGAACCAACAACAATGGGTTTTGTCTTTGGGAGTAATATTTTTTTTCAGAAGGCTTCCAAGTAATTAGGGTTATCAATGTCAACAGGATGATGAAAAGCAAGGTCTGATCTGATCTGAAAGGCTCCTCCAACATGGTAATTTCTATTCTTTCTCAGTGCGAGGTATCCAAGTATAGAAATTTAATCATCTGTCCTGAAAATCGTCTCTGTAACTACCACTCCGCCACCAGTCTCTTGGCCAGGAGTCTTATCTCTGATAATTTGGGGGTAAAGTGACCTGGCGTTAATATGTGCAAAATGTAGGCCTTTGTTTTTGAAACACTCGTAATGGCTCCTATCTGTATACTTTGATGGTAAATTCGAAACAGAGTCATTTGAACTTTCTTGACAGCTATCGTTAAAGTTCTCTGTTATATGCGTAGCCTTATCAGAGTCAGTAGCAATGGGCTGAAAGGCATGTGTTTTAAGGAGCACTAAGTACAAACGTATGGAAAGCCAATGGTATTGAACTTGTAGTACGTATACAGATTGTCAGTAATAGCTCCACTTGTGCAGCGATTATGAATCCACGTGCCGCTGACACTGCAGGTTGCTGCTTTACTTGTACCCATAACACCTTTTTGGCACATTACACAAGGATGTCAAGACCACCAATTTACAGTTCCTTTTTTATTCTTATGTTTTCCCTCTAAAGCGCACTCCCTTTTTAAATCCCGTTTCCCACCGCTTATGTAGTCTTAATATAGAGATTCCACTTAATGTGTAAAAATTTATTTCAGTGTGGTAAATCAGACTAATTTCAAACTTAGTGTGGATGTATCTTGGGTGGGTTTCTACTGAGTGCTTCAAATGACCACGCTCCAGTGATTTTTTTTTTGAGAAATCTGGAAAAATATTTCCCCAAAATCGTTCTTTCTTTTTCTTTCCTTCTTTCTGTCTGTCCGTCTGTCTGTCTGTCTTTCTCTTTTCTGTCTTTCTTTTAAAACTCGGCCGTGATTGCTTAACCCTACTACTTCGAAATTGCATTGCCATACTTCTAAGGATTCCTGGACCTTATTTTTCACCAACTGGCCCTGCAATTTTTGTAATGTTTTAATGAATTTTTCAGTGTTAAAACAATTTTCGACTTATCCCAAAGCACAGCTGAGATAATGCTGAAACTTGGTGGAAATGTACTTTGTCGAAGGGTCCAGCAAAGACGTTCCTTGGGCAGTGCTGCTCTGTATCACCGATTTTTCAACGACTTTTTCTATTCGAGTAGTGTCGGTTAATCCATACATTCCTTTTGATTACTATGCACGTCAATAGGGAGATCAATGGTTATTCAAAGTCTCGACTTCTCTTAAAACGGTCAACCAGATTCACTGTCAGTTTGGTAGGAATTTACTTTGGATGTCTCTACCAAGTTTGAAGTGGAAGTGTCTGACGGTCCCTGAGAGATCGACAATGTACGAACGGACACGCATACTATTAACTCAGCTGACTGACAAATCAGCTGCGAAAAATCACACGAAAATTACGATAATAAAATTACAACACCAATAGCAGTAGTTCTAGAAGACTATTACAACTTCCCCCACGTGAATAATCACGGGCACACGTAGAAGAAATAATAAAAATCGCACAATTTCGAAGATAATCAGAGTAGTCACATGAAAGAACTATGAAACAATTATTAGCAAATCAAAGAAAATAACATCATTAATGTTAATACGCACTTCCTCAAAACCGGCCCCTTGACCAAATTGTAATTATTGTAATTGGACCCTGGATCTTCAGACATCATGGTCAATTAAGCTATCTCTGAATTAATCCATAATGTACATCAGAAAAACATGGTCGAATCTGAATACGAACTTTTCATGGAATGACACGATCGTATCCAATTATGCAAACAACGAAGTAACAGTCATTCACGACGCTAAAAAGTATTACAGCTGAAGACACATGCACATTAAAATTTAGATGAAATATTAGAGTCAAGGGAATATAATTTTTGCATATGATTACTGTCCGTATAGATCATAAAATCTGTGAGTGGATTTTTACCAAGAAAACAGACGTCTTCCGTCCTGCCTCTATGCCCAATTACTGTTTTTCTCCATGTTACTGGCTCCCCGTCTGGCCCAGCCATGTGTGCTTTTGGACAAGCAACTGGATGAATGGGAGCATGAGAAAAATACATCAGATAATAACATAATCTTTCAGATTCCAAATGACTAAAATCAGATTCGCGTACCTTAATGCAAATTCTATGTTTGTATGTGATACCTTAACGCCATTTCTGGGTGTGTATATGGTGTTTTATTAAGCTGGTACCATGTTCGGTTTTCACATTTTTAAATTTTCCTGTTTCAACGAAATAACGACATAATACGAAACAATCCAAACAAGAAGTGGTCCTTGGTTTTCGGAAAAGTATGGACATAATGCCACGTGATAAAGGAGCATATACCTGCTGGTACGATAAAACAGTACTTTTGGTTCAGAGAGAGAGAGAGAGAGAGAGAGAGAGAGAGAAGAGAGAGAGAGAGAGAGAGAGAGAGAGAGAGAGAGAGAGAGAGAGAGAGAGAGAGAGAGAGAGAGAGAGAGAGCGCTAACATTGCTATAGCGTTTGGTCATAACTTATAGAGTAAGTGTGGGGATTGTGTTTGATCTGGGATTCCGTTTAATTTAATCACTCTGTCGCGATATTGTGGTGGCCCTGAAAAGGGCTTTTTGTGTTTGCTTGAAGGTGTGGATGGGTAGATGGCGATTGTGCTCTCCGGGATTTTGCTGCATTCTTCTGCTGTCCCGGGCCCATTGTGGACCTCAAACCCGCACACAGTGATCACCAAGTTCTGAACGTGGCCGAATGGTTATAGTCTTTGCGTTTTGTGCCAGGACTACGGGGTTCAAATCCCGGCCGATAGTCGGTTGTATAGCGCCTCGTAATGATAAGTAGTCTGTGAGACGATAGCGGGGTCCACCATTAATGCTTAACTTAATGCGAACACCATTAATGCTTAACTCAATCGGCCTAGTAATTTAACTCATATTTTCAACCTTCTTAGATTTGTAGATGTTCAAATAATAAAACACGCACCTGTACTTCTGAGAACAATTTGTACACCTAGCCATCCACTCCACGCTTCTAGTCGGTTGTTTAGCTCCTCGTAAACACTGGGCTCCAGCTCCGTTTTGATCTTATCTACCAAGAAAATTCTGCGAGACCACCGAATGCGTATTCCTTTAAACTTGGGAGTCTTGTAGTAAAGAGCAAAATCTACCCGTGTCTCCTGGTCGATTCTATCAGAAAAGATATCATAAAAATGGTAATGCGTGTTGAACAGCGTGCTGTGTTTTCAAATATAGGCTTCAGCAGTGTTCTAAAAAGCTTCACGATATATGGAAGAGTTTACACATAAAGCATATACGCATTGGTTTTACACGGATTGTGAAATAAGTCAAGTACTGACTTCTCAATTCATTCTCCAGATTACAGAGGTAGACGTGTACATCCTGTCTGTTTGTGTAATGGAGGAAAGCGCAAAAACCACCTTGCACAGTCAGATTGGTAGGAGTTGGGTAACTTGGTACGCTCCTGTGGGTAAAACCGTCCAGAACATTTTGCCTGTTGGATACAGCTATATATATTTTGAGCAGTGTGAAAGAATAGCACTTACAGTACCTACCAGGAATTTGCTGATTGTTCTGTAAATATAATTTTAGATTTATTTAAAGGAAAATTACAGAGGAAAAAATTATTTAAAGAAAAATTACAAAGGGAAAATGAAATAAAAAGCCAGTCACTGCCAGAAAAGAAATTAGCAGTATAAGAGTAAAGAGGATAACGGGAGTTTGAAAAATTAAGTTCAGTTATTAGCAATGAATATCATTTTATTTTGCAACATTTAAATTTTCTAGTTCACACAAGAATAATAGATTTATTTAAAATACATTTTTAACTTGAAAATTTAGAAATCGAAGCATTAAAATGAATGAGAGAAATGTCAAGAAATTGAGCTCTCTATGTTTGTAGGTTCATTTTTAAATTTAAATTGTCTGTTTGTTTGGGGGGGGGGGTCAGCTAAATTTACTAAATACTTTCATCTACATGTTAGTTTGAAACCGTAAATTTTATTGGCTTAATACTACAATTCTTGAAATTTTAATTCTTTAGGATCATTAACGTCCTAGTTAGCTAAAGAGGCATTAGGGATTGTCACTCCAGATTGCATGTCATCGCCAGAGTAAAAAAATAGAATAGTTTTGGGAATGGGTTTCAAAGAAAAAAGATATGGCAGCAAACATCATATGGATGTGGTAAAAGACAAGAAAGGAAATATACCATGAATACCATCCATAGTGTAGTATCCAAGTACATGTGTAGGATGAGTATTTACTTTTTTACTAAAATAAAAATTCAGTTCAAATCTTAACAAATATTTTATTGTCTCCTGTAGTGACAAGTGTATAGCAGTGTATGTGTAAAGGCTATGCAGACAACGCTTCCTTCAGTTTCCCCCCTTGTGAAATTTTGTGCTTTTATCTTATTCTGCTCCTTACTTGGTTACTCGTTCTAGCAAACTCATTAGAAAAATAAGATTATCGCAATTAATCACTAATTTCACACAATCAATTTCATTTAGGTTTAATTTAAATATTTGTGATATATATATTAAACATGAAAACAAATATCTATCAACATCAAGTATGCCCTGGCACGGCACTATTTCCCTATAAGCTAAGTGCACGATTGTTAATGTAAAAATAAATAAATACATAATGATATAACACATTTAGAAAGTAAGAAAAATAATAAAATAAAGAATTTCCACAGTTTGTCAATATATTTTAGATATCCAGCAAAACTAATCATTTAGTGTTGAAATTTTGTGTCAGTGGGGTTAATGACACGATATTGCTGTCGCCTTTGGTCTAAATCGGTCCTCGAAGGCCAGGATTTTATGTCAACAGCTTCCCTCGGCACACTTTGCAGGCGTTGCTAAAAAGTGTGCTCAGAAAAGCTGCTAAACCAGACCAAATTGTTATCTGAGACTATCTAAAGTATACCTATAGGCTTGTTGGTACTTGAATGAAAGACCTTTGCAAGTAGATTTTAATGTATCATCCACATGCGTATCAATATGTGGCAGTTGAAGAGATATCGGGTCTGCAAGATCAGCTTTAGGCCTACATTAAAATTTTCATAAGTGAATGCAATTGAAATAATATCTGGTAATTCTTTTAACTAAGATTATGAACTAATTATTGCATAGTTCTGTGATTTCACAATAGATATGCATAGAATAATAATATTGTGGTTGGCATTTTTTTCCTCACAGTTTATATCCGAGATATGATGAATTTGCATCTCTTTCCATCTGAATTGTTAGGCACCTGGGCCTTATTGTGAAAATGCGATCCTTTTAACTTTTCCTGCAATTTATTAACACACTTTTTACAGATATATAAAATATAAGTAATCTGAAATAATTGATTAATTTTTTTTTAATCAGAACATTTTAGCTCTTTTTTCAAGTTGTACGAAGTTACTCTCATCACTTTTTTTCTTTCTCAACACAGGCAGTTATCTCCGCTTACTGAAAAATGTCAATTTGCAAGTATTTTATCTTTAAAAAAGGAGGGGATCAGTTAATTGCTTTCAAGTAAATTGCACGTTGGTTTACAACTTGACACAAAACAAACTTTCGCAAACTCACTTTGTGACTGGAAGTGAAGCTATTTTGTACGGTGACCTATTCACCCACGGTCGCCGTGGCAACAGGGGAATCCTGGGAGGCATGCTATCATAATTTTTCGCACTTTCGACCAATCATATCTTGAAAAATGTAAATATGCAGAACACAAAGGAAATCCCCAAGGATAGTCAAATGACAACAAGGCACAATGATTTCTTAGAATATGTGAGCAGACCGAGGCTCCACAGGCCAAGTGTACCTTAACACCCAGCTGGACGGAATTACCCGGATCTATCTCTTCTCATTTACAACAGATAAACGCAAGACAATTGAGCAAGGATGTCATCTACACCCTAGCTGGCATTTGAAGAACTCGAAATGAAAATGCATGAGCATGTTGCAGCCATCACGAATAACATGTAAACGGCTAGCACAGTAAAAAGCGAGCGTAGCATGAATCCTTATGGTATATTCTTACATGTTATTAACCTCCTTAATTGGTATTGCCCTCGTATGAGGCTGAGGGCCCATACGGCTACGCGAAGGCTGATATGGGGCAATGCCAATTAAACAGGTTTATAATATATTTATTAACTGAATCTACTATGCATGTTATTTTTTATCGTACTACTGGATGTAATCAAAGTAAAACATCCCCCAAGTGTAGACCATTTTGTAACCTGCATAAAACAAGACTTATGTAGGCCTACTACATTACTAGCTCCTTCAGTGTTATTTTCAAACTTGCGAACATTTCAGGTTGCAAAAAGCACGAGGTTTAAGCAAGGAAGTGTAAGAACTGAGTAGGGGGAGGAGGGGGCGGGGCGCGGGGCGAAGTTTCAAAGAGGGCGGGTGTCCCTCTCAAGCTTGGCAGTTTTTCCAAAATTATACTTCATATGGTGTATTGGGACGATAATTTTCAAAATTTAAGTAACTCATAATTTGCATCTATATTGTAATACCATGATAAAATTATAATGAAGCACGACGAACGAGCATACATGTCTGTCAGATCAAGTCATCCATTTATTCATATGGCATTAAGACTGAGTGAGAAGAGATAGACCCGGGTAGTTCCGTCAGCTGGGTAATACCGTCCACTTGACCTGTCGAGCCTCTCTCTGCTCAAATATTCTAGTAAATCATTGTGCCTTGTTGTCATTTGCCTATCCTTGGGGGATCCAGGTTCACATCATGACGCAAACTATGCACAAAGTACATGTCTCCGTGGCATTTGTCATGGAAACAATCGTGACAGTTTGCAGTGGATCTGATAATGTATGACTTGCAGGTACTCTTTTCCATTTATTAAAATTGACTTGAAAGCTTATAATTGCAATAAGTGGTAGTAATGTTCCAAAACTCTGCGCGCAATAGGAACTCCCGGTCCGAGGACCTCAGTCCAGGCCAAGAGACCGCTGTCCGCGCCCCACCATGCAGCTTATTTTGGGCTGAGCCGTTTCACATTAGCGTGGGACGAGGAATTAAGATCATTAACGACAATTATAAGGCCTATGTGACCGCAGTGGAGCGCTAAAAGTTACTGTATATAATATTATATGGTGCTAGTATTTTGGCTAATGACTTATCATTTCTATAAGGTATTTTGTCATGTTATTTTGTGGTTGTTCTGACTTGAGGTGATATGCATGAATTAAACAGGATGTAGGCTGGTCAATATGTTTGGACGATCTACCATAGCAATCAGCGGCCCTAATAGTGGAGTGTCCATGGTTAGGCCTACTACATTTCCTTCTCCGTGGCCCATGTGGATTGCTGACGAGGAACGCTTTCAGCCTCAGCATTAGAAAGGATTTCTACGCATGCCTTGACATTTTCACAAAGTTAAGAAATAAAAAAGCAGAGATTCATTAACACAAACAAACAAACAAACAAACAAACAAAAAAAAAAAAAAAAAAAAAAAAAACAACAGGTACACATCCTCATATATTGATTTATTATTCTTTCCGGTTCCATAGCTGTGTAAATGAACTTCTTGAGATATGCGCGACACAAATATGGCAAACCTAACTTGGAATCAACATTTTCATTAATTAATGATTAATTAACCTGGGGTAATGAATCCAAGAGAGAAACAAAACACCAGGTGTACACTGTCATAGATTGATAGGAGTTTCCACAAAATTCATAGAAGTACCTCAAATGCTTTTTGAGATACGTGCAACACAAATGTGACAATTTTAGTGCGGACGGGCGGACGGATAAGGCCAAATCTATACCCCCCCCCCCCATGGGGGCATAAAAACCAATCACATGAAATTATTGATCGTGTAGAGTACTTACACAGGATACAAATATGACACTTCAGAATTAGATGGGAATCACCTTGTGTGGCCAAATCAACTTACCGAACCTTATTGACGTGAACAACAGGGCTGAAAATTTTCTCATCAAATCGGAAAGTTGACAGTTCTTGTAGTTGTCGTAGGAAGACCTCTAAGTTAAGCATACTATTTCTACCAGGACGCAATCTAAAGAGCGTCTTGTTTACCATCATTTTCCCTTGGAATGTCAGCCAATCTGTAACCAAAACATAACCATGCATATTGCTTCAATATGTATATTGCATGAATAACCAGTACCATGCTAGTGACTACTCAGGTAAAAAATCTTTTGGAAAAAGAGATGCATGGTACCGGTACACCCAAATTTTGGTTTGCTGGCAGCGCCATTCAATGATAGGCATACAAACTCTTTAAGCGCAAATGCGACTTCACTCGAACTATATATTTAAAACGAACTGCTGTGGATTATATTTAGGGTTCTTGCATTTTTTACATATTCCTTGTTAAAAGGCCTTTCATTAAAGTAGCAGCATGCCTACCATTACAGACAAAATAATAGTCCAGATCAACAGCTTTCCTCGGCGCGCTTTGGGCGCAAACGCCGAAGAAAGCTGTTGACTCAGTCCAATATATGGAACTGAAAGAGCTTAAGAGACGGTATTATCCCTTACATATCTCTCGGGAAGAACACGAGTCCTGGAAACTTTTGACCGCAAAACGGTGTCTTTGATATGTAGTTGGATACTTTAATTTCAAGTTAATATTTTCCTTTCCTGGAGGCACAATAACTTGATACCAGCGTGGTATCACAGCAAGTAGGAAGTCTGGCGGATTGAAATGAAAGGGGTTAAGTGGTTTGAAAAAAGGCAACAATCCTACTATCTACAAATTAGCACATGGGTGGTCATAAGGAGCAGCCGTCGATTTGGGGCAACAGTGAGGGCTACCAGGGACAGAGGGAACCAGGTTATCAGTTAAGGATGTGATGTCAAATAATACAAATGTTCACAGACCATTGCGTGGTTTTGTAAAAATGTTGAATCTGTAAAATGCCGTTGCTTCAAATATATTTATTTTGTACATGGATGAAAGGATTCGTTGTTCATGTTCTTCGCTACATGGATGGTCCAGGATGTAAGTAATGACCCGACCGTCGCCCTCAATGTGGGTGAAGATGCCAAGGGCCTAAATTGAGGCTGGTATGTATGTATGTATGTATGTATATGTATGTATGTATGTATGTATGTATGTATGTATGTATGTATGTATGTATGAAGCTTGGTAGGTTAGTGTGTGTGTGTGTGTGTGTGTGTGTGTGTGTGTGTGTGTGTGTGTGTGTGTGTGTGTGTTTCAATGCCCGAATTGGTTGCACAAGCAGACGTTTATTGATACAAGTAATTCAGCCATTGGAACACACGAACACACACACACACACACACACACACACACACACACACACACAAGGTAGCACTCACATGATTCTCGAGTTAAGCGACCATTTGCTGCTCTGCACGTGCATTTCCATATTCCGTAAAATAGCTGACAAGACCCGGGCTTATTGTCGCAGAACATGGCGCTACAGTCTTCTGGAGTGCCGGATGATGAGCAGCCTTTTCGCCGAAAGGAAGCGATGCCTGTGGAGTACGTAACAGGTGTGGCTTGTTGAGTCATCGTTCTTGTTCCAATGCTAATCATTTTAATACCAATGGGACCAGGCTTTATATCTTTACCTCCTTGATTTGTGGTCCCTGGTGCAAAATTACTTGCAGTTAATATAATGGTGTCTTGAAATGATGTTGTGGTTGCACTTATTGTTGCAAAGCTGCATGCCAACAGTTTTCATTATTTTCTATTTGCTGCTCAACAAACACCGCGTGGTTATATGCCAAGGTATATTACAAAAACTAAAAGAAACAAGGCAACAAAGAAACATGCAACTCCGTCACTATCGAGTGAATATACTTTGCTTGAGAATTCACATTATACAACAAATAAAATTATGTCAGAGGCATAAAAATTATATGAACAATATTATATACATTCTGCATTAACTGCAATACCCATAAGCAATTTCCTTTTGGTATACATTTTAATGTTGACGAAAGAATTGGAAATTGAACCAGCCTTGAGATAGCATTATAAATATAAATTTGTAACTGGTAGAGTAATTTCAAAAATTTTCAAATATGTGTGTTTTTTTAAAATAGATTCTGGACGATAGTATACCTTCGAAGTTTTCGAACTGTTTGTAGTTTATTCAGTATGAAATCCTCCCCTGCGTAATACTATTAATTGCAAAGGTTTTTGTTGGCGGGTAATTTTGATACCCCTCCCCCATATTTTTGTTGCAATGGCTGCAATTTTGGCACTCTGATAAGCCTCCTAATATTTCTCCTGACTTTATATTTTTTTATCGATGTGATCTTTGCATAACGCATTATTCCTCAATGAGAGAGACCTCTACATAATACATTCAGTTTGTGATTAAAATGCTAGTATGCAAATGCCAATTTTGTAATAAATAAGTCACAATACATGTGAGAAGTAAATGCTAAAAGGAAAAATCCCCAAATCAATGAATGAATATTATCGACATGGCGAGTTAAATTGATAGCCAGATGTATATACATGATTGCAAACATGACTACATTACAGAAATGTATTTTTTTAGCCCAAACAATGGGGTAATAATAATTATACTCACCTTTAAAGCTAAACGAGCGATACAATGAATTAGTATACGCGCCAAAGGATCTATAATCAGCGTCAGAATCCTCGGAACAAAATGTCTCGAATTTATTTCCAACATTCAGGGACATGTATATTGTTTCCTCGATTTCTTTGTATCGCTATAATGGAAAAAGATTTTTTCGCATGAAAAGTCGGAATTGTTCCTTAAGGGTATATTATGGGCCAGTTGCACACCTGTGATGTTTCATAGTGATCATGAGTTATCACCTGTCAGAGAAAATTTCACTATTTGACGATCCAGGGTTGAGAATTTATGTGGAATTTGACAGGCAACTTTGGGTTGCCTTTCATTCTATGGCTAAAAGAAGAAGAGTTTGGCATTGAAATCTACAAATCCGGTCCCATGATATCGAAATAACCCAATATTGACTTCCCGACATTTGTACATGTTTCTTAGAAGATAGATTTAAAGATCTGAAGAACCGTTCTTCGAAGAATGGTTTCTAAAAAAAAACAACAAAAAATGAATTTATATTTGAGACTGACTCTTTAGAACATGTGCGGGACACACACGTCAGCATGATTATTGCTCTGCTATATCGTTTATGAAGGGTATAAACATGTGGCATGAATGTCAATGTTTTATCACCAGAGTGAAAATATTGTTTACCATACGTATACCTTTCGTACCGGCATAATTTACATTACGTAAAATAGCTAGGAATTACATGTTTATACTTGGGCCTTATATAAATTCAGAGGATGAAAATATTATAAATACGTGTAGTAAAGGGCCCATAAGTTGTATGATCACAAAGATACCCCTAAAACTGTGAAAGGGTTTACTTGGGTACACTCACTGCGCAGTAAAATCTTGTTCTCCCTCTGTTGTCAATGTAGCTTAATATCAAGACATCTCCAATGTCCGCATTGTCTACCCCAGAACCAGGTATATTACCAACGCAGTGCATACGCATGCTGTATGGGTGCTCTGTTGGTTAAATTAAGAGATATTATTCATTCATGTTGCATTTCTAACACCCTTATGTCGCAGTGTTTTTTTTTTTTCAAATCTATGAATATGTCATATCATAATAGTCATGAATAAATTTATTTACCCATATTGATTACCAGTTTGTAATTTGTGAGCCACGTGTTGTGTATGTTTGTACTTCGGTGCAAATATAGAATTAAGTAGGAAGGAGAGGAGAAGAAGAAGAAAAAGAAGGACTAAAAGACGACGATGACGACGACGACGACGACGACGACGACGACGACGACGAAGAAGAAGAAGAAGAAGAAGAAGAAGAAGAAAAGATGAGATAGAAGAAAAAAAATTAAAAGAAGAGAAGGAGAAGGAGAAGAAGAAGAAGAAGAAGAAGAAGAAGAAGAAGAAGAAGAAGAAGAAGAAGAAGAAGAAGAAGAAGAAGAAGAAGAAGAAGAAGAAGAAGAAGAAGAAGAAGAAGAAGAAGAATAAGAATGAAACGAGAACTGACTACATTTCGAGCACATCATAGCACCTTACAGATCCAAAGCACCTTACTAAGAGAGCAAATTTTAGAATATACAAGTCTGGACGGGGAAATATTAACCAGAACAATTTCTGATTCTTCTTAATAATGTGAGCGGCCATTGTTTCCTTTCATCAGTGTAAAATTGGTTGAGCTAGGAACCATTTATATTTAACAGGTATATGGTTTCATGTTTTCAATATGCGAGTCTCAACCTAGTGACCATATCCAATGCACCTTATTATAAGAAATAACGAATGCTTGCCAAAAAAAAATCTGCCAGTTTACAATCGAGCCAACTGGAACTGTATATCTCGCCAAATTAATCGATCGTGAGACAGTGTTTCAGTTAGGAACTTTTCAGGGGGTCACAAGAAGGGAAATTCTTGGGAGAAGATTAGATTTTTACAAATTTTACATGTAAATAAACAAGACTTTTAATCCTTAAGAATTATTCCCAGAGTGTACTTCAGGTTTTGAATGGGCAATATACCCCCATTTTGAGGTTAACGGAAACACTATTAGAAATCAATGATATCATTGTAGTGTATATGTTGTGCTGAATTGTCTTCAATTTTGAATAAAAATGTTACAAAGAACCTGTCATTGAACTTGGGTTTCACGTGTTAGTCACAGTTTTAAGCAGAAACTGTATAAATATATCTAACGTGTTTGTGCTTGAACTTTCATCAAATGAATATACAAGTTTATATTTACCGCACAAAACGGGCACTTTTAAAAGATTAATTAAACGAATAATTATATGAACACACACGCACATAATTTATTATTGAGGTCACACAATGAATGCGATGAGATAACTTGTGATACGTTTGAAGTTCATACACGCAGTTTGACGCTCAGTTACTGTTAAAAAGTAGTGAATGAACCGGTATGGATACTCCTTTTTAAAATCTCTATGTCTTGCAAAGTGGAAAAGCGTCTGGGTCAATTAACCGATCGTGATTTGGTATATACAGAACTTTAATCATTCTGTACAATAAGTTTTTTTCCCTTCTCAATTCATTGTTTTCCATTTTGCTAATCGTCAAAGGTGTTTCATGTGAAACCTTCAACTTATACCCTGCTGCCAGGGGCGGTGATTTTTTGTGAATCGTACAAATCGGTTCATTACGGCCAGTAATCTCCTGTTTTATTTTTACATTAAGCATTCATGAGAAGTTTCACATGGGTATATGTGCCCTTAGTCGAGAGTTTCATTCAGCAAATTTAGAGCGAAGGCAAAATAAATGGGGGGGGGAGGGGGGGAGGGGCGGTAACGAGATTTAGATAGGGGTAAACATATATTTAGGCATCAGATTCACGAAATAAAATATCTCATTGGACACCCGTCTTTGTGATTATACATTCAGGAGTTGCCTCTTTTTGAGGTCATGTCCATATCCGAGAGCTCTGTTGATCCTTGGCACGAACAAGCTGCAGCGAAATGCGTCAAAGACAAGGCTTGCCAAGAGCACCACGCATTGGGCTGAAACAATTTCTGTACCTGTTTCACACTGTTACGCGGTGACAGGGAGCAAATTTCCCTTTGTAAATCAAATATTGTGCTTCCGTCCAGAGGACTATACGCCGCCTTGCCGGTGCCTTTTGGAATATTGTCATGTTTATATACCTAGACGACTACCTACAAGTGCGCCCCATTTTTTCAGACTTATAGGTGCTACCAAAAAGGTCAGGAGACAACACACAAAATGGACTTCAATAAAACAAAGGAGGCGACATTTTATACGATATGAGCAGGATATTAGTGACATAAATATTTGTATATTTTCGAAGCCCAAAATAATTACTCACTTTAAGAAGTGTGCAAAAAGGTAACTGACACTGACATACCATGATCAGTCCGCCCTTCTAAACATGTATGTAAATTGATCTGGTTTCCGATGACTGCCATTCGGGATGTTTGGTCGCCAACACACTGATCCCGCTTAACATTATTTTCTGAATATACGACTTGGTACATGCCACTTTTGAAGGGGCAGGCTGTTTTGCTGAAATTAAATGGATCTGGAAAGAAGAGAAGCATAAATGTATTCAGTTTTGGTATGTTCAGCTGATACGGCAGAACCAACTAAACATACACACAATAAATTTAACGAACGCTCCCCCGACCATTTGTCTATCTTTTACGATTCAGTACAGAATATTATGATAACGGCTTCACAAATACGATAGTAAAGCACATTATAATTTAAAATTTCTATAAGAACGAAAAATCAAATCAATAAAAATTGTTTTCAAAACATAATATTGTAACAAGTTTAGGGGCCCCTATGCAAGACATACTGATGTATCAGGGATACAATTTTCCGTCTGTAGCAAGTATATAGAGGTATATAAGCAGAAGGTATCATTTCTGGGATTTGATTTGCGTTTTCAAATCCACATAATATTATGAAAACAATGGTGCAACTTAACTTGTTTCAGCCTTACAAGCTTGTTCCACACTAGGGTTATGCGGCAGCCTCCTTTATTGTGAGAACCATTTTTACTATTATTTATTATTAAAAGTGCACGTAAAACATTAACATAATCCTCATGACTTGAATTTGTAACAGCACAAATTCAAGACAGGAATAAGTTTTCTGTATTCCAGACTGTACACTTTAAATTTAAGCATTCATGGTATATTGAAACGTCATTTTGATTTGAATTAAACATATTTATTCCAATTGGATTGCTCAGGTAACACACTACGGTACTAATTAATGGGCTACGCACAAAATCATACAATACAAGAACAATGTTGCTACAATGTAAATGCAGTGCTCAACCCACTACAAGTATACCATATATATATATATATATATATATATATATATATATATATATATATATATATATATATATATATATATATATATATATATATATATATATATACATATACATATGTATAACATAAAAAACAACCTTAATAAACTAAATTTCTAGTTTGCACTATAAATTGCTGTACTGGGTCAAACATTTCTTCAAAAAGTTTATCAGAAATATCTTTTTTACCATGAATCAGGTACTCAAGGATTATATCAAGGGCGATAAGATCTATGAATGTGGGATTAACACTAGGTGCCAAAATATTGCAAACAGTTTTTTAGAAATGTGTTCTAGAAGCTGCCTAACGGGGGCATTCAAAAAGCGAGAAACGTTTTCACATGGGTCATCACAATCACAGGCGGGAGATGGAACGACATTTATCTTGTGAAGCTGAGAATAACCAAAAGTTGCGTGTGGCAAATACTAGAGAAACGATTTCCATGTGGGGAATAGTGCGAGTGTCTGCAGATAGGAGAACACTTTAGGGTTAGACATAAATTGATGTTACGATTCTGACTGGCGGATGTCAAGGGCATTCCAAAGACGAATGGTGCATGGAATAAATGAATTACCAAACAACTAATATCTCGTTAAAAGTTAAAACGATTTTTCAGATTAACTGGATGTCATATGATACGGGTATCTAAGTCAGGCAGATAGGTTGGCGTTAGGTTATGCAACGACTCAGTAAATATACTGCATAACTGTGTTGTTATGGCACTCGCACATAGCTACCTCCATTGAACCATTCTTTTTAAGAATAGGGATTTGGTCGAGTGGATATATGCGTTTACCATTTCAGCTAGGCGACTGGTGCCAAAGGTTGCAGGTTCGAGTCCCACTCGTTCCGATTATAAAATATAGTAGAATAAAACTACCTTGAATTACCTGCACCTGGTGGCCAACGTTTGCCATCCAAGTACACTGAGTAAGATATATCGGGGAGTGTGCTGCATTGCACCTGTGCATATTCTTGCTGCTTCGTGTTGAACAGATTCGACAGAATATGCAATCATGTCGGAGTAATTGTCAAAAATCGCACAGTCATATTCGAGAATTGGACGAATCATGGTTGTATATGATCTAATCAATGCTTTCCATGATAGTTTGTATTTCAGTCTGCGGAGAAGAACTATGCATTTTCTTTATTTATTGATAGTACGGTTGATATGGTCATGCCATCTAAAATTATCTGAGATGGTGATTGCTAAACCTGTGTGTTTCGTTCTGGTATGGGGGTAGATTATGCCATTGATATAAATTAGAAACAGTAACAGACCTTGGATTGAACCCTGTGGGGCACAAGCCTGAATTTGTGGCCAGCAAGAAGATTACTGGCCGCCTATGGTCACAGGCTGAAAGCGATTAGAGAGGTCACTTCTTATTAATTGAACAAGCGGATGCGAAATTCCTAACTGTCTCAATCTGAATAGAAGACCTTCGTGCTAGACACCTTACAACTATCAAGGAAAAACTATTTTTGATTCATGGTTCATTTATAGGCAGTTATAAATGTCATGGATTATTATTATTTTTGTTTGTTTCTGGTGGATTGGTTTTGTTTGAAACCATTTTGTGTGTGTGTGTGGGGGGGGGGGGTAGTCCGTTAGTTATAAGGTACTCATATAAGATACTGCAAATTTAACGTTCCAATAGTACAGAAACATTACAAAGAATTGAAAGATCCCACGGTAACAGTCTTTCACCTTATTTTAATTCTTTTTGAAGACCGGGAATTAATTTGACTTTTTCCAGAGATATGGAAAATGGGTTGTGGGAAGAACCAGATTGTGCAATTGGGTAATATTTTTAACAGCAGTCTCATCGACCCGAAAAATGGGTCTAACTTTGGTCCAGGAAGCAAAGTCAGGCTAATGGAGAGGCTTTTCTACGCATGCAAGTCTACATTTTACACTGTGCATCTTATAATGAGGCTTTTAGTTTGATATTTTAGCTACATTTTGTGAGAGCCGATATATTTTTCTGCATTTTGATATTGCAAGGCAAATATTTGTTCGAAATCGTTAAACGATTTTTCCAGAGATTGGCATGAAGCATGTTGGTAAATAACACATATTCCGATGTTGCCCTTGAAGATGGTTTCCTGTTACATTTTTGTATTCATGCTACAATCTGGATCTGTATATGGCTTGCCAAGAAAAGGGACGGATGAATACATACATTGTACAAGAACCCTTGCTTTCAACTCGTGGATTATTCTTCGTCCACATTGAGAGGCTGTGACCGGGGACTCTGAAATATATGCAGTTGTGTTTACGACGACAAAAGGGTTTCGGTTCATATGCTGTTTCTTAAAGTTACAACCGCTTTATGTGGGAGTATATTTTTATTCAATCATAGTTGATAATGCCGAAAGAGTATGTACAGAGTTCACATTAATATCTCATTTACAGACGAGTCCTACAAGCCATAAATGTTGGTTTTGACCCGGGTGATATCACCCCGCCGAGTATTTCTATTACAATGTACACTTGTACAGTATCATCTGGGACACACATTATGTCAGCTGCTTTTTCTTGTCTTTTTGTAGGGGGGGGGGAGTACACTCGGCTTTCCACTTCCTTGTCTAAATGATAGTGGAGTGTGGGATAGAGATAAAATGGAAAATAACGACCTTATTTTAGAAGTTTTGACACAGACAAAGCGCAAATAACACCCAAAACATGACTATGATTAAAATGCAAAAAGTAGAAGAGGAAAAGCATGAATGCAGCTTAATAAGAAGGCACATACATCAGTTACCTGGAAAACGCTCCCTGTTTAAGATGACATTTCCATAGTGTCTACTTTCAACGCATTCTGTCACTCCTCGTAATTCAAGGACATAGTGAAGGGATGACAGGTTGCCCATGCTGTCCACACACTTGTATCCTAGGCAGCCAAATATTGAATTTTAAGTTCGACATGACAGTGATGGTAACAGGAACAGAAATGTGCCACATTTTGAATAAACAGTTTTTCCCCGTTTGTGTAGTTATAACAAGTACGTTTTATGGGCGTTCAGACTGTTAATCACTAATTAATACATGTACTTTCTGCCTCGCGATGAGATTATATTATATTATAAAAAAAATTGAGTGAAACAAATCTACATGCTTAATAATTAATCTCTCCAGTAAAATAGCCAATATGGTTTTGTTGTCACGTGGTCATTGGATTGATCTTTCAGTCAAAATGGCAACAGTTCAAGATAAGCAAATGGACACCGATAATTTTGTCATACCTTTAGTTTCGTCAGCTTGATTTTTATAATATTTGTATCATTTGATTTTAATTGTTAACTCTCATAGACATGACGCTGATGCATCATCATGAGACGCTTTCGCATTGCAAAATAAGGCACAAACTGTCCGGGATAGTAGTGAGTCATAATAAATGATGTGCTACGATTCAACAATTTTCCTCGGTGTACGGTGGGCATATTGAGTCCACTGTGCTTGGTCGTCAGAAGGTTAACATGGCACGTTTCTCTTGAACAGTTTCCATACACTTTGTGCACTTGCAATTTCTTTTGGATGTTAAACCAAATAAAGAATGCCATTTGAGGCTTTAATTGCGTCCTTATGTTGATGTGGACAAACAAATAGTGCATTTGTGTGACACCTGTGTGGCGATACAACCTGCAGACCTGCTGGAAGTCGCCCAGGAAACTGTCACCACATTTGCGAATTGGAAATACAGGTAAACAATACGTGTTTTTTAAACGATAATTTTTAAAGTGTAGTCACTCTCAGTCCTCAGTGATTTCTGGATCCTGTGTGCCAAGGACACATAATCTTTATAGATATGTGCCGGTATTTTGAGAGAAACTGTCTCACGAATTCGAAAGAGAAAATATTTGTAAATAGTACGACGTAGACGATATTTAAACTTACGTTACTGAATACTTTTCGTTACGGAGAAATGATAAAAATAAATATCCTTTTATATATATATATATATATATATATATATATATATATTAGTAAAAGACAAAGGTTTTAAACATACTATATGGAAAAATTGACGTCGTGTTGTGTAAATCTGGAAAGTCTGGAAGGGTGGCTCCAATCATGTTAGCGTGGTATGTTATCACCCATGGAGTGTCCCGCTCTCGGTCATATCGCTCCCACCATCTTCTGGGGGATTGGAACTCGCGTGGAATAAGACATTTTGCTTTCGAAGAAAAACAAAACAAATTAACATTCTTTCGATTTTCAAGACTAGCTGATTTATGGACACAGTGTCGGGTACATTCTGAATTTGAGCTTTCCCACACATTTATGAATGAAGCTTGTTGTCAAAATATTCTGAAAATTATGCAATTTCGTTGATTATCTTATATACTATGAGGCACACCTTTAATGATGTGAAAGGCGGAGGATATCTCTCCCAGCACAGAAGAATCAGCTGACACTAAATGCTTAATGTAGCACACACACACACACACACACACACACACACTCCCCCCTGGTCTGTCTTGTCCTCAGTGGAACGGGATTCACAAATAAGACACCCGATCACATGTAAACTTCGAAGTTATTCACATCCTTAGGTTCATTTAAAACTTAAATTATACATACCACCCACGCCGGCAAATATCTGCAACAAGGAAATAGTAAGATTGAGTAAACGTGATAACTATATGCTGTATGTGTCTTCAACATCAATGGAAGGCCCTGCAGTGGGGGTCTTGCTACTCTGTATTCAAAAATCTTTTGGCCTGCTATTGGTTGTCAAAAAGTTGTTAATCCATTCTACATGATAATGCAAAATTAGGCTTTGCCACCATTGTGCCTCGCCTTTGCTGGTTCCTCAAAGATAGTAGCTATGACAACTACGATTTAAATACAGAAAGTTGTGAAAAGAAACATGACGTATTCGATATATATACATACACACACACACACACACACACACACACACACACATATATATATATATATATATATATATATATATATATATATATATATATATATATATATATATATATATATGTATATATATAGTTTTTGAGATAATTTGATACATTTTGCTTTGTATCCCTAAGGTTCAACTTAATAATTACAGGTTTGCCAACATTGAGAGAAAAAAATAAGTTTTTGAGCGACCGAATCGATCCCGCTCGTGGGTTCGGCGGGGGGGGGGGGGGGGAGGCATGGGATGTGCGTATCCCTACTCCCGTAGGAAATTTTGAAAATTTTGACCTCCAATGGTGCATTCTGAAAATAAAATTTTACTCAAATGAGTTTTTCAAATTTGGAACAATATACTCATTTGTGTATGGGTCAGTCACATGGGTAATTTATTAAAAGCAAATTAGAAGACCAACTCAGAATATGAAGGTTTGAAATTGTTATTCAAAACTTGATTACCATGTGTGTACAAATATTACATATTGTCATTATTTGAATCACACTTGATTTCTGAAAATGTCTTCAAATCAAAGCACAGCGTACATCACTTTATCTTAGGCAAATTACATCATGGGAACATGATCAATGAAACTATAGTTTATATTGACACCACTATATGACTTTAGTAAAAATATCATTGGTTGAACTTCCAGTTTAAACTATGTACACAATAAAGAAAAAAATATAAACGAGCACGTACCATGGGACATCTTCTCTGAGAGCACAGATCTTTAAATATCAATGGTTGAATTCACTTTAAACTACACACCTAATAAAGATAAATGGAAAGAGCACCTACACTATAGTAATGTACTATGTGACATCTTCCCCGCTAAAACATAGTTTACATTGACACCAGGCCAGAAGAAAATATATATATACTAAAAAAGAAAAGTCGTAGCATTGCCAACACTGATCTGAGCCCACGGCATGAACGGGTAAAACTCCTCGTTCCCAGGCAGGCGGGTAAGAAATTCAGTTGTGGCTGCCTGACCAATATGTATTTCTATTTTCAATACGAGTTTGCCAAAATTATCTGATGGAACAAATTAAAATATAAGTTCATGGAACATGACGGGGAACAAAAATAATTTGTTAAAATAACTTATATTACACACACAACCTAGTATCACTTCATCTGGTCAGTGAGGCGAAAAGTTGAAAGATGCTGATCATGGATATGTTTATATAACATCAATTACTTGATAGACTCCATTTATTTGGTTTGCAAAATTCAGGCTGTCCATTTCGCAGAATCAGAAGGGTGGCGACTGATGACAAGCATAAGGCTAAAGGTTTTCGAGATTTGGCTGCCGCTGGTGAATTTATAATGATGCACTTTTCGGTATACTATATTGAAACTTTTTTCCCCGCTGAGAACAGAAATTTTTTACAGCTGTCGCTTTCGTGACTGGGATAGTTACAGTTTAATTGTTTACAGATGACATTTTACATATCCGGTTGTCCTGGACTCATTTGCCGGGGAGGAAATGAATGTCATCAAGCAGAACTGATTCACAACAAGCGCTGAAAGATTCAAAAAAAACAGAGGCGACAAGTACCAGTGATATTCATACAACTTAACTCTTTTTTTTAATTTGTATGTTTGTACTTGTTTGGTCGTTCCTGGTTTCTAATTCAAATGAAAACAGGAATTTATCTCTGTCAGCAGCTAATACAGCAAATACACCTCATTATACATCGCGTATATTCTGTAAGCCTTCAACACAGCGTGGAAGCAGAACATTTTGGTAATATGTGAAAGGTTGACTTACATTGAATTCTTTTGTTAAAGTCTTTCAACTGAAAATGTACACGATCTTGTGTTTGCACATTTCGTCCGAGGCTCTTTGCGGAGGACTAGTCTACACCACAAAGTTGGACCGAAATAGTAACCTACGATTGGCTGCATGATTAATTTTCTCTTGAATGTGTGTTTTGAGGCAAGCTGAAGTTGTCCTGTGCGGAAAACGTGTCAGTTTAATTTCAATAAAGTGCAATTTATAATAAAAGCTATGCGCCAAGCGGACCTTTCAATAATTCACATGGTAAGAAAGGGAATACAAAAACTAGTTATACGCCTGCTAAATCTACAAGAGAACGCTACCGCTGGTGTTATATTTGGAAACAATGTAAAGACTAACTGTGAGGATTGTGTTTGGTCTGCGATACCATTTTGTTGTTGAAGCGTGTTTTTAAAGTAAGCTCACGACTCTTGAAGTTTTATTCCTTTGTGCTCGCTGAATATATTCACAGTGAAACAGTCAATAAGGGTTTCTCAATTGTAAAAAAGTAGTTTGTCTTCAAATTGGCCTGTCTCCTCCTGAAGTCATCTTTGGCTCTGCAAGTCTGAAGTCAACTGTGCTGGTAGGTATCATGGTGTGACGAAAATGAAGATGGCTTGGTCGACTCACTGAGCTATTTGACTGCTCATGAACATTTTATTAAGCCATGTCCAGGGCAACATGTGCATAGCATCTCACCCACAAGGTACTTTCAATAACTCCCAACTTGCTATATTTTACAGCTTGAACACGTATATCGTATCACTATATATTTACTGTATTTGCAATTTTTACGATATCATAGGTTTTATCTCGATCTATATTTTACTTCTCCAGAAATAGAGACCCAATAAATTATTATTATTATTATTATTATTATTATTATTATTATTATTATTATTATTATTATTATTATTATTATTATTATTATTATTATTATTTTTTTTATTATTATTATTATTATTATTATTATTATTATTATTATTATTATTATTATTATTATTATTATTATTATTATTATTACTATTACTATTATTATTATTATTATCATTATCATTATTATTATTATTAAACCACTCTTCGGGGATAGTGTGGCGGTCCTGAACAAGACCTTTTATCTTTGCCGGAAAGCGTGTCTTGGTGAATTAGTTGCGCCTCCACCACCTGTTGATAGTGCAAATGAATGCTGCAGCATCATGGCTACTTGATGCTACGGAAGCTTGGTTTCTTACACACCAACAATCCTCAAACTGTCAAATTGTGATGTCTTCCTCCGGTGATCTGCATGTCGGGCCATATTGGCTTCAAAGTGCATGAACATGGTGCCCAGTGAGCTCATTTAAAAGCCCTGGTGAACCTCATTGCCAGACACTGCACTCGATCAAGTTTGAACTAGCGTTCCTTGACCACATTGTATAAAATTGGTTGGGTTTAAACAAATTTTATTATCCAAAGCCATTAGAGAGCAGGGCCAGGCCCTATAATAACCTCCCTCGCAGAAGAAGGACGATTGTACAGGACAGACAGAACATCAAAATTCCTGATGCAATGCTCTTTTGTCTGCAAACAGCGTTGGTTATAAACATAAAGAAAAGAGCATCGCACGTGGCTGACAAGTGTAAGTGAGACACCACAAACATCACAAGACAGAAAGTGTGGCTATTTCAACATAACAAATGATACACTGTGTCGGAAACGTAAATTGGATAACTTCTGGTTGTAAGGTCTTATGACAAACTGTTCACATCGCGTCATGGTACCGGTCTGAAAAACGGTTGTTTATAAAATATAGTCGTGGACAGCCAGAAATATTGTTTTGTTATTTTTATAATTACAGCCAAAAGCACCAAATAAAATTGCTGCTAGGATGAAGGTGTTGCTATATTTGCTTTTCAAGCACATGCAGTTTCTCGATGAGCTGATCTAGAGGTTCCTAATATTGAATTATTGTGGACTGTGGACTGATATACGACTACACAATAATAAATTTTTACTTGGAGTTGTGTATAGACCTCCCAATACATTGGCTTCTTTCTGGGACAAGCTTCAGGATAGCCTTGATCTCGTCAAGAGTACTAATATTCAAAACAAAATTTTAACTGGTGACTAAAACTCGGATTTTAACACCACTTCCGGTGCAAAACAGAAGCAGTCCTGCCTTGCTAACTTAATTACCTTGCATATAAATGAGCCAATTCGAGTCACGGAGACTACTCCTACTTGTCTCTGCCAAATAAGTTCTAAATTGGACTGATTCGTATCTTCATGCGGCTAATTATATTATTCCTAATAAATTAATAACAATTCGTCCCTGGGATCTCCCTTGGTAAACTACTAGACTCTGCTGTCAGAAGCGGAAAGTTATCCGAGCATAACAAAACAACCAAAGAGAAGAAATATGATGTACACGCATGGCGTATTTATAACAGACTCCGCGATCAGCGTCAGGAACAACTGAAAATTGCTGAAGAAAATAACAATGGAAAACTTCCTCCCTGAAAAGCAAAAAACACAAGAATACAGCTTCGTGGCGAACAGTAAAACACTTAATGAATCCTAACCAATCTCCTGCTATCCTTTCCTTATTATATGAAAACGGCCATGTCACTGATAGTCTGTCCGAAACTGAAATTTTTAATCTATTTTTCTGAATCAGACCAACCGGACACTTCTAGGGCCCCTACGCTCCCACCCGTAAACCTGCCCAATATTATTCTTGAGGGCTGTAAGTTATTAACAATAAAGTTTTCGATATTTTAAAAAGTTTAGATGTCACAAAGGCCACCGGTATCAGCGCCCGTCCTTTAAAATAAGGAGTGCCATATTTATGCGTATCAAGGACTGAATCATTCAATATATGCTTAAATCACAACGTTCCCCCCCCCCCATTTCATGGAAAGAAGCAAATTGCACCCCTTTGTATAAAAAGGGTCACTTTAGTTTTTGTAGCAGTTACCGTCCTATTTCTCTCCTGAGTTGTGTCCGAAAAGTGACGGAGAAAAAGTCGTTTTCAAGCATGTCTATAACTTTTTCAGGAACAATATAATTTTGTCAGCAAACCAATCCGGATTTATACCTGGCGCTTCTACAGTCAATTAGCTCAAATTAGACAGGAATGGCATTCCGGTTCCTTGCTTAAGTGGTTCGAAAACTATTCGTTTAATCGCCGACACGCGTTGTTATGAACGGTCAGGCATCTGATTGGGGTAAGATTAATGCAGGCCTCCCCCAGAGCTATGTCTCTAGGGTCTCTCTTATTTTTGATATACATAAATGACATTGTGGACGTTGTTTGATCCAATATAAAACTCTTCGCAGATGATACCTCCTCGTTTCTCACTGTTGACAATCCAAAATTAACTGCGACCATGATGAACAACGATCTATCCTCTAATGAATCCAGGTCAATAGATTGGTTGATAACTTTATATGCTATGAGGACTGATGCCAAGATTGGGACAATCCTTTCTAATAATGTTGTGATAGCCCGGTAGATTGAACTCTTCATCAGCCACAGTAGTAGAAAGAAAAATTTCAGAAAGAGTAATAACATCAAAATCTGGAGCAATGTCGCTTCTAATGCATCTTTAGTTGTCCCTGGTCAATCTTGGATATTTATGTGACAGAGGGTGATGTCAAAGGTCACCGTTAGGGCCAGAGTTAACATGGGAGTCCCAAGATAAGAGTAAAAACATTGGTAAAACCATCAATATGTACCAAGTAGAACGGATTATGTATTTTTGACATAGATAATACGAAAAGTGCACAAGGAACAAAGGCTCTTTCACTCCACGTTGGTAAGCACCTATTATGAGGGTGTGCTATGTTGACAAACAGGTAGCCGAACAGGTATAAAGGGGGCTGTAGCTCATAAGGAGCGAAAATGCAAACCTGGGATGGCCGCACCAAAGCAATATAAATAGACCTTGAAAATATATCTGGAAGCAATAATGACTTAAGCATTAATAACTGCGTAAAATTACAGCGGCCGGTGCCTCCAGTTCCACATAAAACGTCGTATATATCATACTCCATGTTAAACTGACGGAAGCGTTCTCTTCTTTTTAGCAAGAGTAGATAAAGAATCGATGAATGGTCGGACAGGGGCAAAATTGGAGCAATTAGTTTCCTTCTTTCTGAATCACCATATCATTCAAACATAGTTGCTATTTCCGCCAGTCTCATTCCTGCATGACAATTAAGTTTAGCTGATAAAAAAAAAAATTATAAACATCCATGGCTAGATATTATGTACTGTGTGTTGGCAACACGTTGTATTGCTTGCAAGTCTTATTCGGTCATGAAAGCAGCAAAGGAAGTTTATTTTGGTAACATTAAACAAATATATCACTGCGTAAAAATTAAAAAAAAAAAAATAGACAAGCACAGTCACGAGCCACTGGTGTACATTACTGCTTCCGGTGTAACTAAACATTCTACCATCAGATATTTGCATGAGAAAGACATATGTAAAATGATTGAATCTGAAAATGCATCGAGGAATATATTATGGTACTTTTTACGTAATAAAGCTGCATATGTCTCAAAGGTCAGAACTTTTTTTCGGAGCCATCAGTTAATTGCATGAGGTAAACAAATGTAAAATGATTTAATCTAAAAATACAAAATGCTATGACAGAATACCAACCCTCATCTCACGATATAAATGAATTTGTTTTAATATAGTTTATGTTCGAAACGAGGGGGACTCGAACTTGCAACCTTCGGCACCAGTCCCCTAGCTGAAATGGGAAACGCACATATCCACTCGACCAAATCCCCATTCTCAAAAAAGAACAATTCAATGGAGGTAGTTATGTGCGAGTGTCATGGCAGCTCACAGACCAAGAAAATAGACAGCCCAAATGATGGATTAGAGAAATTTGACGCAGAAGGACTAAACGAGAGGGCTGTGTGAAAAGCTCGTGTTCCCACAAAATATTTCATAACCTGGGCTTCAGCTTAACTCTTCAATGCCAATTGCGACTTAAGTCGAACTGCTTAATACGAACTGCTTTCAATTATAATAAGGCTGCTAGATTCGTAATCCTTGTAAAAAGACCTTTCATTCCTTTAGCAGCATGCATTTTAGTTCCAAAGAATATGATGGTCCAGGTCAACAGCTTTCCTCGGCAATGCGTCCAAAGCGCGCAGGGGAAAGCTGTGGAATCAGTCCAAAACTTGGCACTGAAAAAGTTAAATTGTAGCCTGAACTGAGTTGATAGCATATGCATCTGAGTGACCAAGATACTTCACATGCTTATCTAGTTTTCCTAAGATATGCGTACTACACCTGACACATGTATATTTGAGGTCTTATAAACAGAGTCAAACGAAAAAATGGTAAAGGACCAATATATGTCCCTGTGATCCAGATACTTGATCTAGTAGCCTGGATTTACTGCAAGACGTATACGTATTCTGATGTGTGCCTGTGTAAGTTAATCAAAATGGAAGTGCAAGGAAGTCACAGCTCCAAAATTAACATGGTCCATGGACATATCACTACATGGTCTAGTGACCTAGTTTCACCATATAACATGTATTTTATTGCCTGACATATGACCATATAAATTGACGTGATACACTATACACTATATTTGGACATATCGAAGGACGAAAATTTCAGCTCAGATATAATGGTATAAGGGTACATCAGATTGACCCATATACTTGACCCATTCGTTGTGTAAACTGTGGTTTTGAAAGAGCCTGTTTGAGATATCATAAGACAATCAAAGAAGGAAGAAGTTACTGCTCAGAAATGAATCATACATAAATTTATCAGTAACTCAAATATTTCACCTAATAGATAGTTTTCTTACAGGCACGTCCGTGGATTCTTACACACGCGTGCGTCTACTGTCATGAAACTAAGTCACAATATGACGAATTGCGGCTGGTTCATACTCATATGCATTAGTATTGCCTTAACCATTGATATGTGAATATATATTAGTGGATAATAATGAACACACGTACTGAACATGAGGGGAACAAAACAATCGGGCATGCCGATTTGGAGCAAAAGACAGAAATTACCAAACAGAAAAAATATAGTATAAAAGCAAAGCGTAACCTGTTGAATAAATAAAGAACCAGGACTCCAAAGAAAGGTGTACATGTGTGATTTTGAAGCAATGGACGAATACGTTTCAGGGTTTAGTCAAAATACATAAGATAAAATAATCAATGAAGCATAAACTACCAAATTAACATGGTGTTCACTCGTCAAAGTTGTGAAAAGTGGAAAAAATAAAATTTAAAAAAAACCCCGTCAAAATGTAGAAAAACCGCTTTGACACCTGAGCAAATTATCCTAGGGTTACCAAGTAGTGATCCTTTGCTATTTCGAACAAATTGGTTCTGTGGTTTTTAAACAAGAAGGTGCTTCACTATTTGCCCCCCCCCCCTCCAATAAAATTTCAAAATTATGTTAATCACGAACTCGTCACAACTTAGCTCAATGTACATTCCTGTGAAGTTCAAAGAGGTTCTAGTCAATAGATTTTGCAAAGAAGTTGGCGACGAGAAATTGTTGACACATGCCACGTTTCCATCGGCGATGATGATGAACATGTGGTGGACAGAAAATGAAGATTGCTTTTCTCCCAGCTAACTGATAAGTCAGGTAATCTGTTATGGTGTTGACAGGGGTTCGAACTCAGCTTTACTTGAACACGGCTAGCACCTTTATTGATGGATATCGATTGCAACAAAATCAACGTAACATCAAAACTGAAACCCAGAGCACTGATTGCATTGTAATGCAAGATAAGTATGCATAACATTTAGGTCTCGAGCTCCATGGAAAAAAGTAAAATGGTATATAATTTTGACAATATACGGTCTTTGTAGGTATAAATTTGAATTTATGCAGGTATTCAAACATCATTTTACAGTTTGATGATACATAACAAAAGCGAATGTTGATGCCAATTTTCTTAACTGAGATTTTAGAAATACCAGAGGTATGTTGTGTCACAGAAGAAATAGTTTCACACACTAAAGCCAGCTAGTGAAGTGATGTTATGTCACTGACCACCTTGGAAAAGTTAACCAGGTTTCGTCCACTATTGCTGCTTATTAACAAGTGTTCCAGTTTCTCCATTTTCAATGCATATGAATTGAATTATCAATAAATTTCAGTAAGAGCAATTGCTGTAGGCAACGCTTTTCAGGATCTACATGGTCCACTATACTGCGCAATTGTCTCGTCTGTTTTATCACTCAACGCTACGGATTTGTGCCACAGTGTGGCGAATCAGTCTTGTTTGTTCATTACTTCATATCTTATATGTTATGTTTTTTTGTCATATGTTGTGCCAATATCACCGATAAAATTATGAAAATAACAAACTCAGAAAATTCCAAGGTTTTTCCCCCATGATATGTTATCTTGACAGGTCTTCTGCTCTTATTCAAAGTGTGTTACTGTTCACATGGGCCAAAAACATTGGAGCAGACGACATGTATTAAGGTTCACATTGGCCAAAAACATTGAATTGGAGCAGACGACACTTGACCACCAACTGGTTCCGGCTGGTTTAATGGGGGCGAGTTTAAATATCATACTCAACGATTAACAAATCAAGGGAAAGGTAGTTAACAATACCATCTGGCCCAAATGGCGAAGTAGTTTTGGGTGCATGAACATTTTGATTCTAGCATCCTGGACCACAAATGCAGCGAATCTTTCAGTGATAAAGGGATCAATATCTGTTAGAGTCCCCTGTAATGAACTTGCATCGGTTGACGAAAAGTTTATGTGTTTCAGTTTTACTGGAAATAAATTTTACCTTGCTTTGACCAGCTGTGTTATATAAAGATATAACCTTATATGTTTTGACAAAGTCAATTAATTTTTGGGTTTAATATATGAAAATTAACCCCAAATGTTGAAAAACAGTCTCGAATTCAAAGTTTGTTAATCATTAAAGCTTGATTCCTTTACTGTTTGCAATACTAGTACAGCTACACATTCTCTGCATACGGTGTGTCGCTGTCCTTCTTGCAAGAGGTTTTATACCGTTTACCTTTTTTTTTGTTTCAAATCACCTCCAGTCAGTCGGAGTTGAATTGCTTTGGTGGATAACGTTCCATCAGCAGACAACGTTATTGTTGTGGAGAGTCATTTGTCAGGCACCTGTACGTGTCCCAAGTGCAATATCCGGGATAGATTTAGGTCATTGATGCGAGATGTAAGCTGAAACCTCGCACATTCTAACTTGGCCACGGTCAAAGTATGAGGTCAACAGTTTTCCTGGTATTGTGTTGCTTTTAAGAAGTAAAGGTGTTCTGTGGCACCTTATTATCTTGGAAAGTTAATTAAAATTGTTAAATTAAGAACAATACAGACCATTTTCGACTGGTTCGGGCATAAAAGAGTTGATGCATTAGACTGGATAATGTGTCTAGTATAAAAGTGTTGATGCTGTTAAAATTGATAACGTGTGTAAACGAGACATGTGAAATGTTGTTCTTGCTAAATATATCTGATTTTCAAAAATTGATGCTTTTTCAGAATGTACAAATGATACTTATACTGGTTGCGGTCAAGGTCATAAGACTTTTTTCAAACAACAGTTTTTATCGTCATCATCTAATTTTGTTCCCACATACTTATTTACATTTTAACATGCATAAGTTTTTCCAATTTTACACATGTCTTCTAGGAGTTACGGTAAATAATTTCATATATGTGCTGCATTCACTTTACACATTTATTTAGTAGTCACGTTCTAATTTGTTCGCACATCCTCATTATTGCTTTCACATCATGCTTCCGGTGTTTTCAGGTGATGCTCTACTTGCTGTATAATATATATATATATATATATATATATATATATATATATATATATATATATATATATATATATATATATATATATATATATATATATATATATGAGTCTTTTTGCCCAGAACCACTTCTTAGTAGTCAGTACCCTATTCCGCAGTCCGAACTCTTTACTCTCCATAAGCTAACCTGTCTCTCTCTCTCTCTCTCTCTCTCTCTCTCTCTCTCTCTCTCTCTCTCTCTCTCTCTCTCTATATATATATATATATATATATATATATATGCGAGCAATGTTATTTCAAGATCGGAAAACATTAATAATAATGCATGAGTTAATATTCATCACTGTACTGTTTTTGTATTTTATGATCGATTATTACTTTATAAAAGTTTATCAGTCGCATTCAGCTTAATTTGAGTCACTCGTCACAGTACCCTTTATGTATATTTACAGCAGTTTCAAGTGATCTATTGTTTGATGTTTTCATGTTTTATTTGTGCCGTTGTAGGGATTGATGGAAATGTGGCATAAAGAATGATCCAGTTCGTAGACATACCTTCACAAACATGCTGCACATAAAAACATGTATGAAAAAAATAGGTATATACAAACATATATTTCGTATTGCATATATCAATTCACTGAATTATTCAGTTGGGGGAAGGGACATTAAAACAAAATACACTCACCGATGTAAATACACACATAATCCTAAGTGTTTGTCCACAATCCAGCAACATGTTGTTCCGCTGAAAGTAAATCAAACTTCTCCCCAGTGTTTTTCGACGAAAACTATCTTCATGGAACAATTAACTCGTTGCTTTGTATGTTTCAGTACCAATACGACGTAGAGTCCCTTCTGGTTCATCTGCCATGTACTACATATCAACGATCATACTCTGGCGCACGGCTGCAGTTTTGGTAAATCCATATAAGTCCCGATGAAAAGTTACCGGTCCACAAAACAATTGTCATCAAGAACCCACACACAGCATTGTGGTTATGAGCTCACACTAATGTACTGCCAACATTCTGTTGCTGTAATGAATCGTTGTTCGAGAGAAGTATATAATTAAAAAAGAATCATTAAGTTGAACCCGGATAAGTGTTGGTCCATTTATGCTCGGTAATGGACGTTTTTGTAATTAATACTAAGTGATATTCCTGCTATACGAGTAGGCCTAGATGCGTAAAAAGACGACAAATGTATAATTATCACGCAATATGATTTAATACATTCATATATGAAGCAATATTAGTTTAATTCCAATAATGGAGGCATAAACTGACTTGATTATTTGTAATTTAACATGCAAGTACAAATACAACCCGGAATAACAGACGAACGATAACGCGAAAAAGTGCAGCAAACAATAGAACTTTCATGACAGTTAATTATTTTTTGTAGGCCTATTTCAAAAGATAACGTTGCGAGACACACTCATAAAAATGATGAGATAATAGAGCATGTGGGTGCCTTGCAAGTAAAATTGTATCGTGTAGCTTAGCCTTACAATGTGTGTATTTTTCTACAAATGTTCCGTTCATTAATTGAACTATACAATCCGTCAATCCTGATTTTGGGGATATCTCGCAAATATTGCGTAAAAAGTGGCAAAATGACCATGCATCTCATACATAACCAAATCTGAGCAGTTTACCTTACTCTTGAAAGAAATGTGCTTGCAGTGTGGTTTGTATTTATATCTGTGACCATCAATTTTTGCGTCTTTACGGCCTACATACGAACTTTGCTGGCATTTTAAGACTACCTGTCAGTCACATTTGCACACGCGCACATATAATTTCGTGGGCGATATGGATTGCGCCAAGTTTTACTTGTGGCCGCAGAAATGCCCCCAAAATGCGGCTGAAAAGAAATGCAAATAAAAGTGCATATAGTTACTACATTTGCCGCAAAAGTAAGGCACATTGATGAGAAAATGTTATGGATTGGATATATGTGCACGTAACTACCCATTGTTGTAATGTTCACAAAATCTGTTTCCGTAGAGCAATGTTGATCGACTGTATAGGCCTAGGGACAGCGAGTCACATCATACACAAACATCCAACACTGAGTTCAAACGCTGCTGAAATCAGAATAGTATCTACATTGTTCTTCACCCGGGTGAGTAGCCGGGGTGTGAAGGGTAGAGTGAGGGTGAGGATGGGCTCTCATCTAGGCCTACGTGCGTTTCCTTTGATGATGATGATGATGATGATGATGATGATAATAATAATAATAATAATAACATGTGTTGAACTTGAAGACCGTAAGGACACATAGGGCAAGAATAAATGCGACTTTTTTGGGGTCAGAACATCGCGTGCGCTTTCATTTCTGAGGTAGATGTGCAGCGCAGTCTGCTTTTGTTCGGCGGCTTCCGTCTCTAGCACCCATAACCAAGTCTTTCAGGGCAAAACAGCCAAATCTGCAGACATGCCACGGGAAGTTGATGCAGTAGCCTACTGTGTTATGCAACTCATTTAGGTGCCACTGTGTAGACTAGGCTTCTCGCGATAGGCTTAGCAGTGCAGTTTTGTAATACCAGCGGGATACGTCCCCAGATAAGCTTATAGCCATTGAAATATCATTTTAAATTTGTGGCTTTGAGTCCCAAATATATTTCGAATGCCATGGTAAAAGGTAAAGCCTTTACAAAATTAATTTAATTCAATTATTTTATTTTATTTATTTTTGTGCACGCAGGTCGTCCTAGTCTTTGACTATACTGGGGCAAGTCACTTCGATTGTAGTGATCAACTTGTAAAATCAATGTTCCTGTTTGCGGATACCAACCGAAAACTCGATCCATAGAGAAAAGTTTGACGAGGGGCAGGAGGACAAATATTTTTTTCCTATAAGTCATAATATACGTTTTAAAGACATCTGGTGTCCTTATGATTGTTAACGTATTAAAACAATGCGTTCTCTGAAACAACACGACTTGACATTCATGTGGTCAGCTGGCATTGATTGCACACACTGAAGTGGTCCTGTCAGCTATGATATCAAGTTCCCCTCTGTTTCAGACCGTGATGACTGTTGCTAACATGAACATATGCCTTTGCCGATCATGAAAAATAATATAATAATAACAATAAAAAAAAAAAAAAAAAAAAAAAATGCAGAAAAATCGCAGCACCACCTGTTAAACAAATTAAGCTCTAGGCTCCCCGGAAATGTCCCTATGCAATTTCCAACAATTGGCTTGGCAGTTTTCGAGAAGAAGATTTTTTAACATATTGCCAAAAAATCGAAAACAAAATTTATTAAAAAATCTAAGTCACTGGACCGCGACTATTTGGACGAATCTGATAGAGACCCACCGAAGGTACACCTCCCACCAAGTTTCAAGTGAATCTGCTCGATGGTTTTGGAGAAGAAATAAAAATATGTGAATTTTTATTGCAGTCGCGATTCACTTACGTGATGATCAACAGGAACGTATGTATCACCCGACAAGCACCCGAACTGAAAAATGCGTTTGAAATCAGGCATCAAGAGTATCTTCACCTAGTGAACAAACTTGTTTACCCTTGCTGTCAGCTACATTTCCACCACTTTTCAGTACAATCTGAATGAAGGTTGTAGGGAAGAAGTCGAAAATGACCTGAACGCAAAAGAAATCTTAAAAAATAAAAAAATACAGAAAAATCGCAGCGCCCCCCCCCCCCACCCCGTTTGACAAAAATTGAGATCTAGGGGTCTCGAAATGTGCCCCTTTGCCATTTCGAAGCAATTGGCAAGGTGGTTTTTGAGAACAATTTTTTTTTTAGATTTGGGGAAAAATCACTGGACCGTGACCATTGGAACAAACCTGGTAGAAACACACCCCAGGTACATTGCCACAAGTTTATCAGTGAATATTGCTGTGACAATTTTGGAGAAGTCGAAAATGTGAATTAATTAGCATTAGAATGCACATTGATTGACATTGTAATCAGTAGGAAAGATGCAGTTACCGATGTGTACTTTTTTGAAAAAATCGTTAAAATCAGGAACGAAAACAATTGTTTGACCCTTTCACAAGTAACATATCTACCATGTCTCAGCTTAGTCTGAACGACGGGTCTGGAGAAGAAGTCAAAAATAGCGAAAACACACAAAAAAATATAAAAAGAGAGAAAAAAGTGCAGCGTCAACTGGTTAACAAATTAAGAACTAAGAGTCCCCATAAGTGTTCCTTTGTGACAAAAGCAATTGGATGAGCGCTTTCAGATAAGCAAATTCTCGAAAGATTTGCCCAAACAAGAACAAAAAAAATCATAACCTAGTGGCTGCGTGAACATCCCGTGCTCAGCTGCCGTAAGCTTGTCCCACAAAGTCAAGGTTGCAACTGAATAGACCTGTGTTGAGGTTTAGATGAGTGCATATGACATTTGGAAGTATTATTAAGGCGAACGACTGAGCCTCCTAAAACCGCAGCCTTACTAGCAACTCAGCTGAGCTAAAATTGCAGCGCCACCTGGTGAAAAAAATAAAAACTAGGAGTCCCTAGGAGTGTTCTTGTGATATCAAAGCAATTGGGTGAGCGGTTTCGGAGAAGATTTTTGAAGATTTGCCCCCCACCACAAAAAAAATCATAAAAAAACCAAAAACAACTGAAGCATGACGATCTGAACAAACTTGGTAGAGATCCACCCAAGGTACATTACTACCAAGTTTGAAGTCAATCTGGATGATGGTTGAGAAGAAGTTGAAAATGTCAATTAGCATTACATTCACATGGACTAGTAATCAATAGGCAAGGTGCATTTCCCGATAAGTGCCTGAATTAAAAAAAAATCGTTTAAAATCAGGAAAGCACAGCAGTGACAACTGTTTAACAATCTTGTTTGACCCTTTCACAAGGATCATATTCAATTAGTTTCAGCTTAATCTGAGTGAAAGTTTAGTAGAAGTCGTTAATAGCCAAAACGCACAGAAAATCATGAAAAAAGAAAAAAAAAAGCGCCACTTGGTGAACAAATTAAGAACTAGGAGTCTCAAGAGGTTTTCCTGTGTGATATCAAAGCAGTTAAGTGAGCAGTTTTGGAGCAGAAGATTTTTTTAAAGATTTGCTCAGAAAAAGACCCCCCCCGGCGAAATAACACAGATTAGAATATATAAATAAATTAAAAAAAATAATAATAATGAAAATAAAATCCCAAAATCACGGGAGCGTGACCGTTTGAACAAAGTTAGAAGAGACCCACCCAAGGTATATTGCCACCAAGTTTGACGTGAATCTGGCTGACGGTTTTGGAGAATTTGAAAATGTAATTGTGAACGGACAGACGGCCGACGTACCACTCAGCCTCATAAAAGCTCAGCCTGACTAGTCAGTCAACTGAGCACAAAAATCAAAAAAATCACCGGAGCGTGACCATTTGAAGAAACTTGGTAGAGACTCACCAAAGGTATATTGTCACCAAGTTTCAAGTCAATATGTCTAATGACTTTAGAGAAGTCGAAAATGTGCATCGTTGACAACGGACGACAACAAAGGACCATAAGCTAAGCTCAGCTACTGACTATCAAGCTTAGCTAAAAATGAACTTATTGATTTGTGTAGGCTTATAAAAACCCAAATTATAGGCATATGCTTCGGAACAGATCAAGCTAGACGCCTTATTATATAAAATATAATAATATCAACAATGCTCTTGAACACCCTGTCGACTAAAGAACATTTCAATAAACACTGCATGGTCACACACAGGCCTGGAGATTCGACTTCAAAAGTACAGCTTAGTTCAAATCCCAAAAGCTTCGAAGTAATAATAATGTTAGTTACACGTCCTGCTCCTTGATATTGTTAGGATTATTATTATAATTTCCGCCACACTCTGTTGCACATTGAAGAAAGAAATAAAGAAAGTTCCCTGACTTTTTAACACCCATAAGATAAGAGTTTTACTCCTCGCATTTGACCGTGTGAATGAGACCCCCCCCCACACACACAACAAAAAAACCACAAAACACACACACACACACACGCACACACACACACACACACCAAAACAAACCAACCCCCCCAACCCGCCCCCCCCAAAAAACAACAAACAAAAATGCATCCAAAAACCCCCAAACAATGAAAAAACCACCACCACCAAAAAAAAAAAAAAAAAAAAAAAAAAAAGCGCAGTAAGGAACAACCGTGGGAGTAGGCCTATATCCTTCAAATGGTTTATTTGTCATATTGAGAAAATACACTCATGCAAAAGGTATCACGGAGTTGCGGAAGGATTGTGCATTTTTTTCTTTATTGGTTTATAAAATGTTAAGTAATGTTTCTTGATTAATCAAAAACTCCCATATTTTCTGTGCTCATTAGGATAAAACGGAAGCACATATTATTTACGTGATACATTTTCTTTGACATATTGGCATAGAATGACATGCAACAATAATGAATGGTATTGTTGAGATATTTCTCGTTTGATTCTAAAAATATGTTCGCTAGAACCAATTTTGCACCTTTACCTAAACACTGCAGTAGCATCCTAAATTAAATTTAAGAAGGCCTATCTTTCATCTGGTGTGCATTACATTTGTTTTATTATATTGGTAGCAGTATAGCCAATCATTGACAGTTTTTACTTCATTTTACAACATAGTGGCAGCAGGGTGGCTAATCAATAGTAACTTTACAACGTTATAGCCAATCAATAGCAGCTTTTACCACGTCATCATGTGTGTGGCTCCTCCAAAAACACTGAATTTAACTTTTTAAGTATCCGCTTAGCTTACTATCTCATCAGTAATTTTGTTTCTTAGAAACGCAGCACTGAGGTGATCCCCTTTGCCGCGTGAAAACTGTCAGCTTGCTGATCAGAACTTGCCATTTTTATAAAACATGACCCCATAGGCTAGCATTCATACCAACATTTGCTGTTGTTAATGACGTCACATACACACCATGTGATTGTAGACAATTTTAGAAATTGGACTTAATAACTTTTATCGTCCAAAGGTGACCCCTTCTAATAGGATAGAGTATATCATTATAGCCAATGAGATTCGGCTTCCCCAGAATGTAGTTCTTAATCTGAGACTGTCTACAACTTTGAAAGTTTTTCACTTCAACGTGATAACTGGGGGTGGGTGTGGGTGTGGGTGTGGGTGTGGGGGTGGGGGTGGTGGGAGCTGAAAATCTAATAATGCAAAAAGTTTCGACTCTAAATGTCCAAAATTATTTTATAAAATTACAAAAAATTCTAAAATATTTTGAAATTTCACTAAACTTTTAATTATGAAACAGAATAAAAATCCAAGGTGGTAGCTCTGATATGTTTTCACAGGTTGAATTACTGGCGTGAAACCTTTGGCGCGCTGTCGGATCCGATAATTGTACAAAAATGTCCGCACGGGACCAAGTTCACCGCGCCCTTTTGGTACGCATGATGTACTAGAACGCTATTGAATTACTACAGTCTGCAGTGCCCTCTATTGGGGTAGCTTAACACTCAAGTAAACGAGAACGAAAAAAAGAAAATAATGCCGCCTTGATAATTCCCAGTTGTGGACTGAGTGTCAGTGTTCATGATAAGAGCCGTTGCAGCTACATTGTCCTTTTGCACTGTGCACTCAGATCAAGCTGTTTCCATTTACACTTTTGCCGGGATATCATATGTTTATGAGTGATATCTTTTGACACATGTCATACATTAAGAGTACTATCATTTGGCACATATCATATACTCAGAGTAATATCATTTGGCAAATAAGTATGTATAGAACCGTGCCCAATTGTCGGACATCGTCGATAGTTTTGCCATTCATTGACAAGATATGTAAAAAAATATATTAATTTAATAAGTACCGAGAGATTGATGTGGGATCAAAGACAAATTGACGATTTTTGAAATTTGCGTATTTTCAGACACAATGTCAGCTTTTAGATAGAAAATATCCATCATAGCTGGCAAGTGTTAATCGACACCCGTGCGACGCAGTTTGCAAAATAATAATTTTAAATCTAGTATGTGTATTACAATGTAGAGATTCTCCCCTCAAGGACTGGACTTTAATTTCGAGCTAGAAGGTGAACAGAAATAACGTGCAGCCAAATACCTTCCCATGTCCGACATTTGGGCACACCTAACTTTCTGCTCGTGGCAGGATGTTCTCGATCACCTCTTGTAAAATGTGTGCGCGTTCGCAATCCAAAGAGTGTGATTTGACAAGAAACATGCGCCAACAATCCACAGTTATTGGTGTTTTCAGTGGCACTGCCAAACCACATCAGCAGATGTAATTTAATTTTTAGCCTCGCAATGAATGCAACTTTGCGCTTAGCTGTCCGACAATTGGGCACCCCAGTATACTGGCATAATAGACTATATAATTCTTCAACTATTGATCATATGTAGATGAAGCTCCGCTAATAAATTATATGTACTCAGTAAAATTACACACTCATGTAAAAGATAATGTGGCTAATTTCCTAACAATTGTCTTTGGATTTCACAAGAGCACCATAAATAATGAATGAGTGGGAATACATAGTCAGAGACTGACCTAAGATAAGTGTATGACTGTTTTCCTTTTTTCCACAGCCAATAATCAGAATTTACCCGTGGCATGCGCTATTTTATTTTCTGCAGTTAATAGGAATATACGATTGCTCTCATCATTAAGAGTTTACAAGTTTGGCTAGGTTAAAGCAACACTTTGAAACAACTGCTCACTTTTTTCTCTATATAAGGGGCAATTTAACAGCAGGTGATATTCATCTTCCACTTCATTGTATTCTAAGCAGATCCAGTCATTTATATTAAGTTTGGGCCGGATATACCTGCCTGTTTCAATTCTAAGGTTATGGCTGCTTATCCTGATTTCTGTCATAACATTACAAAGGGAGCCAAATGTAATCTGATTTAGATAGTTTTTATCTTTTAAAAGATGTTCTGAGTTTGGCATATAATCTGGATTTGCTGTCTGTCGCGTTAATAGTTTCAAATCATTTATCTGTAAAGCTTGCTTTATATTCGTTGATTATCTCTCTACGGTAAGGATGACTGAGTTTAGCATTATTTCTTGATCCTGGATAGTGGACCACCATGTTTTAACAGTTGTGCTTTTGCATTCTTCCAAGGATAAAGAAAGTAAGGAATCTTCAAGGCACTCCTCCGTGTGCATTTTAAAGTGATAATTTGCTTGCAGCACAGCTATTAGAAATTTTCCCAAGTGGGAATATCCCAAGTTCGCCATATATTACTGCAGAGGAAGCATGTTTGTGTTCACCAAGGGCGAATCTGGCAAAACTTAGATATACTTTCTCGATGGGTGCATTGTGGAATTTCCTCAACATTTTATTCATTGTTCGTGCACAAATATTAACACCAAAATTTCTGCCCCATATAGGGCAATTGGTTTGATCAGGGCATTAAACAATGATAAGGCAACTCTTCGGCCTAGATTATTTCCATCGATTACCTTTTATTTCCAATTTCAAGTTTTCTTTTATTACTTTTGTTTATAAAATCAGAAATCGGAAATGCAAACGAGCCTGAGTTGCTGAATATGACCCCTAAATATCTATATGTTTTGACATGTTGAATTTGCTTGCTTCCTATAATGCAATTTTCTCTCTGCATTTTTCAGTTTAATTAAAAATGAATTTTTTTAATTTAGGCAGATTGACCTCTAACTTCCATTTCTTACGATATTGGTACAGATTATCTAAATAGTTTTGCAGACCATCCTTTGTGCTTGACAGAAGAACAACATCATCTGCATACAATAGACCCTGAACCTTAATACCCTGTAATTGTACAGTATCAATATGGTCTACCGCAATTTCGTCAGGCAAATCGTTTATAAATAGGAAGAACAAGGCCGGGTAAAAAACTTCACCTTGACGAACACCTTGGAATATTTGGAAAGAGGGAGTAATACTGAATCTAGTCTTTACACAGTCAGTAACTTTGCTGTACATATTTCAAATAGTTTGATAGAAGTTACTTCCGATACCACTTTTAAGTATTTTAAATAACTGCCCATTCCGCCACACTTTATGAAATGTTTTCTTCAGGGCAACGAAGCATGGAAACAATTTGCCTTTCTTTTTCGTGTAGACATCAATTGAAGTGTGAACATGCTACCTACTGTTCTGCTCCCCTTTTAAAATCCAATTTGCTCTTTGTTATTTATTTGTCTTTCTCTGAGAAATGTAGTAATACTTCATTCAGAATCATACTATCAATTTTTGCCAGATTGCTGCACGCAGTTATTCTTCATACTTTTCAGGCGTTGATTGATCACCAGTCTTGAATATTTTTGTGATCAGTCCTTCCCTCCATTTACTTGGATAAATATCGTCCTAAGCATGTGTCTTTTTAAAAATATTCCTATTATTTTGATCTCGTTTGGTTTTTAAATGACTTTGGAATTGTATTTTTTTCCTGTATGTTTAACAAAAAAAGGAGGAGTGTGCACGTATGAAGACGTCACTAACATTTTCATTTTTGTCTGTTATAATGTGCCACCGAAACAAAAATGCAAAGAACTTTTGAAGATACAGGGCCAAGAGAAACAGGTAAAATATCAATAAGAATGGTAAAGAATTAGTTTCAAATTTTAATGACCGGGTCGGCAGCTTCCTCAGGTGTGCATTAGAAGCAATACAGACCGTGGTTTAGGGCTTGTTTGCAGAACTGACAAAAAGAATTGGACAATAGTGTAACAATAATGCTAATGTGCCCAAAATTGAAAATAGGGATAACTTGAAATTACATCGCTACCTATATATACATATATTGCCAGTTTATGTTGGTTAGAAAATATAATCATCAACTTTGTGAGGATTCCAAGAGGGTTAACAACACAGGCGGATATGGTTAATCAGGTAAGTGACAAAGACATCCGAACTACTGCACCATATTTTCAGATGATGTACATTTGTCAAGATTTATATGGGGTTGGGGAATGTTCCCAGATAAAGCAGGCATTGTGTGCAGAGTGAGATACAGCAGAGGCGCCTTTTGTGAATGAAAAGTGCCTTTTTGCATGTTGGTTCACTGCAATCACTTTACATAGTCAGACTTGCTTTGATGATTTTTGTGTCGCAAATAAAGGAAATGGTGATATGTGCTGCCAGGGTGGACAAAGATGGACATAGCACGAATCTATTTGATTAAGGCAAGTGGTCTATCTGATGCACAACATGGTGTAAATTGTATTGGTATCAAATAGTGCATTTGCGACGCGGCTGTGCTGCCTAAATAAAGAGGCGGTAGTGGGCATAGTTGATGAAGGAAACATATATCTGTGTACCTAGAAATTGTGATATGTGTGGCCAGATGGATATACAGCTGAATGGTACGACTGGAACAAGTTATGTATCTAATGTACAATATATGGTTAAATGGTACAGATAACTAATTGGCTGCATTGGTGATTATTTTTTGGATTAAGAGTAACCCTCCAGGTACTTTTTGACGCTTTCCTTTGCAACTGCAGCGTTAAGACTACTTCAAGTTGTTCTGGACAGGGACGACTACTTCTGTCTTTATCAGTGCTGTTTGTTGTACAATCTCTTTTTTGTAAAATATATAGTACAGTTTGCACATCATTTCTTTCTTGTTCTCTATGTTCGGTTCCTCAATCAGTCATAACCTTTGGTAAATATTGCATATTCGGTGTGACTATTGCTGAACCGCCGTTTTAATTGCTTGCCTCATGTATAGATGTACATGACGCTTACTTAAATGACTTTGCCTCAGTTTCAATGATCTGTGCTGGCGACATTTTGTCTGGAGTGCTGTACTTTCAGGCTTAACCTGACTACATATAGGCATAATAAATGACAAGTTTTGCTACCATATAGCCACTCCTGCACAGTTCGTGACACAATCTGACATCCATTTAGGCTTATTTGCCCATGGCGGTAATACAGGAGTGCATTGAGCAAAATTGGGGCAAGGACCCTATAATTTACATGCTAAGGAGACCTAGGACCCTTGCTGTTGTACAGCCACGAAGATGCCAGTTAACTTCACTGTCGAATTTCATCAGGAATAATTCCTATAATTAGTGAACTGAAATTTCATAGAATTTATGGTGGTTATCCCACACATTTGTAGGTTTAACCTTTTTACGTTTGCCTGTGTGCTCGTCTCAGATTGAAGTGAGTTTAAGTCATTTTGAGACATTTATTAAAACTCACAGAAAAGTGTCACAAAATGCAACCCTTTTAACGAAACGTGTCGAAACCCCACAAAATTATAGAATAAAAGGCCCACGATTTTTTGGAGTCTCTAAATTTTTTGCATTTTCTCTTGCTTATGACCATAAATTTATAGTATACCTAAGCGACTGTGAAAATTTAAACAAGCTTTTTAGATGCTTTAAAGATCCAGGATGAACTGTTGCTAAATGAAAATTGATGTTTTGTTTGGCATAGGCCTGAGTGATTTCAATCAGATCTTGTGTGATTGATGGCACTATGGATATTTATAAATGGACGTTTTATTCATTTTACTTTTTTTACCCCAAAATAGTGGTTTTCAAACAAGACAATGAACTGCATAGTGACAGAGGGGGCAACTTCATCCTCAGAAACTAACAGTTAATAATTTGAATGTTCTCACTCGCAAACTAATAAAAAATAGATCTATGACTTCCTGGGATCCCCTGAAGAAAACTGCCAGCTCTCTTCCAAGTAGACTTACATTAAAAAAAATTCCAAGGACAAACATTTTGAAGTCCTTCTCTCAGAAGGTTTTCCCACATTGCAGAAAATTTGAATGTAATCATGTAGTATGGGTGCACTGCAGAAGCAAAGTAAACAGTGCAAGCAGACAATGGCTGTGAGGGAAGCCTAGTTCTAGTTGTTTAAAGTTATTGATAACCGCTTCACGGCACTGCAGTCACTGAACAAGTGGACTAAGACAGCTCAGCTGACCTCGCATTCATGGACTGAAGTTGTACTGTGAACTTCAGAATAAGGAAACCTATCCCGTCATCATAATTTGTTATATCTGTCTTTACTCATACAGTTCACAGGTCATTTTTTAATAATAACTAAAGGACTCTGCCATCAAGATATATGTCAATTTGGCCATTTCAGGTTACTTAAAGTCAGAAGTAACAACATCGAAAGAAACCCAACAGGTACTTTCCTATCATTGTCTACTGGTAACCATGGCACTGTGATCCACTCTACTATAAAGATACTACCACTGTCAGTTGAGCTTTCAATGTGTGTCAACGTCCGAACTAAAAACACCAAAGGAAACTCAAGAGACATTTTCTGATAGTGTTAAAGAGTGGCCATGGGCTTAGTCTCCAGAAGTTCCTAAATATATGGCAATATGTCAGATATGCTGCTTTCCTTATCGCCAAGTAACAATGTACAGGGTGGTCCATAAATATGGATACACATAAGAACAAAGATATCTCTCCCATGACAATCATTTATTTATCATCTTCTGGCTCAGGTGCTGATTTGATTTCTGTTAATGACATTTAAAAACAAATGTTTAAATGATTGGCATTGGATTGGATACATAGTTACAAGGAGCTTTGCTATGCATCAAGGTATTCTTCAATGGATTCCATAGAGAAAACCTTCCCCTGTTTCGGAGACAGACCTATGGCTGGAATAGATGAGTGAAATATGTTGTTTATTTGCTGCTCTTAAGTTTCCCACACATAGTAATGCATTGGGTTAAGATCAGGACTGCTAGTCGGCCACACATCCATATACCAGTGTCCCACTGGCGAATTTTGGTCTGCAACAAGAGGCAAATGAAAATATTGTGGGCAGACATAGCTTCACGCAACAGTTCTTAGACTGTCATCTATGTTTGTAGTTGTTCTATGCCTTGCAGAAAAAAAATTCAAAATGGTAAAAATTTGCACACGAAAGAAATTAATGTTAATGGAAGTAATATCGTATATAGTCACACCCCTGTCGTACATGGTCGTACCAATTTGTGCAGGATCGTACGTCTTGGTTGGGGAAATAACAAATCCTAAATTACGGCAGCTTGTTGAACGTATATCGCGGATTTCAGATTCGCCCCTGGTCGTGGGCCAAATTCGCCAGTGGAAAACAGGCATTTTGGGAGAATAACCGAATGCTAAAATATCGCAGCATGTCGAGGCTATATCGCGGATTTCAGATTCGCCCCTTGTCGTGGGCCAAATTCGCCAGTGGGACACAGGCATAAGCAATGACGCCAGGTGTATGGTGACTTAGCAATGTCTGTGTGGATTTGGATTAGTGTGATGGTGCACTATCATGATGAAATAGCCACGGCCCATTTGGAAAAGAATTGCTTGCTTTAGGAACCAAAAAAGCCTCTAAGAATTCTCGCTGGTACCATGTGGAATCAATTTGGCCACTCTTTCAATACATTCGAGATGTTTTACCAGACCCTCAGACACAAGCCAACACCATCATATTAAATGGATAGGGTCTTATGTCACCTCCTGGAGGAAGCGGGAATTTCAGTATGCATGACAGCATATACTCGCCGAGTCTGGTTATTCACCTATTTCTCTATGTTGAACATTTTTTGTTCATCTGAGAATATCACTGTCTTGACATCATCGTAAGTGACACAACGAAGAAGGGCCCTTCATCTGTCTACTCTTTTCTTCTCATAGCTTTTACCAGGACAGGAGCTGATGCAGTCTTAAGATCAAAAGCTAGCACCTTTGGATAACCTCTCATTACTTTTTTGAATATTTGGATCGTTGGATACTTAAATCACATGCCCCCCAAAACCTCAGATGTGTGAACCTAAAATTTATATCCGAATATTGAGCTAAAAAAAAAAAAAACACTGAAAAGCTTCAGCAGTGCCGAGCCCATGGGGTTTGTTTGCATGGGCATGATAATGAAGCATGTCAATTTTTGCACAGTCATTAGTCCATGACCCCTGGAAACCAATTGAACCACTGACAGGGGGCACTCATAGGGAACAGGAATCCATTAGCCATAGAGAGAAGAATGGTCCAGTTCAGACCAATCACAACCATTGGTCTGACTACTTTGAAATTGTCTATTGATGTCAAAACAAATGAGAAAAATCCACTTACTGGGCCCCAAATACGGAAAGCTGCATGTGAACCCACACCCAAGCAAGCCAAGGTTTCTGTTCCCAAGTTAAAATAAGGAGAGTTTTAAGCCAGAAAAAATATTTTTTTTGAATGACAACATCACAGAGGTGACGCTACAAGTTTATTTCACACAACAACATATTCAACGCAATTTTCTCGGAGCTGTTTTTTTCTCAACCTCTGAATTCGATCCTGGACATGGATATATATTTTCAACTTCTTCTGATTTCATCTTGGGGAAAAAAAACATTCGTCCCACTTCTGTGCCAAAAATGTGAAAATCCTACCTATTCATAAAGAAGGCTATGAAATCTTAAAAAATTCAAATCCCACAAAAAAACCCCTATGGATACAAAAATATGGATATGTAGTAATAAAAATATATAGGTTTAATGTGCTTGTGAAAATATCAAATGGATAATATCGATCCAAAGTTGCCAGTCTCACTGTGCACTAGCTTCGGATCTTCCATTTTTAAACAGTGACGCTAATGTCAGCTTTTCAAACTTTTTGAATCATTGACTTTCTTATGTTTATTTGTTTGGCCAAGATTCTCTATGTTCAGGCTGGATTCTACTAATTCTGGACTTCAGACTCTTAAGCATCTCTGGGTACTGGACGTCCTTCCCTCCTTCCCTCAGGCTCCCTATAATGTTGTATGGTTTTATATCTGAAAGAATACTAAAATATTGTGGAAAACAGCAGAAATTTTGGAAGTATCTGCCTCCACATATTGACAAGTGCAGCTCTGTTGCCTGGACCTCTTTAAATGGTAAATGACTCCAATTCCCTCCCAATTTATGCTAGCTGAATAATAATGAGGTGACAATTGCGTTGAGACTCAGGTGTCTTGTCTCTTGAACTGGTACACGGGGAGGGAGACTTTAACATTATGTCTATATTTAAAGACCACCCTGTACATTTCTGCTTGTGACCAGGTGAGAGATCAACAATTGTAGACATGCTTTCAACCATACTCTTTTTGACGGTGTATTTTTAAATGTTCCTGATAGTCATCATATGCTGGTACTTCCACCCAGTGAATATCAGTGGTAGAAATCGAGCCACGCAATATTCTTGACAAGTTTGAAATGAATCCAGAATGCTTCGAGAGAAGTCGTCAACAAGTAAATTGATGGAAGTTTGTTTGATGATGTATGTACCTAATAAATAATTTTAACTCCCCAATACAACAGTGATTTTTTTCCCTTAACAAAATCTTTCCTAGAAAGACCACCTCTTGCCCTGGGGCAAGGTTAGGTCCAAATTGAAAAGAACTCCCTGGTATTACTGTTTATTCCAACGAAGCTTGAAGAGTATTAAGCCTGTTGTTTTATTGTACCTGTCGAAATTAAAATAATGCGCAACAGGTTTTCAAAACATAGGACAAGGTGGTCACTACTCGGTTTTGTAAACACCGGGGCTAGCAGAAAGGTTTCTCTAGAATTTCAAGAAATTTTTCTAGTTCCAGAGATTTAAAATGAAATGTACCTAAATTGAAACCAAATCAAAGAGAAATCCTCACAATAAAGGATTATCAGAAGTGCGATGTTAAGTACAGCATTAACAGGTAAACTGCACTGCTAAGATAAAGAATACTACCCCACACACATATCCACCACAGTTTAGATGGATAATATAAGAACCAGCAACAATGACGCGGAAAGGATTGTAATGAGACAAAGTTCACCCTCACCAAACTTGTAGAGACCCGCAAATCCCCAGTTTTAGAAATGCCATTATGACAATAAACGTAGACAAAAGCTGGTAGTGCCACTGGAGAATACGTCTAGAGTGATGCGTCCTGGAATAAAAACTAACCCACTCATCAACAACTACATTTTAAAAACAAATATTTATCGAGAAGGAGTAAATTAAAATTATTCTTCGATTCTGAGATAAGCTGACAAGATTGAGTTTTCTTGGTAGTTTACATTCAATCCGTTGATGACTTACCTTGACTCTGATTGAGCATTTGATCTCAAAGAACTCAACGAATAAACATTTGACAATATCCGATGACGATATAACTGCATGTGATTGCATTGTAGGCACAATATGTTGTAATTCAACACAGACTGAGATAATTGGTTCTTTACGCTGTCAAGCTGAGTCCATCAATTTGCATATGCTTATTATAAGTATTTTCTCATGTCGGTAATGTGATAAAAAGACCCTTGGGCGTAATTGATTATTCTTCTGTTTTAACACACATGGTACCTGAGGCATTCCCACGCTTCTTCGTTTATTGTTGTTTCACAAATTTAATATATTGGAGATTGGTAAAAGACCATTCACAGGAATTCCACAAGTTGACCTGTAGGGCTTAATTAATAACAAGAAGCACGGCTGCCCGGGTATTGGTAATAAGCTGCACTAAGACACGTGCTAAACGATTGTAGAGCAAATTGGATACTTGCTGGACGACTGAGCAGCACCTGCGTCGGCACTTCTCCGGCGTCTGTCACTTTCACGTTGTTTTAAGCTTTGGCAGAGTAGCATCATTTTGTATTGTTCTCTGAAAGACTTGTTCAGAAATCCGTACACGAAGCAGTTTATACAGGAGTTTCCGAGGCCAAACCAGGATAAAATCTTTATAAGCATGCCTGATACTATGTCAGCATGATCAATACATATAGCTATACAATAAGGTGCCCAGAACAAAATAAAGAGAACAAACGCGACAAATAGGGCTGGCAGTTGTCGTAATCGTTGGTCGCCATGGCGCGATTTTCTCTTGTATTTTTTGTCCAAGAAGCGAGTCAAGTTTTTTGTAGTTGCATGCACAAATACAAATATTCGAATGTAGCACAGAATTGTTATAATAGCAGGTAGGATTATTCCCAATATCATCAGAAACAAAGTAAAGGATAAGTGGTGTCTGTGATCAAAAACGCAGACTCCAGACTTTTCGAGAAATCTGATGTTACCCCAACCATATTGGCTAGGAGACACAGCGAGAATTAGCCAAAGCCACATCAGTGTTATAATGGTAGGTACACTTTTGCTGTTGAAAAATGTTTTGTACACGAGGTTATTACAAATATAAACACATCGATCCACTGAAACGAGACAGAGGGACAATATTGAAACACCACATGTCGTTGTTAGCAAGTAGCCATTAACCTGACAAAGAATGGCATCACTTAGGTAATATCCCCTGATTGTGGCATCTAATGAGAATGGCAGGAGGTATGCCGTGACAATGAGGTCCGCCACTGCTACATTGAGAATAAACATGTTACACAGTTTTCTTAGTTCTGCGCAGGACAATATAGCGGCAATAGTCATCACATTACCGACGGATCCAGCACATATGAACAAAGACAGAACAACAATGTCTAGAACCTGGGTGGAGATTCTGTAGACGAACGTGGAATTATTCGGTAATTTGTCATCCATGGTTTCAATTATTTGTATCCACTTGAGTCCATGTTCCTGAAAAAATATATATGCACGTGACACTGCATCTTTCCAGAGTTGGTCACACACAGACACACAGACACAGACACAGAGACTCATACATACATACATACATAATATATATATATATATATATATATATATATATATATATATATATATATATATATATATATATATATATAAATATATAAATATATATATATATATATATATACATATACATATATATATATATACACATACATATGTATATGATGAATGCATTAAAATTATAAAGAATTGGCAACAAATTGTAGCCAGCAAATAAGCGCCTTACTGTATACAGCGACTTTCACTCACATGTATTGCTGCATTGATAGGTCGGCTGTGATATGCCGACAGCGCGTGTGTAATCATGATCGAATACCACTACTTGCACAACAACCACACTTAGATTTACTAAAAATGGAACCAAAAAAATCTGCTTATAGGGTCAAGAAAATGGAAAATATTTGGTGGAATAAAACTGTCTTGTCGAATTCTTCATGGATATTTTGCAGTGATGTCCGACATGTGTATGCGGCACGGCACTCATAGTTTTGTGACTCTGGTTGCAGATACAAAAAACATGTTTAACAGGTTCGGAATCCAATGTTATACTAAAATTTGTTGACGATAGTTGCCTTTCAAAGCCATTTTCATGTATAGATCAAAGTGAGTTGGAATTGGACATAATTTTCAGATTACGCACTCTGAAGGACATTGAACCCTCTAGAAAATAGCTATTTTTGTTTTCTCGCAGCTGTCATCCGACTATATAAACTTGGAGTACCATTTTACCACGTACAAAGCGTGAAACACCTCAGACAACATTTAATCAATGCACAACTTGCCAAAAGTAACATTAATAAACAGATTATCCGAAAGCACTTATCCACCAAACACCTATTTGTACCTGAATGTACAATGTGTTTTCATTTCTTCCCAATTTATCACGAACATGTCAACCTATTGTAAAGACACCATTTAATTTAGTCATGGAGCGATCCCAAGTGGATTGAGAACAGGTTAGGGCCAAAATTAAGAAAAAGACTGTCGCGTAAGCACGTGTCAATTGTGTGGCCAATATTTTATATTGCAAGCATGGGAGTAAATATTCGTCTGACAGGAAAGGGCAATCTAACAATTTTGAACACGGTACTCTTCTGAAAACACGAGGGCATAATAAAAATGGGGTTCTTCAAACATTCTATATTGAACCGTCCTATATGAACAATAAATTAAAGACCAGTTATTCTGTGTATACAGAGAAATACATTTGAGCACATAAGTGCAAGGGCGTATTGTTTGGAGATGTATTTCTAGTGTTCAGGCTTAACTATGTGGGAAGCTGGCGACTGCACGTTATAGATTCCCTACTCCTAGGAACCGCCCAGTCCATTTAGTACTTTCGAAAGAGTGTTACTGTTATGTTGTAGCTTGTACGATATCTTTGCTGGTGTCTTAGCTCCCTCAATATCTGATTATCGAGCATACATAGGCCGATACATAACATATTTATCTGTTAACCCTGGTTTTAGGACTAGCACTCAAAGGGTCAGCAGAGTATTGTAACAACCTCTAACCAGGTTGTTTGTAAATCAGTTTGTTTCTTTGCAGTGTTCATATGTGGCCTATATGTCAACAGCCTGGGACTGTGCCTGTCCAGCTACCCTTTCCGTATGACTGGCGATCAGTCTTTATCAGTGTAACTTGTTGTTTGAATAGGCTCTTGTTTCAGCAGCTAGCCATCACGCATTGTGCTGTGGGGGTGACATGTGGGTACTTCCAGCCGAATTTTCATTTGTGTTACTAATGAATGTTCTAAGTGAACATCTTTTTGTGTGTATTTATAATGTGTATTTGATGTGCCAAGATCTATGATTACATGTACTGTTATAAGCTTGTGAAAGTAAGGGGTGCTACCAGGTTAAGTTCACTGTATTTGTAATGTACTGCATGAGGGAGCCCCCCTTTGCACCCTCACTCTCTCAGGCATCTCAACAGCACTTTGATGGGGTCTTATGCAGAAATACTCCTATGTAAAACAATGCAGGTATGGGGGAGTACCTGGGGTAGATTTGCCTGAGAGACAAACCTGTTGAGTTGCTTCTACTTGGTAACTTGGTATTATCCTGCGCACCAAACCTGTACATCATGTAGAACTTGGCATTACATTAATCTGCATAATTGTGGTGCACGCATATGTAAGAATTTTAGCATAAAATACCAGATAAAAGCCAATTTATAATTAACCCCTGCCAACCCTTGTGGTAGTTTGGGCACGTGGTTCAAAATTGGGGGAAAAGTTAGCGTGCCCTGCCTCTTTGGTTCCTGCCTGGCAAACAAGTAAGTACATTTTTGGCCTGTCCCTTCAAAATTTCTTCAAAATTGCACCTATATTCTTCAAAATTCAGTGTATTATCTCAGGGAAATGATGACAGAATGACCACAGTGTGTTGAAAGTTTATATATATATTTTTTGGATAAAAAGGAGTAAACATTTGAAGCAAATTAAAACTGAAGTGTCTGGAAAAGGAATGTCTTTGTCTTCACTGCAGTAGCTGTATGCTACACTGATGTTGCATGGCCCACATTACCAATATAAAAAGTTAACCTGTCCAGAAGGTTACAATGGTGGCAGTGGTGGTGGGATATTAATATTCTATCCTGAAAAGAACCTTTTGAGGCTATAATGTTGCTGTATTTTGGAAGTGCTTAAATGCCCACTCTTGTTTTATCCTGTGTCTGTCCTGGTGTATATGTATTTTTTTTTCTCTTTAGGTGATCATCACTTTTTTCTTCTTCTCTCTCTCTCTGTTTGTGTGCATGGTATAGCTCATCATGTCAGATACAGATGGGGCTGCAGCAAAGGGGGAAGGCACCCATGAGCCTGCTGTAATTGATGACACACACAAAGAGAAAGAATTACCGCAAAGTGATGATGCCGAGATAATTTTTAATTTTAAAAGGCAGGAAAGCCCTAAGGTTGACACTGGGCCAATGGATGACACAGTTGCAGTGACCAAGGGCAGACATGTCACAGTGCGGCCTGAAAAGTATGATGGCTCCACTGATTGGGCAGATTTTCTTGTCCATTTTGAAAGCTGTGCTGACCTCGCCGGCTGGGAAGACAGCACAAAGGCCAAGATGATGGCCATCAGCCTGAAGGGTCGGGCCTGTAAGTTCTTTGCAGGCCTACCAATGGTAGATCGCCAGAATTATACATCATTACTTAGGGCCCTAGAAGAGAGATTTGGTACTGGCCATTTGAAGGACCAGTTCAAGGCCCGCCTGGCTATGCGGAAGCGTCAGCCAGGTGAGAAGGCGGCCATCTTGGGGGATGATGTCCGGGAGCTAGTACGCAGGGCATACCCTCAATTCACTCTGAGCATGCAGGAGCAATTGGCACTGGATGCTTTTCAAAATGCCCTGGACACAACCTTGAAGGTCAGGTGCATTGATCACAACTGCCAGACTATTGAGGAAGCAGTTGCCGTCGTGGAAAGATATGAGGCGCTGTTTGAGACGTCACAAAAGAGAACAGTGCGTGCAGTGGTAGGCGATCCTGACCCCCTTCAAGATCGTGTCGAGGCCATTGAGAAGGGACTGGAGAAGCTTACTGCTGCTTTGCAGCAAAATAGCCAAGGAAGTGCCTGTGAGCAGCGTGGGCGTGGCAAACCAAGGGGACGAGGCCGGGGCCGGGGTGGTACCAGCCAGAGGCGCTCCACATTAGTATGTTTTGAGTGTGAGGGGCACGGCCACTATGCCCGGGAATGTCCAACACGGGAACGCCGCTTGCAAAATACGCAGGAAAATGTGGACGCAGAACAGCTCTCGGAAAACGGCAGCCCACTGGGAGACTAGGCCCTTCACCAGTGGGAGAAAAGGGGCTGCTGAGGGGGACCTATTCGCCCCATTCTTCGATTGAAAAATCTCGCCCAGTTGTCCAGCTGGGGAGCATTGATCCATCAAGCAAAGACAATGGTCTTTACTTGATGGGTCAGGTTAATGGGGAACCACTGAAATTTTTAGTGGACAGCGGAGCGGTGATATCACTCATTTCCAAGTCTATCTATGACCGAATACCACCAAGCCGAAGACCATCACTGCAACCTTCACCGGTGGTGGTGAGGGGTGTAGGTGGCCATACTTTGGACATTTGTGGTGAAATCAGTGTAGATATCACCTTGGGGCAGAGGGTCTACCAACAGCGGTGCCTTGTGATGGAAATGGAGGTTAGTGGAATATTAGGTACTGACTTCCTTTTCCAACACAATTGTAACATCATGTTTGGAAAATTAAAGGTCAAAATTGGAATGGACGAATTGGATTGTTGGCTGGGAAGTGAAGACACAATGGTGTGCCGGGTTGTTGTTGAACAACCAACTGTAGTGCCCCAGGGGCACCAGTGCATCATCCCGGTTGCTATACCGAAGGGACAGCACTTGGGAGAAATAGGCCTAGTGGAGCCGTCCTCAAATTTGCTGGAACGCCAGCAATTGTTGATGGCCCGTGGTGTGGTTAACCCACGGGATGGTACGGCAGTTGTCCGAGTAATTAACTGTAGTGATGAAGACATCCAGCTTTTTCCTGGCACAACATTAGGTCAATGTTGCACCATTCAGTCACATGACCTTGCCACTGAGGTGGCCAATGCTCCAGTTCGTTCCGTTTCTAAACAAGATGGCCCCATAGAATTGTCACCCCACTTGATGGACTTATATAACCGAAGTGGGGCATTCCTAACAGAAGAGGAGGGCAGTAAGCTTGCCAATTTGCTGTCAAGCTATGCTGGCTTGTTTGCCAAAGACGACTGTGATCTAGGACGTACAAACCTGGTCAAGCACCGCATTGACACAAGGGATCATGCGCCTATCAAACAGCCACCTAGAAGGCAGCCAATCGCCAAGCGGCATATGGAGAAGCAGGAGGTCAAACGCCTACTGAAAAATGATGTAATTGAGCCATCCAATTCTCCCTGGAGTAGTCCCCCAGTTATTGTCACCAAAAAAGATGGCACACCAAGATTCTGTGTCGATTACCGTCGCCTGAACGAGGTCACAGTAAAAGATGCTTATCCCCTCCCCAGAATCGATGAATGCCTGGACAGTTTGGCTGGTGCAAAATGGTTCTGCACGGCCGATATGGCTTCCGGCTACTTCCAGGTCGAAGTTGATCCAAGAGACCGTCCAAAGACCGCCTTCTCCACACGAGAAGGTCTGTTTCAGTTCAAAGTCATGCCATTCGGGCTGACGAATTCGCCGGCGACCTTTGAGCGTCTCATGGAAACAGTACTTCGGGGGTTAAATTGGGATGAGTGCATATTATTTTTGGATGATATAATTACATACGGACCGGATGTGGACACTTGTTTGAACCGGTTAAGGCGAATTTTTGACCGACTGAAGGGTGCAGGTCTAAAACTTAAGCCGTCAAAGTGCAACTTCTTTCAGAAAAGTGTGCAGTTTCTGGGGCACATTGTCTCCGAGGAAGGCATTCACACTGACCCAGAGAAGGTGGAGGCGATTCGGACTTGGCCGATCCCACAGACCAAAAAGCAGGTCAGAAGCTTCCTTGGTCTGTGCTCTTACTATCGGCGCTTTGTGAAAAACTTCGCACATATTGCCAAGCCCTTGCATCACCTGACCAAAGATAATGTACGCATGATGTGGGATAGTGAATGTCACCAAGCCTTCCAAACACTGAAAGATGCACTCATCTCTGCACCCATTCTGTCATACCCAAGGGCAGATTGTAAATATATATTGGACACTGATGCGAGCGACCATGCAGTGGCCGGAATACTGTCACAGCTGCAGGATGGGCATGAAAGAGTGATTGCTTACATGAGTAAATGCATGACAAAAGAAGAACGGCGGTATTGTGTGACCCGGAAGGAGCTTCTGGCAGTAGTGAAATCCATAAAGCAGTTCCGACACTACATCTACGGACAGCCAATCCTTCTCAGAACTGACCACTCTGCCATCACGTGGATGTTCAGGATGAAGGATCCGGAGGGTCAAATGGCCCGCTGGCTGCAAAGTCTGGGGCAGTATGATCTGGAAATTGTCCACCGGCCTGGGAAGCAGCACATCAATGCTGCTGCCCTGTCGAGACGGCCATGTAAGCAGTGCGGTCGGTTGTCTGACTGTGGGGTAAATGCAGGGCAACTGGAACCGGAACCTGGCACAGATGTCTCGGTTGGCGTTGTCACCCGCAGTAAAACCCAGGCAGTGGATGAATCCCAGTTCCTATCCAACCAGGGCTGGTTGCCAGGATGGGATCCTGTCGAGCTTAGATCAGCTCAACTAGCTGATCCGGATATTGAACCAGTGATGGCCATGCTTGAGAAACATACACAAAGACCAACCTGGCAGGCAATCTCCGATCTCAGCCACAAAGCCAAGACCCTATGGAGGCAATGGGAACGTCTCAGACTAATTGGCGGCTTGCTGTACAGACGCTGGGTCAATGCAAACACTGGAGCTGAGAAATGGCAGTTTGTTGTGCCACAAGATCATGTGCAGGAGCTGTTTTTCCACTTCCATGTTGAACGCACTGGTGGCCACTTGGGAGTGGATAAAACAGTTTCCAAAATACGCATGGGATTTTACTGGCCAGAGCTGCAGCATTCCATCCGTGTGTTGTGCAGACAGTGTGATGCCTGTGCTGCTCGTAAAACTGCTCAAAACAACCCAAGGTCTGCACTGCGCCAATATGTGGTGGGTGAGCCAATGGAACGTATGGCTGTGGATGTGCTCGGAGCGTTACCTGTCTCCAACCAGGGTAACAGGTACATTGTTGTGATAGCTGACTACTTCACGAAGTGGGTTGAGGCTTTTGCAGTCCCTAACCAGGAAGCCACAACCGTGGCCAGAGTGTTAGTGGAGGAGGTGGTATGTCGCCTGGGGGCTATACGGAAGCTGCACTCAGACCAAGGCAGTAATTTTGAGTCAAAAGTCTTCCAGCAAATGTGTGATTTGCTCGGAATTGACAAGACTCGGACGACAAGCCTCCACCCACAAAGTGACGGTATGGTTGAACAATACAACCGCACCCTCAAGTGCATGCTAACAATGTATGCTGAGGCTGATCAGAAAACATGGGATGAACATCTGCCCTATGTGATGATGGCCTACCGAGCTTCCCTGCATGAGACGACGGGCTACACGCCCAACATGATGATGCTTGGGAGGGAGGTAATGCTCCCTCTTCAAACAGTGATACCTCACCCCGAGACTGATCAACATCCTCAAAATTTAGAAGAGTGGGTTGACCAGTTGCATGAGAAACTGTGTAAAACCCACGTGCATTGCCGCCAACACACAAAAAGGCAAATGGTACATCAGAAAAGGCAGTATGACCACAGAGCTGGTAAAATAGCACTGGAGGAGGGGCAACCTGTATGGGTATATGATCCCTCTAGGAAGAAGGGAGTGTGTCCCTGCCTTACTTCACCCCGTAAAGGACCGGGCATTATTGTTGAAAAGCTAGATGACCTCCAATATAGGGTAAAGTTGTACAGGAGAAGTCCTCCTAAGGTATACCACCTGGACAGGCTGTTTTGCTATGAAGGTCCCAACCCCCCTACATGGGGTAAAAAGTATGTTAAGACTAAACCCTCTACCTGCAAAGATGGTAAAGATCAACATTAGGAGCAAATATATCGGAATGACCACCTGTCATTGATAATGGGGTCATGCAGTCAGAATATATGGGCTATTATTGAATTTGATTATTGAGGGACTGATCACCCCTCATTGGCTGGGTTCCATTATGGCACATAGGTCTTACCAAAGTGTCAGTGCCATGAGACTGATCACCTCATGACAGTGGTACTTTAAGCTGACCACATCGACTGTCTCATTCAGAGATTTTCTTACAATCTGCAGAATAATGTAGGCTACGGGTTATGCTGGGACTGGAGACATATTACCATATGTCCTGGGGGAAAGTATTAATTTATAATATTGCTTATTGAGTCATCTGACCTCAGTCATTTTTGTGTGTCTGTAATACATTTTGAGATGCAACTGGTTGAATTGCCTCTCAATGAAATGAGTGTCTCATCTATGGAAGAGTTCAATGTGAACTTAGTTTTGTTGAAGTGAGTATTACATAACAACTACATTTAATGATGTTTACCTGTGCACCTTGTTTTTGAAATAGAAGCGATGGAAACAAGGATGCTTCCCAAAATATACAATGGCCTCCCCTAGGGGGGCGGGCACCAGTAACATGAAATTTTAACAATTCGTGTCAAAATTGTAGGTAGGTAATTACTTACTGGTGCAATTGTAAGTGAATTGCTTTTTCAAGTCTGAAATGTGGAGGAGAACCAAGGAAACATACACCCATGAAGTATATTTATCATTGTTGATGATAAAATGACAGTTAATTGCCTTATGTTATTGTGACAAATTTCATAGAGCACCAGGAAAAACTAACGGGTGGAATGGATCTCCTCCCGCTGGCAGTGGAGCTATGACATTGTTGGCACCCCTATCCTGCAATGCTCTTATCTCCACCCTCCAGTTTTGTAAATTCTCAATGTTTGTTGGCTAGGGGATGGAAGTACCCACACAGCTAAATGCGACCTGTTACATGAATTTTTATTTAAAGTAGAGACAATGTAGTTTATGGCTGGATACATTGTGATGGATAATGTATGCTGGACAATGTGTTGTGCATCTAACATGTTTGTTTGTGTATATGAACTGCCTTTTATATGTTTCTGATTTTCACTTTACAATTGCTGTTGTAAGTGATTGTTGATAATTTGTGTCCAAACATTCATATAATTATGTCTGATAGGACATAGTTGTACTTTGCATATTCGTGATGAATATTCTTGTGTATTGCTAAAACCTAGTGGTTGCTCTCAGTGTTGAAGTACATGTATAACACATTGCATATGTGCTCAACACGTCATGATTTGACATGTACCGGTATAAGACATTTCTTTCTAGAGTCATGCTACTGTAATTTCTTGTTTATGTATGTGTATTGCAGCTATACATGTATACTTGTTCTGGTGTATTTTGTAAGTTGTTGCAGGGTGTGATTCCACGTGTTGCCTTCCCAGTGTCTTTCCTGATCCACCATGCCAGCCTTTCATCCTGTTTATGATTCGTGTCCTGTGACCATCTGCACATGAAAGATACGAGAGATCTGTGCTGGAGATTGAACAATCTGGAAACATTTTGAGCTATTCCCAGTGAGAAGCTGCCTATCAATGATGTGAACTGACTCAGCAGTAATCACTGCAACTGAGGATGAACATGTGTTAGCAAACACATGGACTGACAGAAAAATAGGCAGCAGGACAATGGGACATTGCAATGGACAGTCCAGGTAGAGAGCCATCTCTGTAGGCAGGGCAGTGGGCTCTCTGCAGTAGCTGGATATTACAACTTTGCATGCAATACATAAGCAACATACCCGTATGTCAGTCTGAACATTATTTGGGGACATTGACCTTCTGTTAACTACATGCTGACAGAAGTGTGGCAAGCCACGGACATGCTATGCAGCCAGTGCCTCGATTTTGCCTGGGAAACATGATTTTACTACTTCTGAAGTGCTATGGAGACTGGTGTTGAATCGTTTTCACTGGTTCATATTGTTATGTATTGCATAAATAACCTTAAGAGACAATCAGACACTTGTGCTGTACCTGCCCCACAAGTGATGTGGACTCATGACAAAGCAGAAAAGAAGAATGACCAGACCACCATACAGGGGAGCCATCCTCGTGACAGGTGCCCACGGTCTGCAGCCTACAGGTGGCATGGAAGGGCTGGGATCTGCACTGGGATGGTGGACATGGTAACTGCATCCTCTGAATGGCCAGTTTTGGCCATGGTAACTCTTAAGGGAAAGTAACTCTTAACTTGTACAAATCTTTGTAACTAAGTGTTTAATTGTTCTTTACACTGAGTAGGACTTTCTATTTCTAATTCCTGAGGTCTACAGCTGACCCGTAAGATGAGGAAAAGAAACAAGTGCTCAGGTGGTGAGCACCGGAGGTGCTCAAGCTGAGAGGGGGGTAATGTAACAACCTCTAACCAGGTTGTTTGTAAATCAGTTTGTTTCTTTGCAGTGTTCATATGTGGCCTATATGTCAACAGCCTGGGACTGTGCCTGTCCAGCTACCCTTTCCGTATGACTGGCAATCAGTCTTTATCAGTGTAACTTGTTGTTTGAATAGGCTCTTGTTTCAGCAGCTAGCCATCACGCATTGTGCTGTGGGGGTGACATGTGGGTACTTCCAGCCGAATTTTCATTTGTGTTACTAATGAATGTTCTAAGTGAACATCTTTTTGTGTGTATTTATAATGTGTATTTGATGTGCCAAGATCTATGATTACATGTACTGTTATAAGCTTGTGAAAGTAAGGGGTGCTACCAGGTTAAGTTCACTGTATTTGTAATGTACTGCATGAGGGAGCCCCCCTTTGCACCCTCACCCTCTCAGGCATCTCAACAGCACTTTGATGGGGTCTTATGCAGAAATACTCCTATGTAAAACAATGCAGGAATGGGGGAGTACCTGGGGTAGATTTGCCTGAGAGACAAACCTGTTGAGTTGCTTCTACTTGGTAACTTGGTATTATCCTGCGCACCAAACCTGTACATCATGTAGAACTTGGCATTACATTAATCTGCATAATTGTGGTGCACGCATATGTAAGAATTTTAGCATAAAATACCAGATAAAAGCCAATTTATAATTAACCCCTGCCAACCCTTGTGGTAGTTTGGGCACGTGGTTCAAAATTGGGGGAAAAGTTAGCGTGCCCTGCCTCTTTGGTTCCTGCCTGGCAAACAAGTAAGTACATTTTTGGCCTGTCCCTTCAAAATTTCTTCAAAATTGCACCTATATTCTTCAAAATTCAGTGTATTATCTCAGGGAAATGATGACGGAATGACCACAGTGTGTTGAAAGTTTACATATATATTTTTTGGATAAAAAGGAGTAAACATTTGAAGCAAATTAAAACTGAAGTGTCTGGAAAAGGAATGTCTTTGTCTTCACTGCAGTAGCTGTATGCTACACTGATGTTGCATGGCCCACATTACCAATATAAAAAGTTAACCTGTCCAGAAGGTTACAGTATGTTCCAGAATGTCAAGGTGAAGAGACATCGGTTCCATAAAGCGGATTCGACACTAAGATCTAGAATAAAGCATTCTTTTGCTACGTCCGTCAGAAAAAGACCGTCTTTGGTTAATGTTTTTTGGATTTTGAATAATTTTATGTTATATATACATGTTATAGTCATAATGGACATGTGTGTGCCGATAATGTGGATGTGTTGATTGTAAAAACCATTTTTCAAGCAATTTGGGGGCATGGAAATGTACACAAATCTTTACCTGTGGTACATGTAACATTTCCGCTTCGTCAAGCACGATTATGTATGACAATAAATGCATGTCAGAACAATTCACTATGTTTTAGTTGTGTAATGAAGCAACTAAATATCAAGTTAGATAAGGTTAACGTAATTGGGTGTAAGATTTATCAACACGGAAGTACTCGATTTCATTAGTGCTTATTTACAGTCGCAATGTGTTTAGAGGCAAGACAAAATGTACTCATCTAAAGCAGCAAAACTGGATTCCTAACTATTACTTTATTTCATTTTCTTTAATATATAGCAGTTTTAAAGAAAATTTTGAATATGCATCATTAGGAAATATGTTTCATTCATACATATTGTCACGATCACACAAATCCAGCCCCCTTTTCACCATGAAGCACATTTTCGTTTGGACGAAACCAAGCTGAACATGAAATCTTTGCAAAACTGGGGTATTTCAGTGAAGTCATATTGCATCGTGTAATTATATGACTTTTGTTCTGGGTATCCCATTGGTTCCCCACAAAATATTAATCATTGCACAAAATTTCCGCAGAAAAGAAAGCTTTAAGGTAGCAAATATATGCTTTTATCATTGTTGACGATAAATTTTCAAATGCTGTTTGAGGAAACGAAAGATGTTTTTTTTCTGCTAATATATAAGAAAATCCATGTTAGAAAGATTATTTTGTTTTCATTAGTTAGTTTGTTTTTTTATTTTCTGTTTGTTTTTTGTTTTGTTCTTTATTGTTTCTTGTTTTTGTTTGCTTTTGTTTGTTTTTGCTTTTGTGCCGGAGGAGGGACACTCAGACAACCTGGCTGGTGTAGGTGGACATCATAATTGCTGTGTGGCGCACATAAACTTAGGTGGCTCACCATTTGGGAAAGGTATGGAATTCTCGTGTCAGTCAAGAAGTATTACCTGTTTTTCATGAGTGCATATAGGTGAAACAAAAGGCTGTTTTCTATGATTAACATAAAAAAAATCCTCCATGAATGTTCCCATGCGTTGATGCCATACACAAATCGAGCGACGTGATGAAGGGAAAAACTAACACCACAACAATTTCCAATAGGTTTCAAATATGGTACACCTGTGACTATTGAAACAGTCGTTAGCACATTTTGTTGCATTATTAATTAGTAACTAAATGTTCCTGTATGCAAAAGTAAAGCTGCTCATCGTTGCTCATTTCAGGGTTGGGAGTGGTAGGGGGCAATTTGGGAAAAGGTCATTGACATAATTTGCAGTTTATATTATGGCAATCGGTGGTTTAAAACAAGAATTGCTCACTGCAGGTAAGGATTCTAAAGTGGGAAGGATAAAACATTGCTTCTAACTGAGAATGAAACATATGTTGTTGAGAAACGAGGACATTTTAAAGTATGTCATTCACTTTAATTGTCGACGTCACTTAATATGCTGGCCGGAGAATTTCCGGAGGGAGGGGTAGGGGTCACGTGCTAATTGGGCAGGTCAACAATGAGATTTCATAAAATTTTCCTCAATCTCGTTATTCGCAAACTGGATATGAAGTTCTAAGATGTAGACGTTTGTGAAACAAAATCGTCGATACTTGTAGTTATATGCAATAAAAGTAAGTATGTTTAGTACAGCTACTGATAGCCATTTCTCATTGTTTCATTCATCCGAGTATTCAGTTGTAAATGTTTTATTATAGAGTAAAAAATATTATTACACTGCATAATGATGCAGTAGTATGGAAGTTGACTGCCTTGATATGGTTAGTAATTGTTCACATTTCTGTGAAAATTATACAGAACTAGAAAAAAAGATTTATTTCACAGCAAAGCTGGGTGCCTCAAAAATGAGAACAGTTAAAAATGCTACACTTTGTCATTGTTCAGCATAATCTAAATTTTGGGTATTTACCTAATTTACATCAATTAAAATGCCACAACATTGGTTTTTGGTTAATTGGATGTGGCCATGTTACAAACTTATAAACTGAAATTTGAATGAAACCACTATCTATAATAGTATTTAAGCTATTCAACACATTAATTTGATGTATTTACCTAATTTGCAAAATTTAAAGGCCTACAACTTTGGTGTATGTTTCATTGGCTTTGGCTATGTCACATACTTGCAAATTGAAGTTGAAGTGGCACCTGTTTGTGTTATAGTTTTGAAGTCATTCAAGATTTAACTTTTGTGTAGTCATCTTATTTGAATAAAATAAAATTGTACAACTTTAGCTCATGGTTCATTGGATGCGGCTCTGTCACAAACCCTCAAATTGAAGTTTGAATGACACCGCTATCTATCATAGTTTTGAAGCTATTCAAGATTTAAACTGTGTGTATTCACCTAATTTGCATATGTGAAAATCCTACAACTTTGTTTTATGGCTCATTCAATATGTCTTTGCCACAAACCAGTAAATTGAAATTGGAATGGCGTTTCTATCGATAAGAATTTTGGACATGTTCGTCTTTTAAATTTTTCAGTGCCCCTAATTAGCATAATTTGAAATTCTACAACTTTCCTTTACTGTCCATTATATTGCTAGGTGTCACAAATCTACATGCACATTCAAACATCATGACTATTCCAAATGATGTGAAAAATTTCACCGGTAGGTCAGTCACCATGGCAAGTTAGGTGGGTTTCGGAATAATACTGTACGAAAGCAAAACTCCGAACAAATTGGGTCGTAATCAAGAAAGAAAGAAAGAAAGAAGGAAAGGAGGAAGAAAGAGAGAAACAAATAAACAAAGAAAGAAAAAGAGGGTAGGAAAGAAGGACAAAAAAGAGCTCTACGAAAAACATTTAGATTATTAAGGACAATGGCTTTACGGAAACACTTGTCCATGCATCAAATATATGCGTACACTGTATGTAAAAGGTCAATTTAATTTGGCAAGCAGCTAAGTGTACTCTTACGAGACATTACCGCAGTCCTTTAACATAAACATTTTGCGCAATATTAAGTGGTAAGGGACTTCCCCCGAAACCACAAAAAAGAAAAGAACAAAAATAAAAGGAAAGAACAGAAAGAAAAGAAAAGGCAAACAAAAAACAAACACACAAAAAGGAACTTAATGTGTAGCACTGTAGAGAAAAGCATCAAACCATTTTACATGTGCACTATTTCAGCAAAGAATTGTTTAAATGACCTTACTCACCTGAATTGCCTAAACACAGTAATTGACAGACAGAAACGCTTTGCCAAAACAACTGCAACTAGTATTTTTTGACTTGTCCATGATGGTAGTATACATTTTGATTTTCTTTATTTCAAACGTTCCAGCTAACACGGACTCCAGGCTTAAAAATTGGCAGTATTAGGCAATTGGATCATGTAGAAGCTTCATGATATGACATATATTAACATACTATGCGACCATCCTTTGCGATGAACTCATCTTCAGTGACAAATGTGGAATCAAGAGACAGAAATGTACCACTGACTCTTTTCAACGTCTTTAACTTCGTTGGCTCTATGTGATACCCTGGCTACGCCGGGAATCTACCAGTATGATATATACGGTTTCAGCAAAATGTAGTATGCAGAGTTTCCACGTGTGCAGAAAATACACTATGAAAGCAGGAATACCGACCTTGTACAATCACTGGCGTTGAGAAGATCATTATTTAGTGCAAATCGGTTCATTTAAATCCAATTTACCACCAGACAAATAGGACTACAACATTAAGTAGTACATCTATGTATACAAATACTGACAACACCTGAGAGTAAAACGACACCTTTCGTTTTTGAAATGCACTTAACTATGTATTATGAAAAAAATTGGAATGTAAAATTGCCTAGATCAGTACGTTCGCTGACCCTGCTGGTAACTGTAGCGGAACAATATTATGATAAAAACTTGAAAGATTTCTGCAGAAGAAAAAATGTGTTCGTGGGAAAATATTTATCAATAGCCCTAGCTTTTTGGCACATTCGTAAATACACTTTAAAAAAACTGAACCCAATTTATTTCTCAATTTATTTCCACCAATATTTCCTAATACATGTATTTTGGAATCTTTAAGGAAAAAATATCGTGTAAAACGTTGTTTTGCTTGCAGTATGACCCAAGAATTTTCATTGTTCACACCTGTCTGTCTCTTGTTGAATTCACAGCCAGTCCAGCGCAATATGTATGAAGAAAACACGCATACTGCAATATGCGGGGTCTATAATTGCCATGCCCGTCCTGTAGTATACGTGAGCTAGTTTTTGTCAATGAAACGTAATGTATTTTTTCTTTAAAGTATATAACTTGAATCGTAGTCAAATATCAGTTGTGGCATCGACCTAAACCCACATTTGACCAACCGACTCAAAACTCGCACATGTTTAGGGTACCGAAAATTTTAAAAGGAAACAGGACAACACGTTTAAGTTCATTTTGTTACCTTTAGTCTACTTTGGTAACAGTGGATTTAAATTAATTTTAGTCGGCCAACTGCTGTTTTCGAATTGACCCAAAGAATGCCTTTCTTTTTGAGAGATTCAGGTTTTAATGCAACTGCTTAATACATGTGCGCGTTCCCTTTGTGTTTTAACACAAAGAGACACGTGCATATACAGGCGTGTAAACCTTGCAAAAGTATTTTGAGGCATCCCACTACAATGCACAACACAGTACAAAATAAACAGAATAAAAATGTTATGGATGGGATACAAATATTGTCCAACATTGTACGAAAAGTCGTTGGGAATTCAGAGACGTTCCGATTGGAGAAAAAAATTAAGGTCACTGATAATAAAGTACGTGCAAAGCAAGACAGTCGCGTAGTATGAGGAAAGCCATCTCGGAGGGCTCTATTATTTCTGCAAATGTGTGCATGGAAAATTTTAAAAAGGTGAAAAAAAAGCCAAAACAAAGTTTCTTCGAATGACCATATGAGCTTGACCTTCAACTCTGATGCCACATGTTCCTGTTAACAAAATGTGCACAGAGATCTGAGCTATCCGTAGATTGTCTGTTTGACCGGATCCAGTAATAAATGTTGAAAATCTGTTGAACAAGTGTCAGTTGTTGCCGATGCCGGGAAAAGTAGGACACCTGAACAAAGTGGTGAAGAGTTGTCATGAAGTGAATTGCTGGTTCATGGATTAAGAAACATACAATTTATGGCAAGCTAAATCAGATCAAATCAGAAGCTTTTGCACTCCTGGGAGTTGACCGCTCCAATGATACAAATCATTTGCGGAAACAAGTGTAGAAATAAACTGTACAGATGCAAAACGACTAAAAATAAAAAAAATGAAAAAAAAAAAAAAAAACAGAAACAAAAAAAAAAAGCAAAAAAAAAAAAAACAAAAAAACAAAAACAAAAACAAAAAACCCACCAAAAAACCCCCTAAACCCCCAACACCCCCCCCAAAAAAACACAGAAAAACCAAAATGCCAAAAACAAAAAACAAACATGCCCCTAACCACAAAACAAAAAACAAAACAAAACCAAAAAAAAAGAAAAAACAAAAAAAACAAAAGAATAACAACCCCCCCCACCTACTATAAAAGGGTAGCACTATTTGCAATCTGGCAAGCAGCAAGAAGTATTCTTTAAATAATATTTGCTTTGTGCTCTCATTAGAGACCAGCCTCGAAATAGGGGCAAAGATTTATGGTATGTAGCTTTGATTAGCCAAGTGACGTTCTTGTTGGCCAAGAAACCTGCTTTCATCGTAAATATAACTCAGGTCGTATCATTATTAAATGACCTTATACACTCTTTAAGAAACTACCACGATCCGCGAGTAATCATTGTTTTGAACAGTAATTATGGAAAGGGGTATCACAATAGTTTCAAACCCAATAAGTTCCGATAGAGTTTACCTGTGTTCACACATGCTGCTGTTTTTTCTTGCAGTACCGGATGATTTTATCTAAGTCTGTGGTAAAGATCCACCACTCGTCTTGCTTCCTGTTCTTAGATTTCAAACACTTACTTTTCAAGTTACAAAAGAGCAAGTTCTTCTAGAGTCTGTAGCAGCATAAGTCGTGTCTATCACCTTTATGCAGATGCCTATCAGATTACTTGATTATGAGCACGGTTTTGGGTTAGCGTAGCCCAATAGAGCAGATATTACCAAGCACACTTAATAATTCGGTTTGAGGAACATGCTGTGCTTACATAAATATTAAAAGTAAGGAAGTGGCATGCCATTTGATTACGAGAGAGGGAAAGTAGGCCAGATCAACGTAGTCCGCTGGGCTTTAATTATAGTAAAGCAGCCGTATCCTCTAAGATTGCTTCAAGTCTGCCAGTGGGTACCCAGCAGAAGACAAATCGTGGATGAGAGTACCAGTCCACGGACAAACACACTATAGACAACAGCAGCCCTTAATATACCCTATTCAAAAGTACCTGCCATATTTGGAACACTACTGACCTCTGATGACAGTAGAATGAAGCTGTGATGGACACCAAATCAAGTGCCAATTCATTTACATGTTAAATTTGCTTACTTTGCTAGCTCATGTCTGTTAGTAAAACACTTTTAAATATAACCATTGTGTTATTCTGCTAGGAAAACTCCAGGACTACAACAAAAAGGGAAAAAGTCCTCAGCGTTTTTACATTTCTTAATTGCGGCTAATATATATTTCACTGCAATTTTGATACCCTGGACAGTTGGAACCAAAGTCAGAATCACTGAGTTGATTCTCTAAACATTGTAGGAATTTCCAGCAGCAACAGTGTAGTAAAATATGGGTTTTTGAGGATATATAATAAGCTGTCACAGGTATACTTATTCTACAGCGCAATTGGTTTGATAATGGAGCAAACTGATCAGTGCAGACCTTAATTTCTGACCAGGACCAAAATAAATTCCCGATGAAACGTGAGTAATGCACCATGTTTTTATATTTTTGTTATTTTTTTTTTAAATTTTGATGTCCCCGAGTTATATATTTACAGTGCAAGCTACACACCCAAATGAATAAATGGTTCTTAAATATTAATTTAACAAATTAAGTTTTGTGATAAGATGTTACATAAAACATGTTGCCATGAAAGCTTATTTCATATGAACAGACTACATCACAGTAACTTTTGCAACTATGAATCATACACTGAATGCCTGTCTTTTCCCTTGCTGTTAAAGTCCTTGTTGTCCTCCTATGACTACACAATAGGTACATTTAAAAGTAGTTTAAAATGATATAAGTGAGCGTTAAAAGTAAGTAAATTTAACATGTAAGTGAGTGGGGACTTGATTTGGTTTCCACCCCAGCCTCGTTCTGGTTTCTGCTACCAGAGGGTAGTAGTGTTCCAAATACGGCAGGGACTTTTGAATAAGGTGTCTTGTATGGATTTTTTGGCTCGTGGATCGTTGCGCGACCAATCTCTCGTCTAATTATTGTCCGTACGGAAGTGTCAGTAAATGTGGAGATGATTAATTTCCACGTCTCTTCTTGGAAACTTTGATTTATCAATAACATAATAAGAATCTTTGGTGATTAGATTTGGAAATTGCGTATAAGAAGGAGCGATGCACGCCGGAATTTCCACATGCTCACTTCTCGAATGAGGTGATTTTTTTTCATCTTTGGACGAATTTCAGTGTTGGTTCCATTTGCTTAAGTGAGTTTAATTGGCACGTTCAACCTGTATACTCAGAGGTCATGGGGAATCATACATAATGGGTATGCATTTGTTGTGTTAAAAGTGTAGCACATTGAGGAGCGTTTGTGCTTGCCAAATATGTTTCCTACCCATGGTCAATCACTTCTGTAGAACAACTGTAGCATACAAAGATGTATGCGTTTGTATCAATTTAATATTATTCTGTCAAATTGTCCCCTCCCCGAAATACCCGGATATAAATTATCGTCTGCTTTAACGTTTTATTTTAAATTTCTAGTTGACAGAAATCATTGTTACAGAGAATGGTAGAGACTTGTCATGATGGAAGTTGCCAGGTCAATAGCTTTCATGAGCGCGGGTGAGCCACGTCAAGGAAACCTACCAAGTATTTCACTTTAAAGGGCCGAGAATTTGATTGACTGTATTGTAATAATCGGTATGTGATTTTAACTTGTTGACAGGCATTTTCTGCAATATATTCTCATGGAATAGTGACTACCGCCGGGTTGTAGTCACATTTCGATGATTGTAATATGATGGCATTTCAATTGTTTTACTTAATATCTGAATTTGCGACTCTCCAATATTGGCAACAAAACTTATCATCTTAAGAAGTTCCTTTGTTGTCGTTGGAAGGAGGTATAATAATCGCAACAGCTTTCAGGCCGTTGCCTTGCAACTGCCATTTACAGACACCGCAGTGTCATTCAATCTTGAACAAGTGGCTGTGCAAGAAGTTAGATACAATAATTGGACGATGAACGTAATTTCTATCTACACCTTGCACTGCTAAAGACCAAAACCCGAATTGTTATTCTGCATCATAAAATTATCAAAACATTTCTGCCACTAAAAATAAAGTTCAAACTGCATGGAGCTTGTGTAAATATTATGTCACATCAACAACACCCATTAACTGATAAAAAACGCGGTTTGTTAAATTTAATACTAAGATGTCAAATTAAGGACTCTAAATACATGTGACTGTTTTTGAAGAAAACCATCTTTAGAGCCTGATAAAGTATTACTTACTGATGTAAAGAGAAGCTAAAGTGAATATTTTAGGTTAGTATAATCATGAACTATAAATACGTGCAAAGATCAATCATTGCCCTTGCCTAATTGTTAGACACAGTGATAATGAAATGGTCAGGTTTTATGCCGTTTTCGCTCTTCTGTGAAGTAAAAGAATGAAACGCTAAAATAGTTTCGTTTGTTTCCTAACAATATCATCCACAAATTTGTGTCATATTTTGGGGATATCTTGTTAGTTAAGGAAAAATAGCTTTGTAAACTTAAGAAAATCTGACTTTCTCGTGTGTTTCTTTGACAAGGTAGATTTTTTCAATTTTGCAGACCCAATTTCATGAACTAAAGAAGATATCCAAACATATGACAACCTTTTTTTGATAATATTATTAGGAAAAAAAACAAACTTTTTTTTAATGCAGTTTTGCTATCTTTCGTGGAAGAGAAATAAACATGAACACATAAAACCCAGCCATTTCATTATCACTGTGTTTGTGTAGCAATTAGGCCGGGACAAGTGTTGATCCTTGCACCAATCTGTAGTTCAGGACCGTACCAACCGAATATATATTCGGTTGGTACGGCAACCGAATATATATATATATATATATATATATATATATGTATATATATGTTTTCAGCTACCGTTGCATGTAGTAGCAGTACCATGGAGGGCTGTATAGTTGGTTTGCTTTATAAATGGCCCTATGTTTTTGGAGTCCTTAAGATAAAGTCTGTACCTGCATCTAATTTAGCACCACAGCTGCATGTTCAAATTATGGATGAACCACAACGACAGCAGCGCTATTGCTTGGCAATATATAGGCAATCCTCCCTCGGAGGTCCTTGGCATTTGTACTTTGCACAACATTCGGAATATGGCCCGGGACGAACATTTTCCATGAAAGAATTGAAGGTTATGGTCAACCCTGAGTTACGAAAAGGGATTTTTCGATTTTGACGTAAATAGCGGGCAAAATGACCATGTATTTCATACATAACCAAATCTGAGCAATTTACCTTACTCTTGAAAGAAATTTGGTTGCAGTGTGGTTTGTATTTATTTCTGTAACCAGCAATTTTAGCGTTTTTGCGGGCTACTGACGAGACCTGCCGGTACTTTAAAAGGACCTGTCAATCACATTTGCGCACTTATCATTTCTCGGACGATATGGATTGGGCTAAATTTTGCTTGCGGCCGCAAAAATGCCCCAAAATGCGACTAAAAAGAGATACAAAGTGCATATAGTTACCACATATGCCTCAAAAGTTAGGTACATTGATGACAAAATGTTATGCATTGGATATATCTGCAAGTAACAATCCATTGGTGCAATATTCACAAAATACGCTTCTGTAGAGCAAGGTTGATAGACTATAAGTCTTATTTTAGTATATGACATCCCCCCCCCCCCCCCATCTCAAGAACCCGGGGTATGTGAGTCGGGGATGCCATCATGAAAATGTAACGCAATGTGAAACTGCCCTGGACAGAGCATATTCAACCATGCCTCTTTGTCACTGTCAGGGATTTCTTCTGCAGTTTTCCAGTTAAATCCCTGTGGATGCTCTTGTATGAGAACTACTTTCGGTGACCAGAATGCCGGACTCCGAATTTTGTCATGGAAAAGTCGTGTTCTCTCTGCTTAATTTCAGAAAAAAAAACAACACATCAGTAAGCCGCCGGCAGGATTGAAACCCGTACTGATGATTTTAACGGGTTTCCAGCGACTGTTCTAACCACTTCACCACCTAGTGTGACTTGGTCGGTCAGGCACGTTTTGTATCTCTTACCGTGCTCAGTGGAGCGTGCTCAGGAAGACCTGGCACATGGGTGCACATGCAGGTCAAAAGTCATGGAAAAATTGATTTATTTCTCATTTCCCTCTCTAGATGATACATTGTTTGTGAACACTTGACATGAAATATTACAAACATAACATATACGATACCATTTTTTAAAAGCGAAAAGTATAGTTTAAGTGTACAAAACTTACACAGTTTCCTTTAAGTAGATTCTTACCGTAAGGCATCTGCTTCAACGATCAAAGGTGAAGAAGAGTGTAGGCCAGTCACCAGCATACCAGCCTATTCTACACACTGATTTGGTCCACTGACTAAAATTTTGGTCAGGCTTTGAGCAGGTAAAATATCTATGGTTATTTTTGATAACACAGTTTAAATCCACAAGGATTTTTTAAAGATGCCTACTTGCACTGAAAGCTCATTTCAAGCCACATTTTGTCAACTTTCCAGAGGCAGACAGAGTAAAAGCTGGTCATGAATTTGATAGGAAAGGTCAGAATTAGCTCTCAGGTGTGTATTCACCCCAATACACAACTGAATACACAAATATTTGGAGGAGTAGCGCTGTGTATTCCCATTGGTTTGTATGTTAAAGCAACATTTAATATACCAGTCACTTTCGTAGCTGTGGTTATATGATTTTTGCGAGGCATTTAGTTATGCATCCAGATTTACTGTATAAAATTTGAGGTTTCTATGTGCAGTAGTTTTCAAGTTGTCAACTTGCAATTTACAATGGGAAGTAATGGGAATACACAACCCTAGCCCTCCACTGACTGCAGTGCCCTCTTTTAGACAGTTCTTGAGCCGTCTGTTCTGTGCTTGCTTATTGTGACGGAATTGCAATTTTGAATCGGTTTTAAAGGTTAACATGGAAAAACAGAACGCATTCACAGGCCACTGTGAGAACCCTGTTTTCTTTAATTCACAATTTCATAAAGTTCGGTAACAATCAGTTTTTGACGTTTTCAAAATATCTCCCACACTAAGGCATCATTATGTTTTTTTGTTTTTTTTAGAAACGCCTCTTGAAATTTCAAGAAAAAATGAGTGCCATGGATTCACAAATGTATTGTGTTTTCTTAAGAAATGAACTTCATTTGCATTGGGTTTACATATAGGCTGCTGGGGTTACCAGACTTTTGCCATGGAGCATGGTACAATCGCCTATCCACCCCTGCGAGCTTTAGGCGCATGAACGTAATGTAAATGAAGTGTATTCCTTAAATTTATATTTCTTTGTTACACGCTTAAACAGGAAAAATTGACTTTTAACATGCTCATTCTTCAGAGATCTGCTTAATGCCAAATCTTGTCATTAGGCAATTTAAACAGAGAAGCATGAGAGTAAACAAAAGTTTATTTAAAGTCTCTGCTTTTTCTGTTTCGTGAATATGATGTATAATCAAAACGTGAACAATTTCAGTATTTAAAAATGATTGACAAGAGATCGTCGCTTTTTTCGCTTATTGGTGTATAGGTTATTTTGGTGTTTGCGAGGAGCTGCCACGCTAGTTGTCAGAGATAAGTATAAATGATCATTATAAATTTTTTGTATTGAAGACAATGAAATTAAACCAGGTAGGTTTCAGTGGGACATATTTTGAAACACGTTAATGACCAAACTTTTCTCAACTCTTTTAAGGGCAAACGATGCAACAAAAATAAAACATTTATTAAAAAATTGTTAATTGCAGACAGAACGGACTTCTTGGAAAACAAAATTGTACACCGTATGGACTTCACAAGAAGGAGACATAGGCTATAATTTACCAAAATTACAAATTTTAGCTCCGAATAAGTGTGTTCATTTACCCCTTTGCCTTCCGGTTGGGAAGAAACAAAGATAAATGTAGCTGTCTGTGAAATCATAAGGATACTATACAGGGCTGATGGATGTAATATTTAGGGCCACAGTGCACCCCGCACATGCACTTATTTCAACATTTCTCCTAGGCTCAGTGCTTTGAAGAGAAATATTGGTACACTTCCTGAGAGAAGATTCAGGAGGACATTTTCCAACAATATATTCCTATCAGTTCAAATTATGTTTACAAGAGATGCATTTTGGTTGTCCCTACTAATGTTCCTTTCCAGCGGTAATCGGTCTAAGCATGCATCTTCATGCATACTCGATGCCTTAAGGCTAAATTTCCGTGTTTTAACATGAAATAAAATAAAATGTGTTTGTCCGTCCATCAGTAGGTATAGCTTCAGAAACCAACAATATTTGTTGCACGCACGCAGAGCACACATAAGAAAAAACAGACTAGCGTAACGTTTGTTCATTAAAACAAATGCGTAACACGCTTGTCCATAAATGCAACAGTAGATCACTGGTAGAAGGTATAGTTAATGATAATTCCAAAGAATCAAAGTGTAGTCATATATGTGATCAGACATCTTGGCGGGACATAAAATTAAAGGTGTTTGCTCTGCTGGGATTGTCCTTGCGTGCAGCTAGTCCCAGGAAAGTTGGCCTGTTTCCAGATGAGCGAGAGTTTTGCAAAAGGAGTGCGTGCAGCAGCAAAAAAAAAAAAAAAAAAAAAAAAAAAAAAAAAAATATGTTTGTGGGTTATTTCTTGGGCCTTCATCAGCACAAATCAAAGTATTATATCGGGAATGGGGCGTTTGCCTGTAATAGCGTTGAACGTATTCAACATTGTAACTTTCCAAGTGTCCCCAATTAGCATAAATTAAAATTCTACAACTTTCTTTTGTGGTTTATTGGATGCGCCTACAGCACGAACCTATAAATTGAAGTCGGGATGGCACCTCAACATATAATTGTTTATAATATGGAATGGCTCTTCACCTTATTATTGTTTACAATAGTCTTGAAGATATTCAATATTTAAACTTGTTAAGTACCCTAGTTAGCGTAAATTAAAATTCTGCAATTTTTGTTTGTGGCTCATTGGATGCCTCTTCAGCAAAAACCTGTAAATTGAAGCTGGAATGGCATCCCTACCTATGATAGCTTTGAAAATATTCAAGATGTACGGGTCTCTAATCATACCAAGTTTGCAGTTTCTAAGTGTAATAATGTCCGAGAAAAAATAAAGATTTTTAGACATGTACAGATGGGGTAGGAATAATGTGTACTTTACGACGGGATGCGGACAACCAGAACAAGCAAACGAGCAAAGGAAAAATGCCTTCACCTGCACGAGTGCAAGGCATACAGCATGGAAGATGCAGGTAAATTTTATGCTTCGTCCAGTCTTGACAGCAAACAGAAAGCATGCTGATGCATTAATTACAGGTTCGGTGACAAATTTGGGACATTGATTGACATTTGAGACCTTTCCCTTGAACATGACGCCTGCAAATAGACCGAAGCACAATGAATTTGCAACAGTTAAACTTGTGCGAAAAGCGATTTACATGGCCAACATGAAAGGTAGTACCAGAACTACCCATATTATGATAATAAGACCACGTAGTTTGTATTCAAGGCATTTTTAAGTTAATATGGGCGCAAGTATAGAATAAATGATTGGATGACTCCCCGTCAGTCGATTTAACAGAGTGTGGGTCACGTCATATGGGATCCCCTCAAAGTTTGACCGTTCCACGTAAACCTTGCCCAGATAAATCGACTAACGGGCTGTCATAATCCTATAACCTAGACATAATATTAATTCATCAACAGTTATACACTTTTGTCTCTTCTCACAATCTATTATACAGAAGCCAACATGGTTTTAAAACATGACATTCAACCGAGACTGCGCCCTTGGAACTCATAGATCAAATTTACAAAACACTTGCAAAGGGAGAATTACCTGTAGCGGTTTATGTAGATTTATCTAAAGCTTTCAATACACTAGATCATAACAGTTTAGTTCTTAAATTTAGATCATCTGGTGCTACTGGTAGAGAATTGGACTGGGCTGAAAGTTATGTACGAGGCAGATCTCAAAACGGTCGTGCTAAAAACTTTACCTTTGAAGAACTGGGAATATTTCTGACTATAATAACATGGAACTAAACAAAGTACATTATTGACTCTGTGCAAACAAATTATATTTCAATGCCTCCCAGACTAAATTTGTGGTCTTCAATTCCCCAAAGCGAAAAATTAATTTTTGATTTAGACCCGCAATTTGCCAATACATCCATTGAACAATTTAACATTTCTGATTTTGAGGATTGAATATCAATACTAATTTGATTTGAAATGATCATATTTGTAAAATATCCATCAAATTATACCAAAATTATTGGTATATTGAAACGATTTTCTAATTTCCCACCTGACCAGCAACGTATGTTGATTGACAATTCACTTTCTCTTCCTCATATTAATTATTGCATATTTGCCTGGGGTATTTCTAATCGTATTTTGTTCGAGCTTTCAAACTTTATTCTAGATATATTCCAAATAAACACCTCAATTCTTTACTAGTATGTTTGCCACTAGAGGCCCTGTACAGGTATATACCACCCGCAACAGAAATGCAACTAATACAGCTATTACAAGAAGAAACGGCACCATAATTCAATCAGATATTATTTGCCGAATTTACTTAGAGAAATGCCACCATGAACTCCGTTAAAATGTACACACATTCACATGATTGGTTTTCCAGATGTATTGAAAACTTTCTCCTGAATTAGTACTCTGAGTTTTGTACAATTGCAAGTTATTACATTTGTAATAATCAAGTTGGTCAGGATGCTCTGATATCTATTTTGTGTACATAATTTTGTTCTTCATTTTGATTTAATTTTCTTAAACCGAACCGATACGATGTACTCTATACATCAGATAGAAATATTTTATAGGTGATCTCAATAATAGCGGAACAAATACTTTAATTGGGGTCATCCTGACAAATCATAGTAATGCAAAGTGACTTTCTTTCCTGTACTTCGGTACAAGAGTTCTTTTCCATTTCTTATCAACTGGTCAACTATGGACACAGCAAAATTTTGTTATCCTTTTTTTTCAAATAAATGAATCTTGAATCATGACCTGCACAACAATAGAAAAAGAAACGTTCAGTGCCGTACTCCCACATGGTTACGCTGTGGCCGCAGACGCAGAAATTCGTTCTGTGAGACACCTGCTCTGGAGTTGTAATCAGTTTGCAAACACGGCAAACAGACACCACATATCGGCCTTACATGACGTTTGGTTCGTCTCGCTCAAAGAAGATTTACCAAAGCAGTACGCTTCGATCGTACAGAGTTTCGAAACGGTTGGTTGTCTTATGGGACAACAAATCATAGATATTAATGTAACAGGAAGGCTTAAAGTGAAATGGCCATGCCCCGGTAAAATCAGCCTGCTACTCCCTTTCTGGCCAAATGAAGTAGAACTAAGGCACGTTAACATGTGCAAAGTATATACTTCTGGAAATATCGTGATCCAAATACTACAAAAAACCTAAAGTCATGACCCTTTGATATAAATTGTTGCATACACAACGATTTCTTTAATCTCCTAACACAATGTAACATGGGCATACAAATGTGGAAATAACTACTTAGTGGTTTTCTCTAACTGTAAATTGTTTACGCAGAGTTACTGGCCACATATGTTGCTACAAACAACATGTTAAAAAAATTCTATGGGACACTTTTTAGCCACATATGTTGGAAATAATCCAGTGGAGACAGATTAAAGGAAGGTCTAACCGGTAAGAAGTTATTTCGACATGTGTATAATCATATGTCATAGAAATTCAGGATAAAAGAAATGCTTGTTCATACAACACTTAGCACAAAATGATCATGCTGTTAGCTTATTCACAATCTGCTGGTCATAACCTTTTCAAAAATGTATACTTTGCATATGTTAACATGAATAGCTTTCGCTTTATTCAGCCAAAAAGGGGATAGTAGCCTGATTTTAACGGGGCATGGCCATTTCACCTTAAGACTTGAAAAATACATAGCCGCCAAACATTCGATTTTATCAGAATCACCCTTGTTTTGTGATGGCTGTTTCCAACAAAAAGTGTAAAAGTTAATAAAAGTAGAGAACATTTGCTTATTTTTTAAACCAGGTTTCCTTACATACTCTATCTAAACGTACCAGCTATCCTAATATTTCCGAGTGATTGACCAAAGTTATTGTGCTTTTGGAAGCTTTGACACTAGCAGGTATGATTCTAGACCTAGATGGGCTCTACCGTATTGGAAATATTGCAGCCTTATGCCCACTGAATGAAATGTTCTGGTTAGATTAGATTGCAAACGTCCAGAGTGATAATGACCATTATCTTACACATAATTTTTGCAGTTTAAGGAAGATTCAACACATATTAGTAGTAACGCTTTACCTTCGGACAACGACATCAAGAACGCCTATGGTTTACTTGCAAATACGTGAGGTTACGAAGCCGGATACCGGAATTTTCCACATCTGTTTGTGATCTTGATGCCAGACGACGAAGTTGCTAATCTGCTACAGCATCATTTAAAAGCCCACTTTTGATGAAAATGTACGGAGAAAACTGAAAAATATATCCACATATGTGAATGATCTTGATGATAAACGACAAAGTTGCTAATCTGCAGAGAATCATCCAAAAGTTCCCTATTATATATGTGTATTTAAACTAAGTTGCCAAGGCGATTGAACCTTGTGTACACAAGTAAATGTGCTGTGGCCAGCTTGTTTACATTTTATGACTGTCTAATTACAGGTACAAAATGAGATGTCATCGCTGATGAAAAATTGTTCCATTATAAGGTTTATGCGCAAATTGTAAATATTAGGTCCACTTTATTCTGTTCACCACACAATAATTGTTATTTGCCATGTTGGTATCATTTACCCTGGAAGATGTTGACTACGTACTAGTTTTTTTGCTATGCTGTGCGTGTGCGTGGTTTTGAGACAACTGGACCATTAAATGTGAATTCATTTCACGCAACAGCCATTCAAGACTGCACACCATGTGTAGGGACAAAAATGATGCTTACTATAACGTGGATGAAATTATGAGAATTGTGTCTGATTTGCCCCCCCCCCCCCCCGGCCCCCTTACAATGGAAAGAGTTAATAAACTTTAATTGTCAAGCCAATTGACCTGGTCCTCGCTCTGCGCCTATCGTCCGTTAGCAATGTACGTTTGCAACATTTTATGGGTCCGACCTGGGGTCCAATATGTTTCGGGTCGTCCGTCTGTCCATCTGTGGTTCCGTCTATCCACCAACTGTTTGTGGACTTGTTAACACAAGACTTGCTGGCCACCTTACACTCAAACGTGCCTCATTTACACCTTGATACTATTTCTTTACTTAATTACATTTTGGTGGCCTTGACCTGAGCTTCAAAGTCCAAGGACTGCTGTATGGCTAAAGGTGGACCCGTTGGTCCATGAAGTGTCTCTCGCTAATGAAAACTAACAACATCAGGTTATCTTGATGCATTTGTTCGAGCCAACGTCCATAACAGCGTGATCCGAACCACGCCGGTGAAAACCAGCTAGTTTTCATGACGTTATCCCCCTTCACGGCGTGTCAAAGGTCGCATGCGCCGTAAACGCGAGCTACCTTTCACGACACTTCTGCAAGCCATGATCAAGACCTCACCGGTGTTCCTACTGAACTATTCCTTACTTTTGAGCGCTAGGTACCTTTCATGCATGTCATGGACGACTCCTTGATATCTGGGATATTCCCGTCTGTACTTGCACCGGTATATTTATAACTATCTGTTTCACAGCCGTGGACCATGTTGCACAGCAGTCACGTAAGCGATTTTCATCTTTAGGCATGGGTCTACAAAATATACAATGCCAATTTCAGATTGACCAATTCGCACACAAACACCAACACACACACACACACACACACACACACACACACACACACAGACATACACACATACATTCATACATACATACATACATACATACATACATACATACATACATACATACATACATAGTCCAACAGCACAGCCTTCTATTTATTTCTTGAAGGGCATTATTATTCTTAGCAAACCTGTTTAATCGTTTATATTCTTTTGTTCCCTAACATTTCCTGCAACACTGTTTCATCAGATAGCACAGCTGTAATCAAATGACCTTTAATTTCAATCGTTTCTTTTGTAGAAAATGGTACTTAAATAACAAGTTGACATCACCGTAAATCATAATCTGAAATATCTTTTTATAAAGTGAAAATGTCTGAGAGATATGGTAGAACAAATTCATTTCAACATTTGTATATCTAACTAGTCTTGCAAAAACTATGTCTTTCTTTAAAAATTGTCCCGTGTCCTGACTCGTTCTTCGCTGCCTATATTGATAAAATCAAAATTATACGAAGTAATTCTTGCATTATTTTAGCATTTTTTTTGTAATTTCTGGAGCAGATTGATATATGTTTCAGGACATGTTTGTCACACCGTACTAGGGTACTCTATAGTAGGCTCAATTTCTAATTTATCAATTTTATTTAATTCGTATACGAGAACTTTCTTTGCAATTCTCCGCTGAACAGCCAGTCGTGGTTGAACGTTTTTACAATTATTTTTTCATGTGCTTTTCATGTGAGAGTGTCCTTTATAATTGTAACCTTTAAGTACTGAGTATATGGAAAGATTTAGTTGACTCGAAATTAAACCATTGATACATAAATAAATACCTTTATTGCTAAATTGCAACATGGACTATCCATAAAGTTTATTGTGCCCTGCTGCACTCGATGCGATTGTGTAAAAGATGAACATCTCTCTTGAGAATAGATTACTGGCCCTGACTTACATGGTGCATGGAGTAGTAGATTTGCTACGATAGTGTCGCTGCATTTCATATTGCAAAGGTCCCACTTGGCACAGGTGTACCTTGGGGCAAATTGAAAAAAAAAAATCCAAAGAGAAACCTTTTCTATATGCTCAGACTCGTCTGATTAGCATATATAATGCATTTGCATTTGCAACTGGCTAATTTGGGGGTCAGGAATCCATTTTAGGGATTATTTTGACAATTGGCGGCCATTTTGTCACTCAATACCAAGATGGCTGCCGGATAGTTTCTTTTCCTGAGGCACAGTGCACAACTTTAGCCATGTATGAGCTAGAAACGTGTATTATACAATAATACCAGCTACTTTTGCGGGTGGGGGACTCAGCTCTGGCATAGTCTTTGTGATAAAATAATTAGCATGAGTTTTGCTAATTACCACCTAAAAGAGGGTAGTACATAAGGTATTAGCTTTGGTACAGAAGGGAATGTGTGAATAGTCGCAACTGGCTTATTTGAAGGTCAGGAATCCATGTTTGGGAGTATTTTGACAATTGGCAGGCATTTGTACCTTAAAAACCAACTTGACTGCTGTACATTTCCTTTTGTTCAGGCACCATGCTACACTAATATATCTTTAATGACAATTGAAAAAAAAAGAGCCAGAGTCTACTGTTAATTTTGCTGCTTGGAGTGCACTTATTTAGACAGGTGTCAGGCAGAAGCGTGTATTTTACTACAATTTGTACTAATTTGGGGGCGGGGGATCCAGTTCTGGCATTGTATTGGTGATAAAAATTGTTCATAGTGCAAGGCAAAAGAAAAGCTGCACTTTACTCACATAGAACCTGCATGATGACAGGAACTCCTGGGATGCGTGATTGCCTGAAAACTTATTTCTGGTGCTGCACATGCAATAGGGGGTGATTTGCGGTTTAAAAGCACAGAAAAGCTAGATGGAATAAATTCATGAATACTCATCACATGTTGCACAACTATCTTTCACATCATTAATGAGACGTGGAAATGGTGATATTACACCATACTGAACACCAATCGGTAACAAACACAGTTTGTTTTCCTTGACTACGCTGGGAAATATTGAAATTTTATGATGACTTAGGTTGGAGCATTTGGTTCATATTACATTTCAGGTCATGGTCTTCTGTAAAAATGACAGATGCTAGCCGGAACTGGTTACACATGAATGGCGTGGCTAGAAGACATAGTCCTTCAGATGCAGAGAAGTAGATAATCGCGTCAGTAATAGGGACAGCTTCATATAAACTAGAGCTGTAGACTTATTCATCGAAATATTTTGTATGCAGGCTTCAGGGAAAATTTCGAATGAGGTTATATCTTGCATGGGTACCAGCATACACTCTCTGTCTCAGAGGAAAGTTTTTTTCATGTCGAAGTATTGCTCGAACGGGGAGCTTGTCTTGAAGCGAGAAGCCAATTTTACGCATGAAGAAGACCCGGTCGCTGAGAAAGGCAGTGAGGTCAATAGAGCGACGTTGGTTTCATGCAACACAACATGCCATGTATATATATATATATATATATATATATATATATATATATATATATATATATATATATATATATATATATATATATATACATACATATGATATGTAACTTGAATGGAGTTCAGTCCCAGAAATAGTTGATCGAATCTTTCTCAAACTTGCCAGGGATGTACTTTGGATTAATCTGTTCCGGGTTTGTTCAAATGGCTACAGTCAGCTGCTTTTTTATCCTGGCTGACTCGTTAGTCGGCTCAGGCTTACCTATCGTATTTTCTCTGGCCTTTGCCGGAAACATTCATTGTCCTCTTCTTATCAGAACAAGGTCACAAGATCCCTCTCGAATCTAGTAAGGATGCACTTTAGACGGGTTTCGATCAAGTCAAACCATTGCGTGGGTTTTACATCTGAGACACCTCTTCAATTATCCGAGTGCCCAGCATATTTAACTTAAAAAAAAAAAAAAAATCTGAATGGATAAAATATGTACTTGTTTTCTTGTTCCAAACTTGAAATTGACCCCGAAGCCTTATGTAATCATGAAAAAGTAGATTTGTTTTTATGAGACCATAAAAACCTATAATATCTTTTTAAGTGCATTCAGGTTTCGTTGCTGGGAGATCGGAACACCTGTTAGTTAACCGAGGGATAAAGACACTGTTAACTTAAACAATTTTCGAATGCTACAGACATGGCAATTGATAATTCTGCAGCTGGATTCATAATTGTTACTAACATAATCTTCAGTATATTGTGAAAAAAAGCTTTAAATGGCTGTGTATTTTTATTATGCCTGATTCAGGTAAGTACCTTTCATTGAAATTGGAAGTATGAAGTATACACAAATGATTATATTTTATGTAATGTCAATAGTATCGGTATAATTGGAGTTAAAATAGGAATATCATGAATTGTTGCATGTTTTATTCCAGTGGATATTTCAGTTATACTAGATTTTTCAGCAGTGAATCCGGAGATCTGTAATGAAATAACTTTGTAGCATGTTGTGATGTATTTACAGAATATTACAATACAGGACAACTTTAATATATCGGTAAATGTTAGTAAACTGGGGTTTTAAGGAGAGCTATATGCGTGTCTTGGTGTTGTGTGCATGCTCAGGTCAATCTCATTGCTTTGGGTTGCAGCTTTACCAGTCTGCCCTATGAAAGAAACCCTTGCACCATTATTCCATAAGTCAGATGAGAGAGTAAAGAGGTATTTAAGATTACTCGTAAAAATCCTTTCGAGCAGCTTTTCAATTTGGAAAATAAACCATATGCGTACAAATAATCGCAACTTTAACATGTTTTTTACCGGATGATACATAAAGACACCTACAAATTTGATAATCTGTACTCTTTTATCCATTTTAGGGAGTAGTGATGGGTTGTTTATATTGCTGTTTAGTTTGGAGGATCATACATTTTAATTTCATTCAAAGATTCCGTATTCACAGTAAGCCAGTGACTTACTTTTCTAAGTTACTGTGCATCAGACAGTATAGGATGAGGTGATACATCATAATTAAAATTGCCAATGGTAGCTCAGAAGTTCTTATCATTAGCGTACAGAACCGTAATGACAATTGTGGCTGTCGGATGGTAAACATAAGGAATAAATGGCGCCCAACTAATCCTTGGGTAGAGTTATTGAATAGGCATCAGGTTTCTAGTATCAACATGAAACACGCCAACCCTCACAGTGCTATAACTGACGGAAAATAAAGAAACACCTATCTGTGTAGTCAAGCAAACATTAAATTTTTCAGGCAAGTGAATTTGGTAACACGTGACGTAATGTTAAACTAGTCTTGCGGTTGATCACTTGTGCATCTTTAAAAAGCCAGTCCATAAGGTACACTGTAATATTGTTGATGCTTCTTCTCACGCTTGGTAGAATGTGTACTTTATGCTCATTACTCAATGGGATGACACTATTCCTGGTTGTGCAAGCACAGTACACAAACTCAGTGAAGGCAACATAACACATCTTTTGCACTGTCTTGGGTTCCTTTTGAAAACAGTATGCATCACATGTACGTGAACAGGTTTTCACGACTACTGGTGCCATCTGAAGTCCATATACTGTAATTATATTTTTAACTATAAAAAGCACAATAGACATTACGAGCTGTATACACACAATTATTTGTGGGATACATTTTACTTATGTGAAATATGCCACAATTTCTTATCACTTTATAAGATAGAGTTATGAGAGATCTGAAGCATCTGGATAATACATCAAATGTAACCCAAAAAGTAATAAAAGAACTCAGAAATGAGCACGCAGCATAAAAACGTCCAAAGAACCTTTGGAAAACGTTCACTGGTTGTTTATGAAATATCTAGGAAGCTACGTTTTTGAAATATCTAGGAAGTGTCACGACATTCAACAAATAGCCAGGTCATAGGCAGCCCTTTAACATTCCTCATACATGAACAATTTTGCATAAATCACGGACTCTTAAAAAAGAAATCACTGCAAAACTACTTTACTCTGACATAATAGTATCCACTTTTTCTGCCATTAGTGAAATTAGAATGTGCATCCGGATTGCTGGTTGTCAATACTCTTTCCGCGCCAAGAAAATGGCGTAAGGAGCAATAACCTGAGGTAAAAAACATGTTGCTTGATATCAAGAGTCTAGATTTTTGCTTAGGCAATGCTCATTTCTTGTTTATATATGTCTTAGGGCTTAATGTGTTAAGTGTTTTAAATTAAATGCATAAAATTTGGATTCTAACTTCAGCACATGTGTATATGTGTATGCGTTTTACCACTCTGTACCTCGTCTCCAACGTTTATAGGCCATAACGAATTCAGACCGAAAGGAGTATTATTTATATGTTTTTAAAGACAATGGCATTGAACATTTGGGGAAGGAGTCGTGAGTATGTATCCTATGTGATCATGCAATTTTTTTACTGACCTTTAAGTACATTTGTTTGCATTAAGTGGACTATCCACTCATTCACATGAGGCCGGCAGGTGTGGTGTATTTTTGATATAATAAGGAAGATGTTCACGGAGTAGACAGTCGTAGATACGTAGATGCATGTAAAAAGCAACAATCTTCCTTCTTTTTATGTCTGTTCAATGAAAAAGAAAAAAAAACAAAGAACAAAGACAAAACCAAATTTTGAAACAAAAGAAAAGGAAAACAAAGAAAATGAAACAGAACAAAATAATAAGAGGACTGTAACAGTCCTTTGCTCAGCTGACCTTACATGCACAGGCTGTGACCTTTTACTGCAATCCCCCCATCCTCCCGGCACACAGCCCAGCTACATTTCCACCGAGTTTCAGAACGATCTGAGTGATGCTTCTGGAGAAGTGGAAAAATAGCAAAACCACACGAAATTCAAACAGGAAAGAAAAACAGTAGCACCACTTGTTAAACACTTACAGTGTAGGGGCCCCCAGAAGTGATTCTATGCAATTTAGAAGTAATTACCCAAGTAGACTCGAAGAAAAAGATTTTGAAATTTTGTTACAAAATGAACACAAAAAACAGGAAAATTCTTAATATCATTGGACCATAATTGTATGAATAAACGTAGTAGACACCCACCCAAGATGCATCTACACCAAATTTGAAGTGAATCTGAAGTCTAAAATATGAATTCCCATCGCAATTCCCGTTGATTAACATTGTAATTAAGAGGAATGCATGAATTATTCGACAGGTACACAAATTTGAAAATCGTTAGAAATTGGGGATCCAGAGTGTTACCACTATTGAACAACCTTGTTTAACACTCCTACAAGCTACATATCCGCCAAGTTCCAGAACAATCTCAATGACGTCTTTGCAAGATACATCAAAAATAACGAAAATACACACACACCTGTACAAAATTGCAGCGCCATCTGCTGAAAAATTAAGGTCCAGGTTTCCCAAGATATATGCCCAGGTAATGTGAAAGCAATTGGTCAAGTGGTTTTCAGAGAAGAAAGGTTTTTTTCTTTTAAGTTTTGACAAAACATGAAGCAAAACATTCTTAAATAATACAAAAAAAAAATCAATGAAATATGATCATTTGAACCATTTTGGTAGAGCGCCTACAATGGACAATTATCATCAAGTTTGAACTGAATCTGGCTGATGGTTTTGAAGATGTGGAAAATTTGAATTGTGGATGGATGATGGACAGATAGAGGGACTGACCATCCAACAAGCTCAGCTCACTGAAAAGTTGACTGACAAGTCAGCTGAGCTAAAATTGTTTAATTTCTCCTTCTCAGAATAAGTGGAATAAAGTTAAGGAAGCTGGTTGTTTTTGGCAGTGCAGTACGCTGAGCGAGCAGCCAGCAACAGATGATTGCTCCATCTGCTTCGTGGGGCCGGTGCTTTATGCCGTCACATAGCTGGAGTTTCCGACACACGTGAAGTTGAAATATAGCCAATTACTCCGAATGTAGATATAATGACATAATGCACCATGTATATAAAAACTATGTGAGCAAACAAGTATCAATAAGAATGATGTGTTCACGGGATCTGTGTTCTGTCATAACGTTTAAAATTGTGAAAGATAATATAAAAGCCTGCCATAATCCTAAGTTTGTAATACATGTTTATTATTTTCCTTGTTACAGAATATATATATATATATATATATATATATATATATATATATATATATATATATATATATATATATATATATATATATATACATTGTGTATTGTATAAAATTTGCTGTGCAGACATTCACGGTAATAGTTTTATTGGACTTAGAGCCTGTACAAGTAACCAATAAAGCTGTTCCATAACAGCCGTGTTATATGTGGCCGCTACCGGGAACCCGTTTAAACTGTATTTGAACTGTATTTGGGGTCACCCTTATTGAAGAGTTATCTGTACTCAATAGTGGCCTGGTACAAGCCAGTTTTAATTCAAACTGCTGCCTATGCAAAAACTGTACATGAATAGGCAATATCTTACAATTTGGAAATATGTACATGTAAGTGTCCGGAAGCTTGAGCAAAAATTTTATTTACTGGACATGCACAGTATTTTTCTACAGTCCGGAGAGGAATTTTCTAAAATAAAAGGACGGGAACATAACAAATTAACAGTATCAGCCCTATAACATACAAGTGGCACTGTAGCAGGTATTCTGTCATCAAATTTGAAAATGTCAATGAACTCAAACGTTTCTCCTATAAGTGTGCAATGTCTTATCCATCCCTGGTCAGAGTTTGACTGAGTCAATAGCTGTCCTTGATGCGATTTGGGTGCATTGTCCCATCATGAATGGTCTCACATATGAATCTCTGCAACGGAAAAATTGAGTGAAGATAGATGACAATTACCATCCGGGGTTTTTGGGTGATTTGAGCGAGAAAGGGTTAAACCATGAGGGTCCTGTGATGTATGTTCTTGTCCTGAGCCATCAGTATAACTAGTGTGCCTGTAACGCATTGACAAAAAGATTAGCAGGATGATTGGGTTCCACTTCCAGAAGTTGCAAGATAAATTTTCAGAAAAGAATGAAATAATAAAAAAGTTGATGGACCGGACAAAGTTAATGAACAGGCACAGCAAATTGACAACTTGAAACAATACTCCAGGCATAACAATATTCGTATGAATGGAATTCCTGAACACAACAATGAAAAGACAGATTGTATGACTTGTTAGTTATGACACCCTAGGTATTCCCCTAGTACCCAGTGATATCGACCCCATCTTATCACATAGGACCACCTGCTCCCAACAAATCCCGTGACAGTATTATCAGGTTCATCTCGCATGGAAATAGATTTGCTGTTGAGCAAGCAGAAGGTAAACTCAAATCAACTAGTTCACCAGAGAATAACATTTTAAGGATCTACATAAATGACTTGACTCTGAAAAGGGCTAGAGCACTACACCAGGCCAGAAATACAAAAAGATAAATGACACCTGGTCAAACAATGGCAGATTGCGGATCAAAGACATAGGCAAGATTCATTACACATCCAATGAATCTGAGCTCAACAAACACTTTTAGTGCAAAGAACTGAAATGCTATTGTTCTTAACTAGGCACACTGCTAGGTTTTAACTCACTTTACACTGCTGACCATTGAAATGACCCTGAGGTCTCTGGCAAGTGGACACTTTTAGATTTTCTACTACTATCCTGACATAATTAATCAAACTTTCAATATTTCAACAAAATCTTATGGCCAGTTTCTAGTCCTACTTTACTCTGTATTTTCATCAGTTAGATACATGTCATTTCAAGAACATTTCATTGTCAACTGTCCCAAAAGAATTACACATGTTTGTGTTCATAGGCCTACAGTTAGCAGGTTATAGATGGCATGCCTATTAATATACAAGTTGATTTCACAAGATTCTTTTGACCACACTCGATTCATTTATTAATTTAAGTTTCATCCACTTAAAAATATTGGAACCGTTCACAAGGAAAAAATCTATATATTATTGTATTAACCGAATATGAATATACTTTTAAATGTATAAAAATAGTTACTATAGGAATAATTTTTCACCATATATGAATATTTTGATATTTTACAATTACTGGAAAACTGAATACTTTGTAATGGTATTGAGGTGTAATATTTGCAGGCAAATGGTGAATCGTCATAACGTAAAATCAAAGTTAGCGTATTGTATGTAAACAGTTTTACAATTTAAAATGTATTGGCTGTTTTATGAACCTGATGGATATTCTATTTCTGTTTGCTGTCCACGATCTTAGTTACCATTTAATCATAGCAATGATGACGATACGTTTTTATGTTAAATATATGAATTATGGTATTTTTTAAACATTGATTTTTCTGCTATACATGACAAAGTGTTAGAACCATTCGACTGAAATGAAAATAAAAATGTTTCAGTTTATGATATTGATCTTGATTTTTGTTACCTTTCGCAAATTGATTTTGTAAATAATTAGTGTGATAGTTTATATTATACGGATGATTCGATTAATGATATGATAGATACTTCTACACCTTATCTGTCACTATTATATCTATACATTCCATTAGGAGCTTACCAGCACACATTAAACATTACGAAAAATATTTATCTATCTTCAACCATCAATTTAAGATATTAGGTGTCACTAAAACAAGGTTAAAGTTTAAATTAACCATGGAAGTTACAGTTTGTGTCTAAACAATCATCTAAAACAAGGTTAAAGGTTAAATTAACCATGGAAGTTACAGTTTGTGTCTAAACAATCATGTATACAGACACAGGGAAGGCAGGGATGGTGGAGGAGTCTCTTTGTTTATTGATAATGTTTTGTTTTCACAAGGGATGACTTGTCAGTTTTTAACGATACTCTGGAATTATTATTAGTAGAAATAAATGGCTATGATATTGCAAATTCAAATAAATTTACAGATATACTGCATAGATCACCTGTTACAAATTTGAATTACTTTAATATTATTACTGAGGGTATTCTAGTATCAATGAGCACTGAGGAGAAATATAGTTATATGATGAGAAATTTTAATCTAAATTTTTTGAAAAGTGAAACACACACTGGAACCTCATCTTTTCTTGATATAATTGATTCACATTTCTCTGACACTCCATGGATAGACCAAATTGTATAACAGAAACACAGCCACGCTCATAGATAATTAATTTACTAATGTGTCTGATTCTACTAGTTATACCATTTTGCACCCTTTTTAACCAATCTGACCATCTGCCTTTATTTTGTCTTTGTTCCCGAGAAGATTTTAATTTACAAATATATACTCCAATTCAGGACAATACTTCACAACAATACTCTAACTGATTTGAAAATTAAGCTACAATCCCAAAATTGGACCCTAGTGTTAAATAATCATGATCCCGATCAAGCCATGTTGTCTTTCATACACGATTTTAAACTTTATTATGATCAAAACATTCTTGCCATGGCTTTGTTGACAACTTATAAACAAAAAAGGCATGGCTAAAGACTTAAAGTCTCAGAAAATCCATAAAAAGCAAAAATAAGCTTTACAATTCAACAAAATAAAGTATGTTAAACTATATACCTTATTGAAATCGCCTTAACCATATTTTGCAAATAGTAGAAAAACAACATTTTAATGATGTGTTTCATCCAGAAGTTTGGAAAGTTATAAATGGTATATTTGGGAAAAATAAAAGATCGATCAAGAGTTGATTTAAATTGAATAAAGCCTAAAACATAGCCTAAGGACATTGCCAACCAGTTTTATATATTCACTAATATTGGTCCCAAATTAACTACACAGATCCGTCAGGGATATGTAGCTCCTCAGTCATACCTGAGAAATCATTATGTAAATTCGTTTTTCTTTTTTCCTGTACCAGAGAATGTTACTTGTGTTCTTATCAATTCGTCAAAAGTTTCAAGCCGAGGTCATGATGAAATCAGTTGGAAAGTTCTCAAATATAGGAAGACAGATGTTTGCAGGATTAAACTCATTATAAATGTGTCATTGGAGAAAGGTGTTTTCCCGTATGCATTAACAATAGCTAAAGTTCTTCCCTTATTCAAAACGGGTGAAGCCCAAAAATTTTCTAACTTGAGGCCAATATTTTTATTGACATATTGCTCAAAAATATATTGAAAAAGTGGCGTATTCTTGCCAAACTTATGCTAAACATCACTTGCTACTTATCCCTGTCAATCTTGAACACACAGGTTCATATTCGCCGTAATTTTAGGTCGACTGTTGGGGGTGTAAATAAGCTGTAGAACTTGTTTTCCCGTAATAAACAGCAATACATTGCTCCATCGTGGACGGGAGGAGGGACGAAAAAGAATTTTTCTACATGCATTTTTAATCCTGTTGATGAAAGGTGAATGAAATACGTTTAAAGTAAGTGATACTTTACAGCCATAGCTAACAAGCATGGGTGCAAGAGTCTTCCCTGTCAGCCAGTGGTATTGCGTTTGTGACGTCACAAGCCTTTTGCGTCTTTTGGGTGTCCGAAATGAAACTAAAGTGACGATTGAAGTCGCAGTGAGTCTTTAAAATAAAATGTGAAAAGAAATATTATTGTCACATCCAATTGTTTTAAAGTGCACTGTATGGTCATAACAACCCATGTATCAAATTTGAACATGGTCAATCAAGAGCACCTATAAGCTTAAATGAAACCCGATTTGATGGAGGAAGGCTTGTCTGTCCACCTCCTTATGTGGGGCAGGCCACCTCAAAGGAAGCTATCTTAACTCTTTAAGTGCCAAGTATTTGACTGAGTCCACAGCATTCTAGAGCTCTTGCATACAAAGTGCTCAGAGGAAACCTGTTCACCTGAACCATTATATTCTCTTGAAGTATGGGGATGCTGGTACTTGACTGACAGATCATTCCAGAAGGAATATGATTTTGGCATCCTTATTAATACTGTGAGCAGTTTGTCCAAAGCAGTTTGACTTAAGTCCTAGTTGGCATTGAAAGCAGGCAATTGAAACAAATTATGTCTGCCATGTATTCGGAGTCCATTCTGCATTGAGCGAACTACATACAACAGGTTTCTGACACCACAGAGATCATCTTCACAGATTAGTCACCAACAGTCCATATGAGTCCACCACGATCGTGGCATGCTCAAATCACACAAATGCAACAAAGTCTGGGAAGCCTATGTCAAGACCTCAGACATGCTGCCCCCCCCCCCCATTATGTGCCTTAAACGGCAAAAATAGTGCACCTGCATGGCATTTGGATAGGTGAATGTTGAACAGTATCATTTTAACCCCAAAACCAAACACGCCACAGCATTATGGGCATAAAATAGCTATTACCCTTGCCTTTTTGCCAAGTGTGTGTGTCTCTAAAAAGAGTAGAAACTGAAAATATGGCCTTTCTAAAGGAAGTGTGATACGTGGAAATGCTAAATTACCAAGTCTAAACGAAGAGAAAAACAAACAAACAAACAACATGAATTTTAAAAATAAAATCCAAACAAAACACATACACATAAATTAATGATATCCACCATTCTTGGACAATTTGACATCTGAACCTGATATCATAGAAACTGAAAACTGCCATGGTCCAAGAGCAAGATGTAAAGTCACAAACTGGACAGAAATGGACCACTTTCACAAATGTCCAACAGCTCTGGCAGTTGGCCATGGGCTTAACCTGGATGGACCAAACCTTTTCAGCAACATTGGCTTGGTGCCATGTGCATGCTAATGAGTTGTGTTTGTGCTATTTGTGTACTGACAACTAGAAGTTGTGTTGAGGATATTCTTAAGTCTACATTTGCTGGAGGGCCTAAAGTGCTTTTCCAAAAGTTGTTGTATAAGCATTTTTCGGCTCAATCAGTCATGAAATTAAATGGTGAATGAGCTCAAGTGATATCTTGATGCCAAACGTCATAACGGTAATACAACCAAGCTATCGATAGAGTATCTTATCAAACCTCGCTTCTTCATGAAGGCATTTATATGGGCAGACAAGAAAGTTCAGTGGTTACTCTGTTTGTTTTTATGGTATACATACTTCCATACCTTTTTTTGCTGCTGGTCATATTAATTTTGTTTACTTTGGACTTCACTGTCAATAGTCATGGAAAGTGTTCCCACTGAACTTGTAAAGACATTTATGCCAGGACATCATGCCACATGTCAGAACAATGGCCTATGATATTCTTTGTGGTCAGCTCTCTTCAATGAGACAACCCGCATGCAATATGACTATGGACCATCTGGCATTATGGGATCTACCTTGAATTAACACACTCTTTCCTGATGGGCACTGTCTCATAGCATGTATGCTCAGCTAGTGAATGATATGATATGATGACAGGGGCAAAATGTGAGTCTGAGCACGTGAGCAGCTCCCACAAAGTGGACCAGCCAATGCCAATCAAAGCTGACGCTGCTGATAAAAAGAGCAGTCAGAATGTAGTGCTTACTTGTTTTGCCAAATATGACAGCAATAAGTATCCAAGCACTAGTCTGGTTGGTATATTCTCTGGTTCAGTTGTTGATGACCCTACAATCAATATTTACTGTCATCTTGAATAGGAATTGCACAGCAGTTAGAGGATGAGAGCCAATGGCCCTCAGGGTTTTCCAATATGTTAAAAAACACAAAAAATAGAATAATAATAAAAAAAAATAATAAAACAAAACAAACAAAACAAAACAAACAAAACAAAACCAAAAAAATGTGAACAGCAACAAAACAAGCTAGCAAAGTTGCCTAAAATCAGCAAATCGTAGTACTGAATTTATCTATACACGGGTCATTGGTATAATAGCAGTGGCAAGAGACACTTTGCCTGTCAAGACTCTTTTCTGTCTGGAATGGGCTCCACATCAAACAGCTCTCTTTGATGATGCTTCTTTTATAAATCAGGTTATGGTGACACATTTGGTATTAAGTGTATTGAGACCTATATGCGAAGGTTTATCACTAGCGTCACATTTTCTTTTATCACTTACTCAACTACCCCTTTTTTGATGGTACTGCTGGACATCACAATTTTTGCACATTGTGTTGAGTGTATTTCACCAGAGTAATGTTAACTTTCACAAGGTCATTCTGTCGTACATTTACGTTCATCTGAAACACCTTCATATCCACAGAATTAGTATAGTAAGTGGCATCATTATATTCGAGAAATGAAAGTTCATGATCCATGTTACTTAATGTGCTCTAGAAGATATCCCATGTGTTTTAACACACCATCTACCAGAGCAAGATTTGCATGTGGGTCATAAGACTATATGGTAGTCAATCTTCTTATCGGAGACATACCCAGGTAGATGTAATGGAATTTAATCATATGCATGCTTTTGACCAATGCTTTTCACCACAAATTTACAGCGATTGAGAATACTGTGTGTGACTCCTAACAGTTCTTCCACTTCCTCAAAGTACGGGAACCTTTCTGATTTTTCCCAATGTATTCTGTACAAAACTTCCACTTGTTTTGCTACCCATGGAACTTGTTTTGGGGTCTTGACTTAGTCCTTGGTCTTGGATTTTCCCTCCATAGGTAATGTTTGACGATCCCTTTGCCATGGTAGCTTTGTGGTTACCTCAATTTTTTCCGGACTATTACTATTATTTCTGTCTTTATCAGTGCTGTTTGTTGAGCAATCCCTTTTCTTTGAAATATATAGTAAATTTTGCACATTATTTCTTTCTTGTGCTGTGAAATTCGATTCCTCACCCAGGCATAACCTCGCACAAATATTGCATATTTTCTGTGGCCATTGCTGAGGTGTTATTGTAATTCACTGCCTTGTGAAAATATGTGCACAACGCTCATTTAAATGCCGTTTCTTTAGCTTCAACGTTCTATTCAGGTGACTTTTTGTTCAGAGTGCTGTACTTTCAAGCTTAACCTGAATACATATACGCATAGTACATGACACGTTTATAGCCACCATTGCACAGTTTGTAACAAGAACTGATGTCCATTTGGGCTTACATAATATTCGGGCAAAGCATTTTTCATTTACCTCATAAGTAGAACTATGACCCTTGGATGCTGGACTGGGACATGCTACCAGCTTGGCGCAATAGTTCCCCAAAAATGCAGCAAAAAAAAAAAAAAAAAAAAAAAGTTTTAGCAAGCATCAACATCACCTTTCACTACCAAAATAAATAAACAAATTTAATTCCTGATTTGAGATAGTAAACAACCATAAAAGGCATTTGGTGGTTTTAAACGGGACCTCCCAATGTTTGAAAATATTGTTCATTAACTACAAATTTGAAAATTGGTATGAGAGTAAGCTAAGAAGGTAAGCTAGAATTAATAATGGGGTTGTGTTTAATTCAGGTGATAACCAACTCGTCCTGTCCTCCACTGACGAATAGACAAAATAGATCAACTGTTCCTGATCATCAGGAATAATTCCTACAATTAGTGAGCTGAAATATCAGCCAATTTATGGTGCTTGTTCCACACAGCGATTTTTATGGTTATAAATGTATTCAATTTTCTGTGTCCTCGTCTCAGATTGAATTCATTTAATGGTTTTTGATGCATTCATTAAAAATTAAATAAAATTGTCAAAAAATGTAACACCACAAAATTAAAATAGGAGGCCAACCATTTCTTGTAGTGTCCCAATTTTCTTCATTTTTTTTCTCAATTATGACCATGCATTAATATCTTTATGTGGTTTTGTTTCTAAAAAGCCAAAACTTACAGTCGTTGCAAAGTGACAGTGGGAACAACTGCATATTTAGAAGCCACAATTAACAACTTGACTCTTCTCATTCTCAAAATAGTTAAAATCTTTTGCTTCCTTGCTGACCAAGTCGTGAGATATTATAAGAACCCTTGTGCACATAATCATAAACCCAGAAAAATCTGTTCTGACAGTGGTAAGCACATTGAAACATTTCAATGAAAGTATCCCACTCTCCCTCTATAAAGTTTTTATTGTTGGAATAGGTTATGATCAGTTTCTAAAACATGTGTGCATTGCTGGTGCCATATCTATATTTTATATTTCCAGGCAAGACATGTACAGTAGTTTGTGCATTAGTATGTTTCTTATCCCCATTCTGGGGAGTTTCTTGGTAGCTGCCTTGTTGACTATCGAGACCCCCCCCCCAAATGCAATGTAACTGTACATAAGTGACCTTTTCTTCTATTCTCCATCAACTATAACAGCTTGCATGGTTCCCTTTAAGAAAACTAGCAGTCTCTGCCAAGTTGACTTACAATTTAAAAAAATTCAAGGAGAAACATTTTGTACAGAGTAGCCTTGGAGAAGAATTTCTCTTCTGTAGTTCTGTCCAAACGTGCGGAAATGTTGAATGTAATCATGAAATATGAGTGCCCTGCTGGGGAAAATAAACATTGGAAGACGACACTTGGCTATAAGGGATGGCCTTGGTTCCAGTTGTATGAAGTTATTGATAACTGCTCCATGGCGCTGTAGTCACTGAGGAAGGAGTATGACAGCTCAGCTGACCTGGCATTCATGGACTGAAGTGATCCTGTGAATTTCAAAATAATATCGAAGTAACCTTTCCCATCATCATAATTTTACTATCAGTCTTCTTTTTCTTATGCAACAGACAGCTGCCCGGATTTTAAACAAAAGGTAAAAAAACAGGGATCCCGAGTATTAGCATCTGGAGAACAACTTTGTTTGACTCTCCCAAAAGCTACGTTTCTATTATGTTGCAAGAATACGTGGGGCACTTTTGGAACAGGGTCCCAGATTATTATGCAATTTTGAAGCAGTGGTTTTGGAGAATGTGTTTCCAGCTTTTGTCAAATCTGAACAAGATTGTATGAGTGTTTGCACAAAAAAAAAATCCAGGTCAATGATCAATTCAATTAGTTAATATATACTCAAGGTAAATTCCTATGAAGTTTCAAGTGGATCTGACTGACTGTTTTCGAACAAATATGAATTGTTGTTAAATTCCCCAAACCAATGTACTTTTTATCAGGAGATAAGAATTTGCTCCCAGTAACGTACTATTGATTCCAGATATCACTGTGCCATATATCCTCAGGACACTGTGGAATAAGTTTCAGGTTCTCATTAAAAGTGACATCGTCTCTTATATTAATGCCCGATTGCACATGTTCAGATCAAGTCAGGAATACAGTGACTCTGGGGTCAGGCCCATGTCAAAAAGGCCTGTTCATTTGCACACGTCTGGGTTTAACTGAAGCCGAACTGACTTTAAACCCAAGTTTAACTCAGGGTACTGCCAGGATCAAAAGCTAGTTTTCCAGTGTTTGCACACTTCACTTTGCTGTAAAATGAGAATATTACGGTACCGTGGAAGATTATCTTGACTAGTTGCATTAATTTGATTTAGTTGTCTGTTGCATAGAGAGACAGGGGCAGTCAGCAATATATTGCAGCGTCCCATGATTATATATATATATATATATATATATTCATATATATACATATATATATATATATATATATATATATATATATATATATATATATATATATATATATGTGTGTGTGTGTGTGTGTGTGTGTGTGTGTGTGTGTGTGTGTAAATATATGGTTGTTAATATTGGGGGGGGGGGGTTGTTTCGTGGTACGGCACCAAGGAGCCCAGTTGGCGAAGACAAGGAGAAGGAAAAAAAACCACGAAACGATAGTTTTTCTACATAACACAAATTCAACACCCATGCATGCAACCCATTAAAATAGTCATCAGGATCTTATTCATTAATCTTTGCCAATGAATAGTATTTACAATCGCAATAAATTTTATTACACTTTTGCGCCCAATACACCTCCAGAAGGGGGATGAGACATTTGTTAGATTAAGAAAAAAAAGAGGCATATTTGGATTTAAAATTTCCACCATACTTACTGGTCAAGGCAGAACAAAATCATCTTTTTCATTTTCTTAGGTAATCTTCTTTTTTTTTTATTTTACAAGAAAAAATTCTCCAAATGTCTGCAATGACTGCAATTCTTTAACAATGACAATATGTGATTAAAGCGGTCGCATTTAATTGAGGGGTAACCAAATTGATGGAGCGGCCATCCACCAGTTGTCTTTGGTGATATTTTCGTTTTAACAATTTCATCTTTTAAATTTTCTTATGCATTTTCAGTTTATTGCTATCATTTATCTCTACATTGGCTTGAAATTGTTTGCTAATTTTTTTCGAAGCCTCATCCCTCTTCAGAACCTTAGCCCAACCATTTTGTTAGTTTCCACAATATTTAACTGCCTCTAGTAAATATATTAGAATTTGTTTCCCCAAATAGGAAATGAGAAGTTTTTTGTTTATTGGTTTACGTTCCGTGTCCGTTCTGATGGTGTAACCCTCTATTTGCCTTCCTACACAACCATCAAGGCTAAGGGGAAAAAGTGGGTGCATTGAAATAAAGCTACATCACAATAGATTCTACGCAAAACAGCATGCACTCTCAGGACACAGCAGTGTAACCTGGAGTCACCAGTCCCTGACTTGATCTTGACAAGTGTAAATCCATTTGACTTTCGTCGACGGCTTCATAATCCGGAATCACATAACCCTAGATTATCAATTTAACTCCGGGCTACATGACTCGGAAATGTGCAACCGCCACCTAATTTTTGTTATTGATTTTGACTGGTGTCCTCTACAGAGTTTGTAAACATCCATTTTAAAGGCATCATGTGACATTTCACTTAAAGCTTAGTTTTATTGAGACCGATTCTATTATGCTTTTTTGTGGAAAAGGAATTTCATTTTTATTTGTCCATACGACCCTAAAAATTCAGGTCACTCACATTAATATGAGGAATTGATAACCCTGCGTTTGAAGGTGGGTCAAGGATGAGCTCTGTTGTTGAAAATATTCGGGTTTATGTCACAGCCACCGAACGAAAAGACAGTCAATGTCCAATATATGAATGTCCAATATATTCTTTTCATTGCATTCATAGTCGAGACACATGAACGAAGCATCCAGTTGGTCAAAATTGCGAAGCTTTTTAGGATGTCTGTTAATGCAAGCCGGATGTATCCAAATATTACAGGGGTTGCATTATAGATTTAGTCTGTGTTCGCTGGCTTGTCACATGCATGGCACTTGTTAGTAATGTCTATATTGCCATTGTAAAAATATGTTCCGGAAGTACCTTAAAAACAACACAGTGTATAAATTGTCCTAAAAGCTTTGCTTGACCTTCTGTGTCAGCTGGGTGCATTTTTCCTGCAAATACATAATCACGGAGCTACAGTACTTGTTTTCTAAGTAATGTAGAATCCAATGGTACCCCCCCCCCCAAAAAAAACCCCTTTGTCTAGTGAGTTGTATACAAAGAATCTTTGAACAAAGGTTGATCACACATATTTCATTGAATGGTTGTTGATGTCGGTATTCCATGTGGTACAAAACACAATGTGAAGGTTCTGCAGGTAGTCACAGGTATGCATGATAGACCAATGGGCAACCCCTTTGTTGACAGATGCAAAAGTCCAATTGTGGATCCCCAAGCTGAAATATCAATCCACATAATGTACAATTTAGATCCCAATATCTTCACAGTGTCTCAGGTGCAGTGTTCTATCTATACAAAACATCAGTCTACCTAAAATATTGAAATTCCAGACACTCCTATCTTATAACACGTACTGCAGCCAAGGCTTGATACCAGAGATGAGCCGCGTAATTTGATACTGTGCTCTAGAAACGTGGAGTATGCTGCGGCATACCTGTTAAGTGTGATTTTTATTCTTATACTACTGATGTACACACCTTCTGTAAACATTTTACAACTGAACCTGGTCAACTGAACTGAATATACCACATTCGCTGGTCTAGTTCTCATGTTTCCAATATTGGTCACTGTCAATTCTTTTATTCTACTAAAATACCTTTTCCTTGGGAACAGTGACATAGGATGAAAGCGTTGGTCAGCTGAGGACAGGCTGTTTGCACAGCCTTGTTGTTATTTAATACATAGCAGTACAGTTTTCTAAATGCTGGTACATGGGAAAGTCACAGATAATTATATAATAGCAAATACCCTGCACTATAGCTGATACAGTATGCAGAAATATACATAGATTCTGCGGAAAACCGACTTTAAATACAAAATGGACTGTTATCAATACTTGCAACTACCATATGCCAGGAAAAATATGAATATACTGCTTCACAATCGGTTCCAATTCACGCAGTCCTTTTTTTAAAATCGTAACTCCACTCTTTTATACAAAGGGGCATGCACTGTACTGATAAAACGTCATCCCGCTCTTTTATAGCAAAACCAATAATCCCTCGCAGCCAAAAATAAACCAATCAGCGACCTGGGATAACAATACCATAGGAAGTTGGGTCAACGAAAAGTACGGACGAAAACTTATCACGAGACAAACAAAATAAAAGACAAAAGGGATCCTCACAAATAAATGACAAAAACTACACTTTGGCAAAATAGGAAATAGCAAACAAAAATGGCATCACAATGGAAGTTTCTCACAAATACTGTAGTCCAGAACTTAATTTCTGCACAAAAAATCAACTATGTGAGAGTCTCAAATCTATTTTCATATACACGTATAGCATTTGACAAATCCTTCATGTCATATGACATATTTTTTAAATTTTAAACAAAAATTGTAGCCTATCTCATCATAATATCGTGCCGTACTATCAGAAAATTTGATGCTACGTATCGTGTTATACCGCGATATATATATATATATATATATATATATATATATATATATATGTGTGTGTGTGTGTGTGTGTGTGTGTGTGTGTGTGTGAAGTTTAATAGATATCTTTTCATATGGCATTGCCTGAACTTCATGTACTCTTACATTATCTAAGTATGTAAATCTCACCAACAATGGAAGTATATTTAGGGGCTCACAACAGTTGGGGTCTTTACTTTGTGCTACAGTGCTCGAATGGGTATTATGTGATAGTTATATCATGTCACATGACCATTATGCCACCTAATCAACGAGTTCGGTGACCGAGTTGATTATGACAGCATAATGGTTATTGTGACATGTTATAAATGACTTGGAACAAGGGTGGTAGGAACTGACCAGCATATTCCTGGGTGCATGACATTTTCTCCCTACCTTTTGTGCGTGATGTAGTTTGCTGCTTACGTATGATGTCACCTACACAGTCAAGTTTGAGTGCTTGTATTTCCCACTTGTCTACATGGCAGTAGGAACACTAGGTGGTGGAAGCCAAAATGACAGGTTTACGTGAATTCGGCAGTATTCCCAATCAACATTTATTAATTGAGAGGAGTACGTATCATAGCAACGAGAGTGCATGCTGCAAGAAACGTATTGCAGATAACAAAGAAATACATTTTTGGAATTTATTTCAATTTTTTTATAGGGTACATGCTTGGCATGGACACTGATTAAGTGTTGTAAATTGAGTCATTTACATCAACTTACTTAATGCCGACAGTGATATCATGTTAGATATGACAGACGACTTGGACAGTTCTAGGAATACACGCCTGTACTATTCCAAGTCCTGTGGTCATCAGCACAGATCCTGCGGGAACAATATCTTAGTTTGGGCTGTTTAGGGGAAGGTGTCAACAACAGCTGTTTCTACAACACACTGGCTGTAGGTCATGCTGCACTGCACAACACTAGCAATCCTTTATTGTGAAAAGTGCTCATTGTGTGTTTACCTATTATTGAATAGTGAATATCATAATCCACACCATTCACAGAAATAATGGATTATGTGATATAATCATCATTTTTCCGCATTCCTATTGGTCCGTTCCTTACATCCATGTTACAAGTATATAAACTGTATTGTACCAGAAAGTACTTTTGTGATAATTGAGGTATTGATTCAAAACTTTAAATACAATAGAAACGGACTTAAGCCGCAAAAAACTGACCCAACTGCATTTAACATTTTTCCCGGGCTCTTTCTAATATAAAAAAATATAAAAATAGAAACCAAATTACAGAGGAAACAGTATCTCCGATTTTCCTTACTTGTCGTCATTCAAAAGGGACAGTTCAAAAATGTGCATTATTTTACTATTTTCCCCCAAAATATCGATCTTTCCTACGTAACACAGGGATCTTACAGAATCTTGAAAAAAAATCTGAATGGCCGTCTGCATTGACGAAGATTTTGCTGTAAGAACAAAGAGGAAACCAATGTTCTAGAGCATGTATATATATATATATATATATATATATATGGCTTTTCAGATTCTCGAAAAAAGAATATTGTATTCGAGGAGAACATATTTTGAAACCTTGATTAGTTATTACCTTTGACAGGTTCGCGTCTGTCAACAAAGGTTTGATTTGTGGGCAAGAGTTTTGCCACATCTGCATATGTTTTTTCTAACACCAGCATGACTATCGGTGTGATCTTTATACACTGAGAAGTTCACAAAGAATTTGCTGCACATCGGACATTGGTATTTGGCCTCTTTGCCATGTGTAGCCACCAATTGTTTTATTTAAATGCTGTACGATGATTGGCGTGACGTTCCGATTTGATTACGACCTTAATTATTTTGCCTTTGACTTTCCGTTCCCGTGTCGAATGCAGGGAAAAAACAAATTTTTGTCGTGATCGCAGGTAAACTGATAATTCAACATTCCAAAAGGTTCTCCGGGTGGATTAAGATACTTTTCATCATGTAACTGTTGATTGTTTCTCCTGCTGTATTTACATGTTACCTTTTTCACTTTATATTTATTCATGTTTTTTTATATTGTGTATTTTACAGGTGTATAGCTACAAGAGGAAAGGAATTCATGTTAGCTGCAAGGCTATCTTTCCAATCCTCTGATAATTAAGTTCATTGCTATGAATTGATCTCCGGACGCAGATAATTCTTACTGCACGTACATTATCCTTCACTCCTTTACCATCCTCTTTTCGATAGCTCCTTTCCGCAGAAGGAGATGGTCTGATGTTAATGTCAGATATAGTAACGGTTCTGCTGCTGTATGGAGTATTATATTACAGTAATACTTGTATTATTATATTTACTGCTAGTACTAGTACATATGTAGTCATACTACAGGCATGCTACAAAGGTTTTCATATCAGGAGTATATTTGTATAAATATACACGCACCATCTATCTTCAGTCATTATATATAATATATATATATATATATATATATATATATATATATATATATATATATATATATATATATATATTTATATATATATAATGAAGTTTATTATGACGAAAAGTACATCAAATATTTACAACAGCCACATAGGAGATGGAAACCAAGTGGGCTTATATAATCTCCTGTTACAAAATGCATTACATAACTGTTTAATAATAGGTTTCTGGCAGAGAATAATTAAATAAAAAATGGCTTGATAGTAACACTGAACATAACTATAAGACAGTATACCACTCAAGCATAACAAAACTAAGACATGCAAGAAATTAAGTAACCCTTAAGCTTTGATTATATATATATATATATATATATATATATATATATATATGTGTGTGTGTGTGTGTGTGTGTATTTTTATATATCGTAGGTGGTATAGAATCTCCAAATTAATATTCAATCTTTTTAAAATAACTTGCTTTTAATATAACGTTCTTAACTTTAATCCATTCGCTACATTTTCTTCAAACTGGGCGGGTATAAGCCATGGTAGAATCAAAACCAACCTTTTTCAGCAGGTGATAGACCAATGATATTAGACAATTTTTTGATATTTCAGCCATGCTATCGTTTTTTATTTTTAAATGTTCCAGATAGTCACCATATGCTGGTATGTCCACCCAGAGAATATCTGTGGTGGAAATAGAGCCAAGCAATATTCCTTACAAGTTTAAGGCGAATGCAAAATACTTTGGGAGAAGGCGTCAACCAGTAAATTCAGGGAAGCTGGTTTGCTGACGCATGTATGTATGAATGTATGTTTGTTTGTATGTATGTATGTATGTATGTATGTATGTATGTATGTATGTATGCAGGTACCAAATAAAAATAATTAACTCCAAAATACAATGGTTATTTTATTTTTCTTAACCAATCGTTTTTAGAAAGACCACCTCTTGCCCTGGGGTTATTCTAGGTCCAAATAAAGAAGACCCTCCGGCAGTGCTGTTTATTCGAAAAAAAATAAAGAATATTCAACCTATTGCTTTATAGTACCTGTCGAAATTGAAAAAAAGGCTTTGCAATATTTTTCAAGATATATAGAAAGGTGGTTTAGTAAACACCAGGGCTAGCAGATAGATTTCTCTGCAATTTGAAAGTATTTTTCCAAGCAGCTCCAGAGATCTAAAATTAAATGTATTTAAATTGAAACCAAATCAAAGAAAAATACGCCCGTTCCTGCCCCCCCCCAACACCCCCCCCCGCTAATCAGAATTGCGATCTGTAGTACAGCATGAACAGGTAAACTGCACTGCTAAGATAAAGAATACTACCCCCACACATGTCCGCCACAGTTTTGATGGACAATGTAAGAAGAAGCAGCGCGTGGAAAGAATTGTCATAAATCAAAACACACACCCGCCACACTTCTAGAGACCCGCAAATCCTGTTTTAGAAGTGACAATATGACAATAAACATAGACAAAAGCTGGCAGTGCCACTGGAGAATACGTCTAGAGTGATGCGTCCCGGAATAAAAATTAACCCACTCATTAACAACTACATTTTAAAAACAAATATTTAACGAGAAGCAGCAAAATTAAGGTTAATACCAGGATTCCAAGTTTAGCTGACAAGATTTCTTGGTACATAGTTTATGTTCAGTCAGCTTATGACTTACCTTGCCTCTGATTGAGCATCTTATCTCAAAGAACTCTACGAATAAACATTTGAAAATATCTGATGGCGATATAACTGCATGTGGTTGCATTGTAGGCATAGTATGTTGTAATTTAACACAGAATGAGACTATTGGTTCTTCGTGTGTGCAAATGGAGTCCCTTAATTTGCACATGGTTAATGTAAATACGTTCTCGTGTGGATAATGCAATAAAAATAGATCCTTAGGTGTAATTGATTATTCTGCTGTTTGAACACACACTATACCTAGGGCTTTTTCACGTTTAATGCTATTTCTCCAATTTAATAGATTGGAGATGGGTAGAAGTCCGTTGACAGGAATTCCGCAAGTTGGCATGTACGACTTAATTAAATCCCCAATTGTATGGCTTCCGGGCTATTGGACATAAGCTGCAGTGGTACACTTGCTAAAGGGTTGTAAAGCAACTGGACGCTTGCTAGACGAATGAACAGCAACTGCATCGGCACTTCTTCGGCGTCTGTCACTTTCACCTTGTTTAAAGCTTTGGCAGGAAAGCATCATTTTGTATTGTTCTCTGAAAGATTTGTTCAGAAATCCATACACGAAGCAGTTTATACAGGAGTTTCCGAGGCCGAACCAGGATAAAACCTTTATAAGCATGCCTGATACTATATCAGCATGATCAATACATATAGCTATACAATAAGGTGCCCAGAACACAATAAAAAGAACAAACGCGACAAATAGGGCTGGCAGTTGTCGTAATCGTTGGTCGCCATGGCTGGACTTTCTCTTTTGGTTTTTATCCAAGAAACGAGTCAGGTCTTTTGTAGTTGCATGCACAAACACGAATATTCGGATGTAGCACAAAATTGTTATAATAGCTGGTAAGATTATTCCCAATATCATCAGAAATAAAGTAAAAGATAAATGGTGTCTGTGATCAAAAACACAGACTCCAGACTTCTCGAGAAACCTTATGTCACCCCAACCATATTGGCTAGGCGACACAGCCAGAATTAGCCAGAGCCACGTCAGTGTTATAATGACAGGAACACTTTTGCTGTTGAAAAATGTTTTGTAGAAGCTTTTATAACAAATATAGATACATCGGTCCACTGAAACGAGACAGAGGGACAATATTGAAACACCACATGTCGTTGTTAGCAAGTAGCCATTAACCTGACACAGAATGGCATCACTGAGGTAATATCCCTTGATTGTGGCATCTAATGAAAATGGCAAGAGGTATGCCGTGACAATGAGGTCCGCTACTGCTACATTGAGAATGAACATATTACACAGTTTTCTTAGTTCTGTGCAGGACAATATAGCGGCAATAGTCATCATATTACCGACGGATCCAGCACATATAAAGAAGGACAGAATAACGCAGTCTAGTACCTGGGTAGAGATTCTGTAGACGTACGTGGAATTATGCGGTAATTTGTCATCCATGATTTCAATTGTTTGTATCCTCTCAAGTCAAGTCCATGTCTCTGAAAAAAACATATACATGCACGTGACAATGTATCTTTCCACAGTTGTTCTTAAACATACAGATAGATAGATAGATAGATAGATAGAGAGAGAGAGAGAGAGAGAGAAAGAACGCGGTTTCTTGTTTTACTCAGTATTTGATTAGAAGAACAAATAGATTTCGAGAGGTGAACAAATGCATTTGGTCATGGGATAAAATACATTCTATTTGTTCCTCTTAATAAATTGATTTGATATTCTGATTAAATCGATTTGTTCTTCTGGTCTAATTGATTTAATCAGAGCAACAAATATACTCCTATTTGATCACTTGAACAAGTATTTTTTCAGATGATTAAATCGATCTGGTCAAAAGAATAAATGAGTGGTATTTGATCATCTAATTAAATCGAATTGTTCGTATCAAATGGATTTGATCATCTCAACAAATATCCCCCAACCTAATTAAATTTACGATGCCTGTCTGATTTCTTCCGCGCATCAAATACTTATACTTCGGAACAAATCACTTCCGCCAGTATTTGATCTGCGCAACAGATAGTTTTTGATGTCGGGAACAAATAGGCAACTACTACCTGTTCATTGGATAAAATTATTTTGTGCATCGCGTGCACAGACATTTAACTGTCCCAGGGTCCGTTCAAAATGAAGGGAAACGAGGGTACAAGAGTCAGTAATTACTATCTGGTAGTGCAGAAACTTTTAGTTAGTGCAGATCAAATAGATTGGATCACGGGAACAAATATTTTTCTTCAGGTGAATAAATCGGGATATACATTATTCTATTTGATCAAAAGAATAAATCGATTGAGTCATCTCAACAAATAAATCGGTTCATGTGATCAAATTAATTTTATTTCTTCCTTTTTGATCTCCTTATTATGTCAGCCTGTTCTTCTCATTAAATTTATTGGTCAGAAGAACAAATGTACTGTATTTGATCAGATTAGCAAATACATTTGTTTATCTGATCAAATACGGAATAAAACAAGAAACGATGATCCATTATATATGTATGTATATATATATATATATATATATATATATATATATATATATATATATATATATATATATATATATATATATATATATATATATATATATATATATATATATATGCATTAAAATTGCGAAACTGACAAAAAATTGTTACAAGCAAATAAGCGCTTCACTGTTTATGTAGCGACGTTTACCTCCATAGAAGCATTGTTAGGGTCGACCGTGATATGAAAACATCTTGTGTGCTGTCATGATCAAATAACACTACTACTGCAACAACCAAAGTTAGATTTATTAAGAATGTAACAAAATTTTTCTTCTGATAGGGTCAATAAAATAGAAAACGTCTTGTGAAGTAAAACAGTATTTACTTTTTTGGGACCATCAAATTCTTCATGAATATTTTTGCAGTGATGTCCAAAAAATGAAAATGCGGCACGGCACGCATAGTTTTGTGACACCGGCTATAGATACAAAAAAAAATTATTGGTAGGTTCAGAAGCCAATGTAATGTCAATTTGTTGACAACAACTGCCTTTCAAAACAATTCTCATGTACGAATCATAGTGAGTGGGAACGGGACGTTATACAACCGCATAATTTCCAGATTAAGACTCTAAAGGATACTGAACGTTCTAAAATGGCTGATATTTCTGTTTTCTGGCAACTGTCATCCGACGATATAAACTTGGAGTATCACTACAACCGCAACATCAATAAACATATTATCCAAAAACACTTATCCAACAAACACTAATCTGTACCTGAATATACAATACGTTTTCATTTCTTGAAAATTCATCGCGAACATGTCAATCTCTTTTAATGATACAATCTAATTTAGACATGGAGTGATGCCAAGTGGTTTGAGAAAAGGTTCGGACCGAAAAATGATTTAAGATATGGACTACTGTGCAAGCACATTTCAATTATGTGGCTAATATTTTAGATTGGGAACATGAAAATTAACGTGGGGCAGGAAAAGGCAATTTAACGATTTATAACACTGTGTTCATCGGAAACCAAGATAGCAGTTAATAAATATGGGGTTCATCAAATATTTTGTTTTATGGAACAGTACCATATAAACAATAAATTGAAGACCAGCTATACAATACAGCTGAATTAATGCAGGTGCATGTTATTTGGAGATGTATTTTTCATGTTCAGGTTTACCCATGTGGGAAGTTGTAGATTCTCTAGTCCCAGGAGCTGCACAGTCCATTTATTAATTCTGAAACAGTGTTACCAACGGTTATATTGTAGTTTGTGCGATACCTTTGCTAGTTGTCTTAGCGTCTTCAATATCTACTTATCACGCATACACAGGCCGATTCATAACAAATTTTCCTGTTAACCCTTGAAATACAAGCTTCTAGACTGGGTCTGGGGTTTTTTCCACGGTAGACTTAAGGTTTCGTGACAAGCACTAAAAGGGTTGGCAGAGTATATCCCAGGATGTAAAGAAGAAGAGACATCGGTCTCATTAAGCAAATTTGATACCAAGATCCGGAAAAAGCATTATTTTGCTGTACACGTCACAGCAAACAAACGTCTTAGATTAATGCTTCGTGGATCTTGAGTGAAATTATGTTATGTATACCTGGTTTATTTTCGACGTTTATGTGTCCATAATGTGCATGTATTGATTGTAAAGGTCATTCTTGATACAATGTGGGGGTAGAAAAATATTGTACATAAATCTCTACCTGTGGTACATGTTACACTTCTGCTTCGTAAAACATGCTTAAGGAACTGATTTATGATAATAAATGCATGTCAGAACAACTCACTAAATTTTAATTGTGTAATGGTGAAACTAAGTATCAAGTTAGATTAAGGGTACCATGATAAGGTCGAAGATTTATCCACATAGAAGTACTCGGTTTTATTGGTGTTTATTTATAGTCGCAGCCTGAATAGAGGCAAAACAAAATGTGGTCATCTAAACCAGCAAAACTGGACGGCGTAACTATCTATTTGTTTCATTTTCATTTATTTATAGCCATTTGAAACAATTTTTTACAATATGTATCATTTAATAAATATATTTCATGTATAAATATTGTAACAATAGCACATAGCCAGCTTCCTTCATATCACGAAGCACATTCCCGTTTGCGCGAAACACAGCTGAAAATGAAACCTTCGCGAGACTCTGGTACTTGAACTCTTATGAAATCTGTGTTTTATATGACTTTTAGAAAGGTATTAAATAGGAACTATATGCTATTATCATTGCTGAAAGCAAATTCCTCAGTACCAGTTGTTGTTCGAAAGCACGAATTTCAGGCTGTATTTTTTAAGCTAATTTAGAAGAGAAGGCACGTTTGAAAGATTATTTTGTGTGTTGCTTTTTATTTTTTTGCGATGCAGCAGGGAGGAAAGTCAGACAACCTGGATGGTCAATGGCCATCATCATGGCATGTGGCGCCCATAAACTTAGGTATCTTACCAGTTGGGAAAGGTATTAAATTCTCGTGTCGGTCATAACGTATTAGGCGGTTTCATGAGTGCATGTAGGAGAAACAAAAGGTTATTTTCTATGATGTACGTTTTTTAAAAACTTCCCACTAGAATGTTCCCATGCGTTGACGTTATGCACAATTTGGAAAATGTGATAAAGGGCAAAAACACCAGCAGAGGTCCTGATAGGTTTCAAATACCGTAAAATTGTGAATATTGAAACTTACAGTAGTTGGCACATTGTGTTGCATTTTTTTTGTAACTGAAATGTTGCTGTTTGCGAAAGTTACTTATTTCACGGTTAGGAGTGGTGGGGAAAAGTGTCGGGAAACCTGAGGTCATTCACATATTTGGTAGCTTATATTGCCAACCGGTGGTTCAACGTTGATTGTCGAAATATATTTTTGCTCATTGCAGGCAACAATTCTTAAGTCAGGAGGATAAAACTTTGCTTCTAACTGCTTATGAAATATTTGTTGTTCAGAAACGAGGACATTTTAATGTATGTCAGTGACTTTAATTGTAAACGCCACTTAATATCCTGGTTTCATGTTTGGGGGGGGGGGTCACAGACATGTTGTAATTAGGCGGGGCAACAATGGGATTACTGCCATTTTAATTTTCTTTTTCAAGCTTGTTAATATCGGCCAAAAGCATATGAAGTTAATAGATGTACCAGATTGTGAAACAAAACTGGCGATAATTGCAATTGTTTGCAATAATAGTAGGTACGTTCAGTACAGCTACTGAGAGCCATTTTATCATTGTTTCATTCATCCATATATTCAGTTGTTGTATCATGGAGTAAATAAGTATTTTGGACTCAATAATGATGCAATAATATAAAAGTTCGGGCCTCTTGAAAACAGATGTAATTTTTTACTTTTCCGTGAAAATAATACAGGATAAGAACACAGTAACAAGTTAATGTAGCGACTGCCATCTTCCTTCATCTTTCTATTCTAGGGTAATTGGAATTTCAGTTGCACTATGTCTGACATGAGCTGCTTCAACATGTTCAAGTGGCCCATGTTGCCAAAAGCGAGATTTCTCTGTCACATGCTGTTTTCCAATTGAAAGCCTATGCCGACCAGTTCAATACTTAATATTGGCTTAAATTGTAAAGGACAGTGGCTTTACGGATACACTTGTCCATACATTGAATACATGCATATACTGTATGCCAAAGGTCAATGCAATGTACATCCTGTATCACTTATATGACAAGTAGCTGAAGGGACATCACGAAAGATAAACGCAGTGTTTCACTCCCATGACATAAACCTTTCGCCCAATATAAAGTAGTAAGGGACCTCTTCCCATCATCAGACCATTTCACATGCGCCCAATTTCAGCAAAGAACTGGTCAATGTTCACACGATCTTATTGATCAGAATTGCCTAAACACAGTAACTAACAGCTACGCTTTGTCAAAATAACTGCAACTAGTATCTTATAGCTTGTTCATGATGGTGATATGTATTTTGAGTCCTATAATCCACAAATGTTACAGCAAATACAGACTTCATGATGAAAAACTGGTAGTATTAGCCAATTGGTTCATGCAGAACGAGCCTCATATGACAGATATTAACATACTATTCGACCATCCTTTAGGATGAACTCACCTTCATTGTTAAATATGGAATCACGAGACCGAACTGTGCCACTGACTCTTTTCAACGTCCGTAACCTTGCTCGGTGTATGTCATTCCCTGCCTGCACTGGCAATCTATTAGTACAATAGAGCTGTTCAGCATTATGTACTATGCAGAATGTCCACCGGCATGGAACATACACGATGAACTAGGACAACCGACCTTGTACAATCTCTTGCGTTGAGAATATGATTATTTAAATCGTTTCATTTAAACTTAACTATCCATCAGAAAAATAAGACCACAGCAGTAAAAAGTATGTCTATATTAACCAACATTGATAAAGCCTGAAAGTAAACCAACAGCTTTTTTTGCAATGCACTTAACCATGTGTCATGAAAAAAAATGGAATGTAAAGCTGCCTGGATCAGTGAGTTCGCTGACTCTGCTGGTATGCTACTTTAGAGGAAGAGAATTACAATAAAAATTAGAACGCAATGATTTCCTCACAATCAAAAATGTTTTCGTGTGACGAAATGTATCAATAACGCTAGATTTTTGACACATTCGTGAATACACCTTTTTAATACCTGAACTCAATTTATTTCCACCACTATTTCCTAGACATGTATTTTGGAATCTTTAATGAAAAAAAATATGTAAAACGTCATCTTTCGTGCTGTATGAACCAGGAAATTTCATTGTTCACAATTGTCTGTCCGTTGTTGAATTCACCGCTAGTCCAGCACAATATATGAAAAGAACAGACCCATACTGAAAAAAAAAACAAAAACAAAAAACAAAAATTAAAAAAAGCAAAAAAACAAACAAACAAACAAACAAACAAACAAACAAACAAAAAAAACAAAAAACAAAAACAAAACAAAACAAAACAAAACAAAACAAAACAAAACAAAACAAAAAAACAAAACAAAACAAAAAAAAAATCAAAAACAAAAAAAAAACAAAAAACAAAAAACAAAAAAACAAAAAAAAAACAAAAAAACAAAAAAAAAAAAAAAAACAAAAACAAAAAACAAAAGAAAAAAAACAAAAAACCAAACACACACCCCGGGGTCTATAATTGCATGCGCGTCCTGTAGAATATATGAGCCGTTTTTGTGTCAATGAAATGCAATATATTTCTTCTTTTAGGTGCATGGCTTGAATCGTTGTCAAGTATCAGTAACTTTTAATCCCAGCAAAACAAAACATATGTTAATTTCTCGGAAAAGGATACAAAGAGATCACCCTTTCCTTTCTTTCAAAAATCAAGTAATTACAGATGTTAATATAATGAACACAATCATTTGGGTTTAATTGTACAAAATGACTTAACTTGGTTCCCCCATATTGAATCCCTAGTCGAAAAGAGTTTAAAACTGGTAAATATCATGCGTAGTCTACAATCATGTCTGGACAGGTCCACTCTCTCTCTCTCTCTCTCTCTCTCTCTCTCTCTCTCTCTCTCTCTCTCTCTCTCTCTCTCTCTCTCTCTCTATATATATATATATATATATGTATAAATATACTTTATCCGACCTTTGATGGAATATGGTCATGTAGTCTGGGCTAACTGTACACAAGCTGAACAAACTATGCTTGAAGTGGTTCAACTGGATGCAGCCCGGGTAGTGACTGGGGCAATGAGAGGGACACCAAACAACAGACTTTACATGGAGACAGGATGGGAACCATTGGACAAACATAGAGAAAAAAAGAAAATTAATATTGATGTACAAAATTAAGAATAACGAAGTGCCCTTATATTTAAAAAATGCCATTCCTGATCAAATGAACACTAGAAATTATAACACAAGGTCAAGTCACAATATGATACATGCTAGAGTCCGAACAAGTTTATACAGTGAGTCCTTCTTTCCTTCTACAATCCGTCTGTGGAGCGAGTTACCTTCAAATATTAGACATTCCGAGCATATTACAATATTCAAAAATTATTTGGACAAACGTTACAAAAATTCCACCCAAAAATCCATTTTGCCACGTGGGGAATCGATATACATCCATCTTACATGACAGAATACATATGGGTTGCAGTCAGCTGAAGGATCACTTATTGAAATTAGGAATTAAAGATTCAAAATCTTGCTCATGCGGGGCACTGAATGAAGATACTTATCATTTTTTCTTTAACTTCCCGAAGTACAACTCTATTAGAGTTGATTTACACGAAATCGTCATTACAGTAGCATATTTCACTCTCAAAACAGTACTATATGGTTCGGATGAATGCTCCTACTTTGAAAACTCTGAAATATGTTTGGCCGTCCATAGTTTCATAGAGAAATAAAAAGATTGAATCCCCCGTAGAGTGTATCTTCATTCTCTCAAATATTATAATGATAGGAGGCCAGTTCATCTATATCAGTATACTATCCTTTTGTATGCGTCCTGTCTTGTCTCTCTCTTGCACTCCGTCGGCGTTGAGCCCTCAATACGTGTTGCGATGTTTCGTCTCCCTCACCTCTGTGTGTGTTGTCTAGTCCGTGTCTGTCCTGTATATGTCCTGTATTGTCAGTATCCCTCATCACCTCTTTTACAAATGTTCTATTGTCATTTACATTAATCCTTTATTTTTATTTTTTGTTATTGCGAAAAGAGTTCATATAGGGCATAGCCCTTTTCTCTAATCGTTTAATAAATTTGTTTAAACCAAACCAAGTGTCAGTTGTGGCATCAAACTGGTTCCACAGTTGACCGATCGACTTAAAACACGCAGATGTTTAAGGTACCGAAAATTTAAAAAGGAAACTGAGCAACACACTTAGGTCAATTTTATTACCTTTATTCTACTTTACTACGAAGTAGATTTAAAGTTACTTTAGTCGGCAAACGACGGTTAACTAATTGTTCCAAAGAATCCCATTCCACCGAGCTATTAACGTTTTAATCCAAACCGTTGAACTCGTGCGCGCACTCTTTGCGTTTAAAGACAAATTGACACGCAAATACACCGGCCTGTGGACCTTTCAAAAGTAAATGGAGCCATCGCACGACAACGCATAACACAGCATTTGTCAATATGTACTACGAAAAGTCACTTTTCCCCTATATTTCAAGCAAAATTTATGCCATTTTGTACACCAAAATTTTTATAAACTGTACGCACCCACGCACCTTTTTTTTGATCAACAGGTGTTGTTATTGACAGGTCTTGCCGTTTTCAACACAGGGCACCATTAGCCGGTGCAGAAGTAAATAAGAAATAAATGGATTACACAGAAGTTTACTGCAACCCGATGTACATACAATCAATACTGCATGCTTTCTCTATTTCCTTTTTGCCAAGTCCATATCGTTTTGAGGTCCTTGCAAGGACACCGTGCTCCAACTTGTTTTTGTAAGCTAAAAGCTTATTTTATCTGTAACAGCATCATACTGCGAGAGCTTTTTTCTTTGTCTGTATGTATTTTGTGAAGTACCCGAACTGTATTGTATAACGCCACCAAACGACCTGAATTATCGCGTGGACGTTCTGAGCAACAAATTGGGTGCTTCCATCCCCATCACGCCATCCCCGATATCTTAAACACGTACTACAATGTTTCACGTAATTCTTTAGCCCAATTCATCAGTTGATTTAAATTTTATTCACATCCAGTGTGAATGATCATGAACTGGAATAAACAAGGTATATATCTCTGATCGCAAGCAATTACTAAGCAGCAGCCCCCGTGCCCTCGCTCCCACTAGAGTGCCCCCGCCTTTTTGCAGCACTAGTGCCCTTGACCTTTGACCTTTTGAGGTCAAATATACCTCATAAAAACGCATTGTTACAATTTAAGCTAACTCGAGCATAATCAGATTAACACTGATCTAGTTATGGCCAGATGGGCTTCAGATGGCCAAATGATCCTTATCTTTGATCTTTAGTAGTAACATCTGAACTACAAAAACGTGCATTCTTACAAATCATACATTTTGAGCCAACCTGATAAATGTTGGATGAACATTGACAGATTTGCGCCAAGATGATATCTTAACAAAGCGTGATTTCCATAAGTAGACCAGAATACTCGAAAATTACATGGTGTCAGAAAAATGAATAGAAAAACAATATAATAGGTTGCATATAAATATTGTCCAATAAAGGTCATTGGTAAGTCAGATGCATTGCAATAGGAGAAAAGTAAATTTAGGCCACTGATAATAAGGCCACTGATAATAAAGTAAGTGCATAACCCTAGACCGTCACGCAGTGTGATGAAAGGGCAACTTGGAGGGCTTTACTATTTCTACAATTTGGTAAAAGAAATTTGAAAGTCAAGAAAAAGACAGAAAACAAACAATATTTCTACCAATGACTATATGATGTTGACCTTCATCTCTGATGCTATATGGTGACATTAACAGAATGTGCACTGAGGACTGAGATTGTCTGTTTGACCCAATCCAGTAATAAATGTTGAAGTTCTGTTGAAAAAAATGACAGTTGATGCCGATTCCGGGAAAAAGTAGGTCACCTAAATAATTTGGTGTAGAATTGGCAGAGCCTATGAAAAAGAACCAGTGTTTTATGCTTACCTCACAAATATTTTTAGCAGAATCTTGTTGATATAGTCTGTCTTAATGCTCAATGCCACTGGTGTTGATAGTGTAAATTGTATTAAGTTAATTTACCTAAAAAAGTTTTCATTCTTGCAACATATCTTTGACGGAACACAAGTTCTACGCAAAGATGAGTACATGTTTCAACGGCATAAATTGTTATTCATTGGTTCTCATGGCAATCAATGAAAGTGAAAGTAAAATTCAAGACTAAAAAGTATAATTGCATTGCATTTCCACTTTATCTGATATATCAACTTCATCCCTTTCCATAAATGAAGTATAATGGAAATGTGTTTTTAAAATTTTTGACACACATATGGAACCAAGAAGTTTCCAAGGCAACTTCATTGACATTTCCAAAATGCCACATTTTGTAATTATACAAGAACAGCAGGGCATTGTGACTGTATCATAAGTATTTGATTTTTTATATGCGGGTTACCATAGCGAATAAGTGCCACACTTGTACAGTGGTCCCCCTCTTGTAAGGCCCCTCTCACAAGAGGCTGCCCCTCTTGAAAGGCCAGCATTCTTGTACAGAAAGTATGGTATTTCCATGATATTTTCCCCTCCAAGAGAGGCCACCCCTCTTATAATGCCACTTTCTGGCTGCATTCGGGGGTGGCTGTAAAAGAGGGGGACCACTGTATAGTTGAACTCCAAGTTACCACATACAGTTGCAACCATAGTGCAATATAATTTCATGTTTCAATTTATCACGGTTATATAGGTAGAAGATAACAATAATCCATTTTGGTGAAATTGACAGAAAACACGTTTGTGCTATAACTTCAATATGATACAAGTTACCATTTTACAATTATATATCAAAATATATATACAAAGTAGCCTATAGAGGTGCTTAATAGGAAACAAATTTCAAATAGCCACTGTCCGCCATTGGCTGTCATAATTCCCGCTGAGGACCCGTTGTGACATTTAAGCTGATACAACCTCTGTCCAAATATTCATAGGAAAGGGAAAAAGTAGACAATAATATTTTTCTTATTAAGTTGAGGTTGCAGAGTGACAGGTTGGGATAAGGACTACAGAGTTTGAACTATGGAACAGTTTAATGATCACTAAGTGCGGTTCTAAACAGAAAGTCTCAAATGTAAAAGAATGGTTAAAAAAACAACCTCTGCATCAGGGGATGTTCAGAAAAATGCCTAGACTAGTTGTCAAACAAGCCTATATGGGCCAACATTTCCCCACTAAGCTAAGATAATCAGCAATAGCATTGTTTGCACTCATACAAATTCTGAGTTGTTTCCTGTAAGATTGAGTTTTGCCACTATAGTCCTTGTCAAATTCACATATTCACAAATATGCATCACTTTTAGACATCGCTACAGAATATGATAATTTGGATATTATTATTTAATCCACTAATGTAAAATGGTAATATACCTGATGATGCACAGTACAATTACAAATACAAAATGACTTAAATGAATAATTTATCTAAATTTTAGTGCTAGAATACCTTATTTATATTTTAGTTTTAACTCAGATGATTGAGATTAGATCATATTTTTCATGCTGGAAACCAGCTTCTAATGCACTATATGATTTTATTTTGCAACATTGGTAATCTGTCCGTTGCCATGGCAACCAATTATTGACAAATGTTATCTAAAATCAGTATTTTATTTATTGTCTTCATATAGGCATATTTTATGTAAAATAATGAAGTGATGACTCTGATACTTACAAAGTTACAATACTGAAGTTGCCCCGATAGCACAAAAATTCAAATCCGTTGCCATGGTAACCAATATAAACACATTTTGACAATAACATTGATGATACACTCTATCTCACCTGAAACATCCTTTGTTTTAAAGTTTAAAAATTTATTCCTAAAATTTGAAGCGTTCTAATGTTTGATTGCAATTTTTCGTGATTTTTGGAACCATTCCATTGCCATGGCAACCAACTGTTGACACTTAATATCTAAACCTTTTTTTTTTATTGAAACGTCTGTAAAGTAGGTATACGGATGTAAAGTTGTACCCTGTAGGTTTACTAAGTAATGGTTAACTATGTTTTTTTCCCTGATTACTCCAGAACTAAATGTCGTACCATGAAAACCAATTAAAATTTATTGGCTATTAAATTGATAGTACACTCTACCTCACCTTTAACTTCAGATTCTTATCTTTCAAGTAATAATTGAATTTAGCTAACTTTTTTGTTTTTTTGTTTTTGTTTTTTGTTTACGGAAAGATTTACCGGCAGTGTTATCACATGTATCATTTCTCAGCAACGTGCAGCACTGGTCATGTGACGAATTGCCATATCCACAAAAATCTGCTCATTATGAGTTATCTTAACATTTGCAAGAACGTTGCTGGGGAACCCAAAACACTTTTTTGTCCCTCAATTGACCTCATTATTGGTGCAGAAAGAATCTCTTTACATTTTAACATCAAATGTGATGAAAATTATTCCCAAAATTTTAAACTATAAACAAGTTTCTAACGTTAAACTGCAAATTTAAGTGATTTTTAGAAACATTCTGTTGCCATGACAACCAAATGTTGACATTTACTATCTCAAACTGGTTTCTTATGAAAACACCTGTATAGTAGGTACGCTGATGGAAAGTTGTAAAGTGGTACCTTGTATGTGTATAAAGTAATGGTTAATAAGGTGTTTTTTCCTTCATTTCATGAAAACCTTATTTCGTTGCCACGGTTGCCAAAATAACTACAAATTGACCATGAAATTAATAAAACAACCTACCTAACTTGAAACTTCAGGTTCTTATCTTTTGATTGATTCCAAATCCAGCCGGGTATTATTCCGGTTGAACGAAAACTGAAAATAAGCTTTTTTTAAAAAATATTGCTGCTCTACTTATTGTCATGAATTTAATTGATGGTCCAGAGATACAAAAAGGGTACGATCTATGGCAAATTAAATCAGATAAGATTAGATCAGATCAAACCAAATCAAATTAAATTGCTTTTGCACACCAGGAGATTGACCATCATTTGCAGAAACAAACATAGAAATAAACTCTACATAATTGGAAGCAAAAAAAACTGAAAAAAAGTCTAAAATACAAAAATAAACAAATATGGGAAATATAAATACAACAAAAGCCCAAATATAACAAAAGGCAGTACAATTTGCAATCTGGCAAACAGCAAAAAATCTTCCCCAAATAATTATATTTGCTTTGTGCTTTCATTAGAGACCAGCCGCATAAGGGGGGGGGGGTTGGATTTATAGTAATCCTTGATTAATTTTACGACATAAAAATCGGATCTGCCGGTAGATGAAGGCCACTACATAGTTAATTGTGTATAAATGAATGCTAAGATTCTGTTAGCGAGAATAACATGCTTTCATTTGAAATATAACTCAAGATGTGTCATTATAAAATGGCCTGTCACAAAGAAACTGCTGCAGCTATTATTCAAAACAGTAATGGCTTCCACGATCGGCGAGTAATCATTGTTTTGAACAATAATTATGGAAAGGGGAATCACAATAGCATAAAAACCAAGGAGTTGCAATAGAGTTTACCTGCTGTCGCACATGCTGCTGTTTTGTCTTGCACTGCCGGAAGAAACATTTTATGTTTGTTTCTGGTAGATATCCACCTCTTATCTTCCTTCCTGTTATTAGATTTCAAACACTTACTTTTCAAGTAACAAAAGAGCAAGTTCTTGTAAAGTCTATGGCTGCATAAGTCGCGTCTTTCAAATATATCCAGATCCCCAACTGACGGTCTGATTATCAGCACTGTGGTGGGAGAGTACAGCCCAATAGAACAGCTATTACCAAAACACCAAACAATTCGTTTTGAGGAACATGCTGTGCTTAAAAATAGTAACAGCAAGGGAGCGGTATGCAAGTAGATCACCTGGGAGGGAAATTAGGCCAGATCAACCCAGTCCGCTGAGCGTTGTAGCAAAGCGGTCTTGTCCTCAGAGATTGATTTAGGTCTGCCAGTGGGTAACCAGCACAGCTCAAGTTATGGATCAGAGTGCAAAACACATCGTACGCAACAGCAGCCCGTGATTATGAGGACTTTTTGGGGATGGTGGATAGTTGCGCAACCAATCGCTGGTCTAGTTTTTATCCATACGGATATGATAGTCCATATGGAGATGATTAACTTCCACGTCTCTTCTTGAAAACTTTGATTTATCTATGTGATCAGGGTCATTGGTGATTAGACGGAACAACTGCGTAAGAAAGAGCGATGTACGTCAGACTTTCCCCACATAACATCTCACTCTGCGTATCAGGCGAGTTTTCTTCTTTTGACGAATATTATTGTTACTTCCATTGCTGCAGTTGATTTCATTTTCACGTTCGACTTGTATATTGATAGCGCATGGGGTATTATACATATTGGTTTGCTTTGTTATGTGGAATACGCCACGTCGAGTAGTTTTGTGCTTGCAAAACATATTTTATAACCATTCTGCATCACGTCTTTATAATAACTCCAGTAACGAAGGACGTATACACTTGTATTCAATTAATACTGTTCGGTCAAATTGCCCCCCCCCCCCAAAAAAAAAATCCGGATAGAAATTATCGTCTGCTTTAACGTTTATTCTATATTCCTAGTTGACAGAAATTATTCTTGCATAGGATTGTACAGACTTGTCATGATGGCCGGTAGCAGGTTATTAGGTTCCACAGGCCCGAACGAGCCATATCCGGGAAACCTACTGACTACGTCTTTTATTTTGAAGGGCCAGGAATTTGACTTCTGTTCGATTGTAATAAATAGTGTGACATCACCAGCACCCTCTTTTTTTTAATGTACTGATCAACAAAACAACAGGCATTTCAACATTTACAGGGAAAATTAAGATAAAGTCTGTACCTACATCTAATTTAGCACCACAGATACATGGTCAAATTATAAATCAGCCACAACGACAGTAGTCTTAGTGGTTGGAAATACATAGGGAATCCGCCATCGGAGATCAATAGTATTTGTACTTTGCACAACATTCGAAATGTGGCCCGGGACGAACATTTTGTATGAAGGGATTTAAAGTTAACAAGGTAGTCCAATTTTAGTACACGACACCCTGCTAACCAGCCGGCGGGTAGGGGTCGGGGGTGCTTTCATGAAAATGATACAATGTGAAACTGCCCTAGAGAGAGCATAATAGCATGCCCAATTGTAAACATTGGACGTGAAATATTGCAAATAATGCATTTACAAAAACCTTTTTTTGAAAGGGAAAAGTATAATAGAGTGTAAAACAATTACAGAGTTTCCATTTAGTAGATTCTTACCGCACAGCGTCTCCTTCAAGGGTCGAAGATGACCAACAGCCTCGGCCACTCACCAGCATGCCAGACTATTCTGAACCATAATTTGGGCCTTTCAGTAACATTTTGGTTAGGCTTGAAGCAACCAAATCATCAATGGTGGCCTCTGATAACACAGTTTAAATCCACAAAGCACATGTTTTTTTTAACAATATAGTTCTATTAGTTCAAATTATGTTTACAAGAGATGTATTTTTTGTTATCTCTACATAAATGTTACATTGCAAAGGTAATCGGTGGAAGCAGGCATCGTCACGCATACCTGATGCCTGATGCTAAATTCACGTGTTTTAACATGAAATAAGGTAAAAATGTTTGTCCATCGATCAGTAGGCGTGCCATTGGAAAACAGCAATTTTTGGTACGCACACAGAGGAAACATAAACATAAAAGACATATTAGCGTAAAACGTGTTCGTTGAAATAAATGCGTAACACGTTTGTCCAATAATACAGCAGTACCTCACTGGTAGAAGGTACAGTTAATGAAAATTCCAAAGAATCGTATACCTGGCTCAAAATATAGGCGTTAATGTGACCAGACATCTTGGCGGGACATAAGATTAATGGTGTTTGCTCTGCTGGGATGGTCCTTGCGTGTACATAGTCCCAGGACAAGTTGGCCTGTTTCCAGAGAGGCGAGATTTTTGCAATCGAGCGCTTGCAGCAGGAAAATACTACTACTACTACTACTACTACTACTACTACTACTACTACTACTACTACTACTACTACTACTACTACTACTACTACTACTACTACTACTACTAATAATAATAATAATACAAAAAAAAAAGAAATGTAACAATAAATAAAAAAAAGAAGATTTGCTACATTTCAAATCTGTCCGTGTGCCTCTAAATTTTGCACATATTTAAACTACATCTTTTGTTTGTGGTTTATTTCATGCGCCTTCATAAGCACAAATTTATGAATTAAATTGGGAATGGCGCTGCTAACTGTTATAGCGTTGAAGATATTCAACATTTAAACTTTTCAAGCCGCCCTTATAAGCATAAATTGAAACTATACAACTTTTTTGGCGGTTCATTGTATGTGCCTACAGCACAAACCTACAAGGTAAACTTGGAATGGCACCTCTACATATAATAAGTTATAATAGTTTTAAAGATATTCAACATGTGAACTTTTAAAAGTGCTCTAATTAGAATAAATTAAAATTCTGCAACTTCTGTTTGTGGTGTACTGCATGCGCCTTCAGCACAAACCTGTAAATTGAAGTCCAATGGTATACTATCTATAACAGTTTTGAAAATATTCAATATTTAAAATTTCAGATGCCCCGTTATTGGCAAAACTTTATGTGCACTAAACCGTCTTTGTAAAAAGGCATGACTTCATGCATGGATCTATAATCATACCAACTTTGGAGTTTTTAAGTGAAATAGCGTCGGAGGAAAATGTCGGACAAATTTGCTGGGACAGAACAATCGGAAAAAGAAGAAAGTAACAAACTACAAAAAAAAAAAAAAAAAAAAATCTTCAAAGTAAATTTCTCTTTGTGCCGTCAAAAGTTGTAGATTTTAAATACTACAACTTTTGTACTTCGGTACTTCACGTTCCATTCACCTTATGGCTAGATGAAAATGACCAAGTCCAAATGACCCTGACCTTTGGCCTCAAGAGGTCACATGAAAATTAAAAATATGTACAGTGTTACAAAACATACAATTAAAGCCCAGCATGAATCAAATCAGATGAAAATTGATCAAGTGATAGCTACATGAAGGTTTCAAAGGGCCAAATGACTTTACCTTTGACCTTTTGGAATTAAATATTAATTACAAAAATGTGCAGAGTTGCAATACCTGCAATTTAGGTCCAACATGATTACAATTTGATGAAACTTGGATGAGCTATGACTGGATGAAAATTTCTACGGTCCAAATGACCTTGATCTTTGGCCTTTAAAGGTCATATGTGAATTACAAAAGTTTGTAGTGCTACGAACACATTAATTGAAGTTAGATTGGTTACCTGTAATTACAATAGTTTTGAAGATATTCGAGATTTAAATTTCCAAATGGACCTATATTGCATATTTTTTTTGAAACTGCTGAAGCTCTTTACCAAAACTTTAGACTCCATGTATGGTTGAAATACAATTATAACAGCTTTGGCGTTTCCGCGTATGATATTTTTCAAATGAAATGTCGAAGACATTTGCCTGCAAATAAAGAAAGAGATGATACAAAAAAAAAAGAAGAAGAAGAAGAAGAAGAAGAAGAAGAAGAAGAAGAAGAAGAAGAAGAAGAAGAAGAAGAAGAGGAGGAGGAGGAGGAGGAGGAGGAGGAGGAGGAAGAGGAGGAGGAGAAGAAGAAGAAGAAGAAGAAGAAGAAGAAGAAGAAGAAGAAGAAGAAGAAGAAGAAGAAGAAGAAGAAGAAGAAGAAGAAGAAGAAGAAGAAGAAGAAGAAGAAGAAAGAGAGAATTTCTAGAAAACAATATTTCTGTGCAGACATAATAAAGGAACCCAACAAATACGGAAAGTCTGTGTCGGCACAGAGACAAAATAAAGAAGTTATATATCGAAAACGACCCAAATCGATAATTCTGCCCACAAGACTGTCCGAGTCATGACCTGTTTTACCTAAGGAGGAAGGGCTAGGTTAATGGAGTCATGATAACGGCAGTCTTGTGGTGAGAATTGTCGACGCGGGCGGTTTTCTATCTATTGCGTACTTGAAAAGAAGAACAAAGTCGTTTTTTTGACAAAAATCGCATTAAGATAACGTTCACATTACACCAATCTTTCCATAATATGAACCGCAGACATACATGCAGCGTTAAGATGGCGTAGGAATATTGTGTATTTTATGACGTCATGCTAGCAAGTTAAACAAACAAACCAGCAAGGAAAAAATAGCTTCATTTGCACGCGCGCTAAGCACACAGCATATAGGATGCGGGTAAATTGTATGCTTTGTCCAGTCATGACAGCAAACAAGAAGCATGCTGATGCATTTTTACAGGTTTGGTGACAAATTTGGGACATTGAACATGACGCCTGCAAATAAGCTGGAGCACAGTGAGTTTGCAACAGTTGACCTTGAGCCTGAAGCTTTCAACATGGTCAGCGCAAAAGGTAGTACCAAAACTACCCATATCATGATAATGAGACCACATGGTTTGTATTCAGGCCATTTTCAAGTTAATATGTGCGCAAGTACAGAATAAGTGATTGGATGACTCCTCGTAGGTCGATTAATCAGGGAGAGGTTCACGTCAGATGGGCTCCCCTAAAAGTTCGACCATCTTACGTGGACCTTGTGCAGATAAACGGACAGTCCTTGTCCAATGACCTAGACATGATATTTCTTGATCAACAGTTATGTACCTTTTCCTCTTCTGATAATTAATTATACAGGACCCAACATGGTTTTAAAACATGACATTCAACTGAGATTGCGGCCTTGGAACTCATTGATTGAATTTACAGAATACTTAATAAAGAGGAATGACCTGTAGTAAAATGTTATTTCTTTGTCAAATAAATAAATCTTGAATCTTGACTCATGACCCGTACAACAATTGAAAAGGTGATGCTTGGTGCCGTACTCCCACATGGTTACGCTGTGGGCGCTGACGCAGAGATTCGTTCGGTGAGACAACTGCTATGGAGTTGTAATTATTAGTTTGTAATCACGGCAAAGAGACACCATATATCGGCCTTAAAGGACGTCTTGCCGTTCCCGCTAAAAGAATATGTACGAGATTAGTGAGCCTACTTCATGCAGAATTTCCAAACGGTTTGCTGTCTTATGGTAGAACAGATCACATACATTAATGTAACACGAAGAGTTAAGGCTAGAACTCTACATGGTTGCCAACCATTCTGATTTTATCTGAATCATCCTGATTTTGTGATTGCTTTGTCTACCAAAAAGTGTAAAAAGTGAATAAAAGTATAGACAATTGGCTTATTTTTCAACCCATGTTTCCTTTAATGGTTTATGTAAAAATACCAGCTATTCTAAGATTGCCGAGTCATTCAGCACAGATATTCTGATTTTGGAAGCTTTGAAGTTGGCAGGTATGATTCTAAACCTTGATGGTTGTGTTGCTTTGAATAAATTGCATCTTTGTGAAAATTGCATGAAATGGTCTGGGTATGTTGCATTGAAAACGTCCAGAGTGATAATAACAATTATCTAACATAATATGTGCAGTATTATGAAGATCCAACACTTATTAGTAGAATTGTTTTACCTTGGGGCACCGACATGAAGTATGGTTTACATGCAAATACTTGGGTTACGAAGGTGGAATTTTCAGCATCTGTTTGTGATCTTGACGACAGGCAACGAAGTTGCAGATCTGTTGGAGCATCATTCAAAACCAACTTTTGTTGAAAACGGAGATAATTGAAAAATACATCCACATCCATGTTGTATTTGTGTCTTTTCTTACAGCACCACTGCCTAGTAGTCTTTATCCTATTGCGCAGTCCGAACTCTTTGCTCTACATAAGCTACCCTGTCACTGTCTGACCTATTTACACATGGAAGTACTATTGTCCATGTTGCAAATGTTCTTCTGTAGAATCTTGGCACAGACTGTATTAGCCCAAATTGACGGACGTTCAGCGGGTAACTACGGTGTGTTATCTTGATGATAAACTAAGTTGCCGATCTGCTGAGCATCATCCAAAAGTCCCCTTTTATATAAGTCTATTCAAACTAAGTTGGCAAGTCGATCGAATCTTGTGTACACAGGTTAATGTGCTGTAGCGAGCTGTTTACATTTTACGATTCTAATTACAGCTACAAACTGAGATATCATCGCTGATGAAATACAGTTCCATTATAAGGGAAGTGCACAATTTGCAAACATTGGGTCCACTTTTCTCTGTTTACCACACAATAATTCTTATTTGTCATGTTGGTATCATTTACCCTGGAAGATGTTGATTATGTAGTATTTTTTTGTTGTACTCTGTGTGTGTGATTTTGAAACAACTGAACCACTAAATGTGAATTTATTTCATGCAACAGCGGTCCGAGACTGCACGCCATGTTTAGGGACTTCCTGAAAGTTATCAACTAAACAAAAATGATATTTATGCCATAACGCTGCTGAAATTAAGAAATTACTTTGTGATTTGCCCCCCCCCCAAAAAAAAAGTTAATGTACAGTAATGGTCAAACCAATTGACCTTGTCCTTGTCGTCGCTCTGTGCCTATCGTTTTGTTAACAATTAGGACTCTGACATTTTATGGGTCCGACCTCGTGGTCCAATATGTTTCAGGTTGTCCGTCGGTCCATCGGTGGTTCCGTCCATCCACCATCTGTGGACTCTTTATCTCCAAACTTATTGGCCATCTGACACTAAAACCTGACTCACTTGTTTCATATATACCTTGATACTATTTTTTACTTGCTTATATTTTGGTGGCCTTGACCTGAGTTTCAAGGTCCCAGGACCCATGTATGTGTAAAGGTGGATCTATTAGTCAATGCTTTACATAGAAGTGCCTCTTGCCAAAGAAAGCTAGCAACAGCGGCTATTCGTGATGCACATGAACCAACCAACACCCATTTCAGCGTGATCCAGACCACGCCGCTGAAAAGTGAGCTATCGGTCGTCTCACCAAGGACAGAAATGGGCATTTTGAACTTTCTGAAGGTAGCAAGAAAAGCAAAGCCGTGAAACCACTGCATTCAGCGTGATGGGTTCATGTCTCAGCTAATCTGCGCAACATTTAACCCGAAACTATCGCTATACGCTACCTTTCATGAAAAAAGCCCCCCCATTATAAACAATCAAACTCCATTTTAGTACCAAAGCCGTTTAAATGTGCAGATTGTTGCGTCTTGCAGTCCAGGCGAGGAATCGGATCAGGAAAATAATGGTGACTATTTCAGCACCATGAACAGAAACGGGTAAAATAAAACTAAAGAAATTCACCTGTTGCCGTTCCAACTTTTCAGCACATGACAAGAAATAAATTCTGTTGTGTTCTCAAATAATGGTATGTGATCTTATGTCACAACTAGCATATTCTAATTTCTTACAATGGTAGCCGGATCTCTCCCTAATTATTATAATTTACATTATTAGAACCCAATGTGAGTGGATGGCCGAACGGTTGAGACATGAGTACTGCCCGGTAGGGGGTTCGAATCCGGCACCTCTTCGTGTAAACTTTTCTTTGTTTTCTGTTCTGTTTGTTTTTGTTTTCTAATTTTGTGGGTGTAGTGAAAAAATATGTATGTATGTATGTATGTATGTATGTATGTATGTATGTATGTATGTATGTATGCATGCATGCATGCATGTATGGATGGATGTATGGATGGATGGATGGCTGCATGGGTGAATGTTCGTACGTATGTATGTATTTATGTATGATCTCTCCTGTATTTCTTTGTTCCTAATTCGAATGTAGAATGATTTGGAAGGAGGTAACTATTGTCTTCGAGTTTCGTATAAAACATACTGACCAACTGAACTTAAATTTACACACAGTATAATATATTAGAAGTAGAGTTATTGCAAAATTGTGAAATATATCCCTATATATTATATACATGTATATGGCCATGAAAAGCAAAGCTTTTGTTGCCTTCAATTTAAAAGTTTCTGGCAAAAACATGTATGTAGGATTGGAAAGAGAGCAAAGTACACGTGAACGATTTGGCATGTTGTTAAAAGTTCAAACACATTGTTTTGAGAGGAAAAAATCTTTGTTTGTGTTTATAATATGGTGTCAAGCTTTAGTATACAAATGGGTGTTACTCCCGACATAGGTATAGTGGTTCTCAGCGCATTTTGAAAAGAAACGTATGAAAGGACGCCGGGTATGCACATTCAGAGACAGCGGAATGGTCAGTATTCACCATGCCGCATGGCAGAATCCCATCTGACGATATCAAGCAGTGCATCAGATCAGTTTATTCGTATTTCATGGACTAGTTGAAAAGAGGGAAGAGCTACCAGTAAGGTCCTGGGCAGAGTTACTGGTGCTCTCAACCTATCTAAGCCCATTGTCTGCAAAGATATGAGAAAAATGACAGAAGCGCTGATTCGTCCAAGACAGGGGAACAGGGGCATAATAATCCGCTTTGTTATGACTCTTTCACCATGGCAGTCATCAGATGAAGGATATACCGATTTTATAAGGACAAGACCTTGCCCACCCTTAACAGATTGAAAATAGCACTGGAAGAAGAAAGTGAAGTGTTCCTGTCAAAAGCAACTCTCGAAGCACCAATGCCATTCAGAAAATAGTTTATGAAAACTGCAGCATGATTGCAGGAAGGAATGAGTATATCAGGAAGGTATGTGAGTTCGGGGGGGGGGGAGGGCCACCCTGTCGTATACCTGGCCGTTACATGGGTGAACCAGTACCACACAGATGCCTACAGAGAGAGAGACCAGCTTCCTGAGAAAGAGACTGATTACCACCGTCCTATGTTTGATGCAGCACATCTACCGCCCGAGATAACAGCTAACAGAGACGAGAGAAATAATGGTGTTACACGCAGGATGTGCTAAGCAAGGGTTGCTTGAGGATTGCGACTTTGTTTTCCAGGCAAGGAAAGTAAATGGAGATTATCATGGGGAGGTCAACAGCACTACTTTCATCCACTGATTTGAGAGCACAATGATGCCAACCCTGAGGGAGCTTTCAGTCATACTGATGGATGATGCAAGTTACCACAACATCTTGGCTGAAGACTAGATCCCCTTCATCAAACAGCCGTAAAAGAGACATGGTGCAGTGGTTGTAAGACTGAAACATCCAAGTGCCCCCTGTGTTTACCAAGCCTTGCGTGTACAAGCTGATCAAGTCCCGTAAACCGTAAGTCTGTCTGCAAGACTAATGTCATTGCACCACTTCATGGTCACAGTGTTTTGAGACTTCCTCCACGTCACTGCGAAATGAACCCCTATAGAGTTGAGATACAGTGAAAGGATGGGTAGGCCTTGAGAATACCTTGAGACTCAAGATCTCACGCAAGTGATGATGAATAACTTCTCTAAAGTGAAAGCAGACACATTTGCCAGAGCCGTGGTCAAGGTGATCCGCATAGAGGAAGACTTTATGGTGACATTGGCAGTCATAGACGCCATAGTAGATCCATTTATTATAAGACTAGATAGTAACAGCCGTGACCAGAGCAACAATTCTGGTAGTGAAGCTTACGATGACAGACGGTAAAGGGCCAAAGGACTCCTGCATACATGCCCATGACACGAAATTCAATAAGACGACAACACACAGAGTTGGAAATTAATGATGAACAACTCAAAACAATTCAAAATCATCAGAACCAAAACAAACCAAACCAGACCAAACTAAACCAAACCAAACCAAAATCAACAAATAAAAGACAGAGAAGAAGGAAGGAAAGAAAGAAAGAAAGAAAGAGAAAGAAAGAAAGAAAGAAAAAGAAAGAAAGAATTCTTAGCGATAGCAGCCCAGCCTGCGATGATCATCGCTGTGACAATATAGGAGTACTGGAACCCCCTACACTCATCAAAAATCATCAATTCAAAGAGTGAGAGAGAGAGAGAGAGAGAGAGAGAGAGAGAGAGAGAACAGGGAGAGAGAGAGAGAGAGAGAGAGAGAGAGAGAGAGAGAGAGAGAGAGAGACTATAATATTCGTTTATAATTTATTTGGATTCAAAATCACAAAAAAGAAAAAAGAAAAGCAGAAGCAAACATTGTAAGATGTACATGTAAGTGCTAAACACGGATGATATATTAGGCGATAAAGGGTAGAAAGTACAAAAAACAATTTTGAAGAAAGAGGGGGAAAACCCATGACGGGATTCGAACTCAAATGGTTTGGTCGCATTTTCATTGTAACTTAACCATTCGGTCGGGTTTCAGCTGGTAAATATTGCACCACAAAGGACGCATTTTTATTGGACCAATTGAAAATTCGTTTATAATGGGACGCGTTTGTTTAGATTATCACAACCAACCATTTATTTTCTTAATTCTTGTAAATAGGGGCTCTAATGTGAAACTGTTCAGCGTTTACAATACTTTATGGCTTAAACACGATGACATAAAGGTGCAGATACGCCCCCTTTATAACGCAGACCCAATTCTTCACTTGACCCGCTTGACATGGCATTGTGCATTATGTTAATGGCTTCGCTACCAAACTGAAGGGTGGTTGCTTGTAATGGTGAATCTTCTTTGTCTCAAAAAGTAACAATTATATGATAAATTTCGGTAAAATATTGCATAATTTAGCTGGGACATGAAGCATCGACTGGTTTCATACCCTTACGTTTATTTCTATCTTTGTGTAGTCCCCAATGCCAATTCCTATCCAGGGTGAGACGACCTTTCGCTTTCATGACGTTATCCCTCCTCAGGGTGTCTCAAAGGCCGGATACGCCCTAAATGCGAGCTAACTTTCACGACACTCCCGCCAGCCACGATGGAGACCTAGCTGGTGTTCCTTAAGAACTATACATTGCCCTTGAGCGATAGGTACCTTGCATTCATGTCATGGACGAGCCCTTGCTATCTAGGATATACTCGTCTGTACTTTTTCCAGTACTTTAAATTATCTCTTCCACAGCCGTGGACCAGCTTGCACACCAGTCACGTTTGCGGCTTACATCTTTACTCACGGGCCCGCAAAATGTTCAATGCCAGTTTCATATATATATATATATATATATATATATATATATATATATATATATATATATATATATATATATATATATATATATATATATATATATATATATATATATATATACATATATGTATATATATATATATATACACACTCCTTTATGGCTTAAACATGATAACATGAAGGTGCGGATATGCCCCCTATATAACGCAGACCCAATTCTTCAAAAAATATTATCTGTTTCATAAGATGGCACTGCTGTAATTAAACGTCCATTAACTAAACTCTTTTTCTTTTCAAAAATTGGTACTCAAATATTAAGATGACACCGCTGTAAATTATAATCTGAAACATTTTTTCTAAAGTAAATGTGTCTGAAAGATATGGTGGAACCAATTCATTTACACATTTGGACATCCCGTCTAACATGCTTTGCTAAAATTATGTCATTCTTTAAAAACTTGTCCCGTTTCTTGACTAGTGCCTCGCAGCTTACATTGATAAAATCAAAATTATTCAAAGTAATTCTTGCAGCATATTTTTTTAGTTTCTGGACTAGGTTGATATAAGCTTCAGGACAGGTTTTCCACACAGTACTAGTGCAATCTATGCTGATTTATGAATTTTATTTAATTTATATACGGGAACATTCTTTGCAATATCCGTTTAACAGCCAGTTGTACTTGGACTTTTTTAAACAAATATTTGAACAATGCTTTCACCATGAGAGTGTCCTGAATTGCAACCCTAAAGTTCTCAGCATACGGAGCCATTCAGTGGACTCAACATTTTACGACTGAATAATACATACCTTGATTGCTCAGTTGCAACATAAGGTGTCAATAAAGTTCATCGTACCATGGATCACTGCATGCTAATGTGCAAAGGATGAACATCCCTGATAGGAATAACCGACTGATCTTGACTTACACAGTGCATATACCCGTAAGTATCTGACTAAATTCAAACTGGATCATACAACTTGTAATTGCATACTAAAGGTAAGTATTCATTCAGTCTCGATTCTAGGCTGATCGTGCAATTTATACATTTATGCAAGAGTTTTGCACGAATGCCACATCCATTGTAATTTGATCAGACTATTCGTATAAGAACAATCACATACAAATACATTAAGGTGCCACAGTTAACTGGTTTACGCTTTTTTAAACACAGGGTGTGCTTATCTCAACAGCATCCCTATTATGAAGACGTGGTTTTTCATGTTATTTGGCTGCGTAATTGCCAGATTTATATGACCACTGGCTCGTAATGAGCCACTTGAAGAAGCCATATTCATCGATAATACTTTTTCAAATGCAGGGCCAGAGGTTATTATTTATTTTACGCTGGTGCATTTCTTCGCATTTTGTATGCTTATTGGTGTTAAATACGTCCCATTAAAGAGGATACGTTCATGGTCACTTTATTTAATATATTTTGCTTTTTAAACTTCACCAAAACATTCTGTGTATTCGGCTCTGCCTGTGACAAAAATTGACTAATCTTGCCAAACTACACAGCGCCAATTCTATCCCAGCTGATTAGTGGGCATTGTATATTAAAAATCGAGTAATGCCAGTATATCTCCTGATCCTGGCTGGGTCCGACTCATGGATCCTACATTGAAACTCCCGTCCACCAAGGACTTACGAACAGGCCAAACTTCTTACATGCACCATCAAACATATTAACAACTCGAATATCCTGCTCGAATGCAGCATCTCCAAGGAGTAAACCGAGCTTTGTAACAGAAGATGAGCCAATGAAATGCTTCCAAATATACAAATAGTTAGCGTTGTTTAACTTGCCTTCAACAGGCATTTTCTTAAAGTATACAATCTAACATCAAGTAGGCTATGTTGTAGCTATAAGGCCGGCGGGTGGACCAAATTCATATTTTAGCCCCAAATGCCGCAGGCCTACTAGATGTATATTTTTGGAAAAAGGACTTGAATGAAAAGATATGCTGTCACCAGAAAGCCTACTGAAACTGCGATGAGTGTCAGTACAGGTATCGTCTTCTGCACCACATATGCAAAGGTCTTTGTATGTCTGTTGATGGGCACGGCATAAACGCTGGATCTTATCTTCTTGGTGGAATTCCTTGTGAACACTTTATCTGAGAATAGTGTATCATAAGGGTTTCGCAGATTCTCCAAGCTTTATGCGTACTTGCTACCGCAGCATGCTGCACTGAAATTAGGGAGGCTTGAGGAGGTTCCTACAACTGTGTTTTCAATATACTGAGTTATAACATTGCAGCCTTTCTTGCAAGGAATGCATGACTACTGCATGTCAAGTTAAGCATGGTATCCTATTCATAGTTCCCATTTCATTTGGTGCGTGTGTTACACACAGGATGGTTTCAGGTTGTGTTTACGACCTTCCGGCTGGAGCAGAAAGGAGTGCATTATCTGTGTGTCTCAGAGTTTTGTCGAGTTTGCACACCTTCTCCTTTACGTTTTGGCACGTCTTGCTGACAACAGAACTAGATCGGATTCTTCCTTTTATTGTTATGACGTCAATATCCCAAAACATACAATGCCGTGCCTGGTAGCTTATTTAACCAAGAGTCATTCAGTCTTGAAGATTTGAAAGTCGCCATTGTGACGATGGATTGAGCGACAGACTTGATGTTACACGTTTTACGGTCACAGGTACTGCATCGGCATATACTGCTCACAGCATTACATTGAACGACATGTGAAAAAGCACACGTGTGAGCCCGGTATTGATACTAATAGAAAAAACGAAAGAGGGAATAAAATATGTAATTTGCATGAGAGAACTTTTTTTGTGTCAAAAAGTGCTCCTTATAAGCTTTACCGAAGCCTGATTGGACGGAGGGAGGCTTGGTCGCTCAACTTCTGATGTTTGCAATTGAAAAATACGATAAATTTTATGTAGACCTCTATGGGATTCGAACCCACTACCTTCGACACACTCGCCTAGCCCAATGTAAAGTCGAATACGCTGACCTCTAGGCCATCGGGGCAACCCTAAAAAGGTTGACCGAGGACCCAGGGTGATGTTATAGCAGGTGTGGCTTGTACATTGACACGCTAGGGCACTTCCACAGACCGACAATTTATGAAATACACCTCTAATATAATTTCGAAGTCGGAGCAATGGCCGACAGCACTTCGAAACCAATAGAGTATTAGCAAGTGAAAAATAGATAAAATTTATGTCGACATGTAGGCCGCTAACTTAATACTTTCAATGCGAAGTATTTGACTGAATAAATAGCTTTGTTCGGTGCTTGCGTGCAACGCGCGCAGAGAAAATCTGTTCACCTGGACCCTTATATTCTCTATAGGCATGCTGGTACTTGACTAAAAGGTCATTTTATAAGGAATGTTATTCTATCTGCCTTATTATTATTGAGAACAGTTCGACTTCAGCAGTTTGACTTATGTCGTAGATGGTCGTGAAAGAGTTAAAGCAGATAAATGAAAGAAAGGATATCTGGGCAACAGATGCAGCATTGAGAGACAATTCTGCATTGAGTGATCTACATGCTACAGGTTCCTGATACCACAGAGACCGTCTTCCCAAATCAGTCATAAACAGTCCATCTGAGTCCACTTTTATTGCTCAGACATGACATTGCATTAAATAGATCACACAAATGCAACGAAATAGGAGAGTAGTCCGCGTTGTTGCTGATAATTTTGATGCACAGATATCATTCAAAATGGTCAAAAGGCTTACCATGGTTTTTCCCTGGTCTGATAAGTCTGTGTCTGGCAATATCTCAGACATGCTTCACATCCGCAAAATTAAGTACCTTAAATTGGAGGGAACAAAGAACACCTGCATGGCGTTTGGTTAGGTCATTGTAGAGCCATATAATTGTTGCAGCTCGAGGGCTGTGTGAGCCCGTGCTCAGCTGACCTAAGCTTCTTTACAAATCAAAGTTGCAACTCAATAGACTTATGTTGAGCTTTAACAGAGGGCATATGACATTGAGAGATTTACCCAAAAATTCATATAAATGTGAATTAAGTTCGAATACCTATTGACTTACATAGTAATCAGTAGGAAAGGTGCATTTCCCGATGAGTGCCCGAGTTGAAAAGTCGATGAAAATCAGAAATCCACAGCGTGCCACCAAGAAAATCAGAAATCCACAGCGTGCCACCAAGTGAAGAGCTGTGTATGACCCTTTCACAAGGAACATATCCTCAAAGTGTCAAATTAATTGGAGTGATAGTTCTGGGTATGAAGCAGAAAATAGCGAAATCACACACACAAAAATGAAAAATCGAAAAAAAAGTGCAGCGCCACCTGGTGGACAAAGTAAGAACTAGAAGCCGCTAGGAGTGTTCTTGTGTGATACCAAAGCAATTGGGTCACTGGTTTTTGAGAAAAAGAATTTCCAAGATTTGCCCCACAAAACAACAAAAACATTTATAAAAAATCCCCAAATGACTGGAGCATGGCTATTTGAACAAACGTTGTAGAGACCCACCCAAGATACATTGCCACGAAGTTTGACGACAATCTGGCTGCCAAGTTTTGAGAAGAAGCCCAAACTTTGAATTAGCATTAGAATGCCCATTGACTTGCATAGCTGTCACTAGGAAAGGTGCATTAATCGACAGGTACCTGAATTGGAAAAAAATGTTAAAAATCAGGCATCCACAGCAGTTCCATGTAGTGAGCAACTTTGCTTGATCTTTTCACAAGGAACATATACACAAAGTTTGAGCTAAATCTAAGTGACGGTTTATGCAAAAGTCAAAAATAGAGAACACACACAAAAAGTCACGAAAAAAGACGGAAATATTGCAGCACCACCTGGTGGATAAATCAAGAAATAAGAGTCGCTAGGAGTGTTGCTGTGTGATATCAAAATAATTGATATCAAAATAATTGATATCACACAGGATCACTTGTGGAGAACAAAAAAGAACTAAAAAATTCATAAAAAAATAAAAAATCCCGGTTGCATGATCATTTGAAGAAACTAGGTAGAGATCCACCCAAGGTAAATTGCCACCAAATTTGAAGACAATCTGACTGCCAAGTTTTGAGAACAAGCCTAAACTGTGATTTAGCATTAGAATGCCCATTGACTTGCATAGCTATCACTAGGAAAGGTGCATTAATCGACAGGTACCTGAATTGGAAAAAATGTTAAAAATCAGGAATCCACAGCAGTGCCACCTTGTAAACACATTTGTTTGATCCTTTTGCAAGGAACATAGAAACAAAACTTCAGTTTAATTTGAGTGCCAGTTTTGTAGAAGAAATAAAAAGTAGTGAAAAAACACAAAAAGTCATAAAAAGTAGAAAAATACAACGCCACTTGGTGAACGATTTGAGAACTAGGAGTCCTAAGGAGTGTTCCTGTGTGATATGAAAGCAATTGGGTGAGCGGTTTAAGAGAAAATTTTCTAAGATTTGCCTCCCCAAAACAAAATAAAAATTTGGTAAAAAATTAATCCAAAAATCACTGGAGCGTGACCATTTGAACAAATTAACCAGAGACATACCAAAGGTACATTGCCAACAAATTTGTAGTCAATCTGGATGACGGTTTTGGAGTAAAAATGTGAATTTTGAACAGACGGACAACAGACAACTCAGCCTCCTAAAAGCTCACCCTAAGTAGAAAGTCAGCTGAGCTTAAAAAACAAACACGCCACAGCAATATGGGCATAAAATTACACTTACCCTTGCCTGTTTGCCAATTGCATATTTGTCTCTATTAAGAATAGAAACTGACGATATGGCTTTTCTGAAGCAAGAAATAGGTGGAAATGCTGAATTACCTGGTTTTAACAGACAGAGATACTAAGAAGAAGTAAAACACACACATACATATCAATAAAAAAAGCCTTGAAATTGACCACTTTTACAAATGAGCACTGGCTCTGCCAAGTTGCCATGATCTTCACCTGTATGGACCAAAACCTATTCAGAACATTTGTCTCAAGGTTTGGTGGCATGTACATGCTAATGAGTTGTGAAGGTGCTGTTGGTGTACCAACGGATGGAAGTTGTCTTGAGGATATATTTAAGTCTAAATTTGCTGCAGTGCATAAGGTGTTTTCTACCAAAAACCTGTTTAGGCATTTTTGTGCCCAATATTGGTTAGTCAGTTATGAAAGGGAAAGGAAAGATGAGCTATGAGGACTATCTTGATGCCAAAAGCCAGCACAGTAATACAACCAATCTATGGGTAAACTGTCTTATCTAATCTGTCCTCATCATGATGGTTTTTGTACGGACAGAAAGGAAAGCTGAGTGGCATCTGCATTTGTTTGTGGTGGTAAAAATGTTTCCATACCTTCTTGCTTCAGTTCACATTAATTATGCTTGCCGTGAACTTAAATATCTATTACCATGGAACATCTTCCTACTGAACTTGTGAAGACATTAATGCCTGGAGAGTATATCATACATCAAAACGACGGCCTATGGCATGCCTATTCGTCAAATCTCTTCATTGAGACAACCCGAATGCAATATGGCTAAGGAACATTTGGCATCATGGAATCTACCTTGAATCAATACGCTGTTCCCATATGGGCACTGTCTCATAGCACATGTGCTCAGCTAATGAATGATCTTGATCCAATAAAAGAAAAACGGTGAGTCTGAGCATATGGGAAGCTTCTACAAAGTGGATCAGCCAATGCAAATCGCACCTGATGCTGCTGATAAAATGCGCAGTCAGAGTGTAGTTGAAACTTGCGTTGAAATATTTGACAGTAATAAGTATCCAAGCACTGGTCTTATCGGTATGTTCTCCGGTTTAGTTGTTGATGAGTGAGTCTACAGTCGATGTTCATTGTCATCTTGAATAGGAACTGCACAGCAGTTAGAGTATCAAAGCCAATGACCCTCACGGTTCTGCAGAAAAGTGAAAACGGACCTATGGGCACAGCAACAAAACGTAGCTGCAAAGTTGATAATGGTAGCGTCAAGAGATACTTTGTCTGTAAAGACTTTTTTCTGTCATGAATTGGCTTCAGATCTAACAGCTCTCTTTGATGAAGCTTCTTTTATAAATATGGTAATGGTGACCCATTCTGTACAACGTATATTGAGACTGTATGAGAATGTTGCTACAAGCATCATATTTTTTTTTCACTTAATCAACCACCTTTCCTGATCGTATTGCTGGCCACTATCACTTTTGCACATTGTGCTGAGTGGCTTTCACGAGAGAAATTTTAACTTCCACGAGGTCATTTTGTCGTACATTTACATTCATCTGATGACCTTCATATCCACAGAATCGTATAAGAAGTGTCATTACTTTCAAGAAACGCGAGTTTATGATCCGTGTCAACTGTAAGGAGTTGTAGAAGATAACTCATGTGTTGAAACACAAACATCTACTAGAGCAACGTTTGCATGTAGGTCATGCGACTTTCTGCTAGTCTTCTTATCGGAGACATACCCAGGTATATCTAATGGAACCTAGTTATATGGATACTTTTGACCATTTTTTTCAACACAAATTTACAGCTACTTTGGAAAAATGTGTGAAGCGTCACAAGTCATCAACTTCCACAAAGTATTGATTTCCGATTTTTTTCCTTCAATGTGTTCTGTTCAATTTCCCCCACTGCTGGTACCCATTGAACATTGTATTTGAGTGTTGGAAGAATCATTGGTCTTGGATTAAACTTTCGGAGCTAGTGTTTGACGATTCTTTTTGTTACAGTAGGATTCAGGTTTGATCAAGTTTTTCTGATCTGGGACTACTACTTTTGTCTTTATCAGTGCTGTTGTTTCTCTGAAATATATATTCATTTTGCATATTACTTCTTTCTTGCTCTGCCAAGTTCGGTTCCTCACCCAGTCACAACCTATGACAAATATTTCATATTCTGTGGTGATTGCTGAGCCACCACGGTTACTCCTTGCCTTCGGAATATATGTACACAATGCCAACTTAAATCGGCTTTCATCAGCTTCAATGTTCTGTGCCGGCAACATTCTGTTCAGTGTGCTGTACTTTCAAGCTTAAACTGAATACATATACCCGTAATACGTGACACGTTTTGCTGCCGTGTCGCTACTCCTACACAGTTTGCGACAGGAATTGACGCACAATTGGGCTAAGTTGTCCATGGATATTATACAGTGGTGTATTGTGCAATATATGGGTAAAAGTGCAATAGTTTACCCGCTAAGCAGACCTAGGACCCATGAACGCTGGATTGGGACAAGCTATCAGCTATACATAATAGTTCCAAAAAAAAAAAAAAAACGTGGGCAAAAGGCAGAGATTCAAGAATAACCAAACAGCCACATTCAGCTGTCAATATGAAAAATAATTGAACAATTGTCACTCCTGTTTAGAGACAGGGAATCAACCACCAGGCAACTGGTGGGTTTAAACAAGTCCTCTGAATCTTTGAAATATTCTCGTTAACTACAAACTGTCAAATTTGAATTAGAGTAAGCTAAGAGGCATATTATAATGGAATCACATTTGATTTTGCTGCTGAAACAAACTCTTCCTATCATACACCGAAGAATATACCAATGCACTTGACTGTCCCTGATCATCAGAAATAATTCCTACAATTAGTGACCTTATATGTCAAGCAATTAATGGTGTTTATCACACACAACGATTTTAATGGTTATAAACTTATTCAATAATCTGCCTCTTCGTCTCAGATTGAATTCAGTTGAAGTTATTTTGATATATTCATTAAAATTTTCATAAAATTGTCACAAAATGCGACCATTTTAACAAAATATGCCCACAACGCCACCGAATAAGTATTAGGCCCACCATTTTTTGAAATCTATCGAATGTTTGCATTCCCCCGCTCCAATGAGACCACATTGTCAATATCTGTACGTAATTTTGAATATCCAAACAGTCTTATCGGATACATTAAAGATCAATGATGAAATGATGAAAAATGAAAGAAAAGTTTCATTTGAAGCACAGGCCTCAGTGATTTCAATCAGATGTAATATGATTGATGGTGCGGTCAACATTTTAAAATGGATGTTTTATTTGTTTTACTTTTTTTTTTAAAGTGGGTTTCCAAAAAGCCAATAATCTTATAGTGGTTGCATAGTGACAGAGGTGGCGACTGTATATTTAGCAGCCAACATTTAACAACTTGAATGTTCTAACTCGCAATATAATTTAATTAAGTTCTTATACTTCCTGGGTGAACATGTAGTGAGATACAGTGATATCCTTGTGTACATAATCGAAAACCCAGGAAACTCTGTATTGACAATGATTAGCACATGTAAATATTTCATTAAAGGATCAGACACTGAATCTATTCCTATGAAGCTTCTAATATTGAGCTGCCCCTAGCACCAGTACATGTCCCCGTATCTGAAACCATGTATACTCTCTCCTGGAATAGAGGGAACGAGAGTAAGGGCTCTTACTGCTGGCCTAGATAATGATCAGTTTCTGTCACAAGTGTGCGGTGTTGGTGACATACGTTTATTTCCAGGCGATACATGTATAGTAAAAAATATTTCTAATCCCCGTTTTGGAGCGCTTCTTGGTAACTACCTCGCTGACTGTAACAACCGCACAAAATGAAGTATAACTGTATTTAAGTGATATATTTTTCTCTATTCGTCATCACCAAAAACAAGTTAGGGGATCCCCTCAAGAAAACCACCACCTCTCTTCTAAGGTGACTTACAATTTAAAAAAATTGCAAGAACTAACATTTTGTACAGTGTACCCTTGCAAAAAGTCCCTCTCTCAATTAGTTTTGTGCCAACGTGCGGGGAATTTGAATGTAATTATGTAATATAGGTGCATGGCAGGAGCAAAGTAAACATTGCAAGCAGATACTTGGCTGGGAGGGACGGCTTCTTTTCAGGTTGTATAAGGTTATTGATCACTGCTTCACGGCGCTGCAGTCACTGAACAAGATGACTATGACAGCCTAGCTGACCTTGCATTCATGGCCTGAGGTGGTTCGGTGAAATTCAGAATAATAGCAAGGTTACCTTACCATCCATGTAATTTATAATATCAGTCTCTACTCATACAGTTCAAGAGTCATTTCTTAAATGACTAGAAAGGGACTCTATCGTTACCAAAAATATGTCAGTGTAACCTTACACAGTCACTGATACATAGTTGCAAAGAGCTTTGCTATCCACTGATATATTTTCTCAATGGTCTCCATCAGGAAAACCCTCCACTGTTTCCGCATACATGCCTTCAGGGCTGTAATAGATGAGTGAAATGTCTTTCTGTTCACTTCCTGTGCGAAAACATCCCAAACATTCCTATTCATTGTCTTAAGATCTGGACTGTTACTGGACCCATCACTCTTTGGAATGAAGCCAGGTGTATGCTGCTTTAGCAAGGCCAGTGTGGATTTGGACTAGGATGATGGTGCACTTTATCATACTGAGACGCCCATCCTTGAACATTTGCTTGCTTTGGGAACTAAAACAGCCTATATGAATTTTCACTGGTAGTATGTGGAATAAATTTGGCCATTCTTTCAGTGAGTATCAGAAAAGTTCTACCAGACCCCGAGATACCAGCCATTACCATCACATTGTATGGGGACAGAGTAGTACGTCACATCCAGGATGAACTCCGAATTTCAGTATGCATGTCAGCATATATTTGCTGATTTTGGTTATTCAGCTATTTTTTATACTGAGTATTTTCATTTATTTGAAAATATCATTGTTGTGACATGATCACCAGTGAAACGGCAAGTTCAACTTTTAAAGCTTTTGAATCATTGACTCTCATATGTTTTTTGTTTGGCCAACATTCGCTGTGTTCAGGCAGGATTCTGCTAACTTTGGACTTCCAATTCTTAAACATTTCTTGGGACTGATTGGTGCATGATCGTCCTTTCTTTATGCTCCATATTACGTTGTATACATGAAGAAGCATGAAAATATGTTGGAAAACAGCTGAAATACCCTGGGCATACAGATTGACGAGTGCAGCTCTGGTGCCTTGACTTCTTTTAATGGTACAGTGACTAGAACGCCCCTTCGAATTTATGCTAGCTAAAGAATAAAGAGATGACACTCGAGATAAGACCCATGTGTCTCCAGAACTATGACATGGAAAGGGAAACATCAACATTATGTTTATATTTAAAAACCACCCTGTACATTTCAGCTTACCGATTCTTCATTATTTGCATAATTTGTTTACCAAAGTTAGATGATGGCAGGGCCATCATGTAGTGAACAAATTGGCAGAGATCAAGCGCAGGTCCATTCCCATTAAGTTTGAAGAGATTCCAACTTACATTTTGGAGAAGTCAAGAAAAATAATATACACGAAAATGTGTGCAAAGCTTTTTAAGTAATTTCATGCTCCCATTGAACAGGTGAAGGTCTCGGGATCCCCAGAAGTTTCCCTATGCAATTTCAAAGCATCTGGCCTGTCGTTTTTCAAAAGATTCTTAAACCTTTGATGTGAAATAAATTTGAACCGACCCATATTGATCTGACTTGACCCCACCCTAGCCCACCAAATTGAAAGTGAATTTGGCCTGGAAAAGGGTGGTAAAACAGAATTACAATTGCAGTCCTTGTTGACAGTACTCAATGGGAATCCATGCATTTACAGACAACTACCCAAACTGGCGAGAAAGCGTAACAAGCAGTGACCTGGGTATTAGCACAGGTGAACAACTTTGAGCCTCCAACAAGCTACATTTTAATTACTCTTCATAAAAATCTGTGCCACGCTTTGTTTTCAAATCAAAAATAGCAAGACACATCAATGATTAAAAAAAAAAATACAGATCCTCTTCTAGAAATAATTAAAGTAAATTGGACCCACAGAAGTGACCTTATACAATTTCGAAGCAATTGTCCCAGTGGGTTTGAACAATTTATTTTGAGCTATCGCCAAGCACTAAACAAGATTTTTTAAGCTTTGGCAAAAAAAGCACTGGTGACTGATAATTTTAATAAACTTGGTTAATATCTACCCAAGGCAGATCCCCACCAAGTTTCAAGTGGGTCTGGTTCACTTTTTTTGAAAAAAAAAATGCAATCTTAATTTGCTGATGGATGCCGATGTTGGAAAAGGACAATAAGGTGATGACAGCTGACTTGAGTGGGAATCCTATGGCACACTCTTAATCAAATCCACTGTTTGCAGGAAAGCAGCCATGAACGATGTTCTTATTGGAAGAGCCCAACAGTATCGCTAATTTGAGAAGACAGCAACTTTTCCCTCATCATAGGGTGTTGGATGTACCTTACAACTATAACTGAAGCCTCCTTTTCATCTGACAAACCATCTGTTTGCAATATGAGCCTCTTCACCTACAGCACACTCATATTAAATAATCACGTTCAATTAAGACTGGTATTGTCGGTTAGAGCAACCCACTGGAAGAAAAACTTCAAGTATGTGTACAGAATATGAAGTTCGAACACCAGGACCCATATGCTACAAAAACGTATACCTGCAATGCCGCCTGCAGGCAGTAGATGTAACTACGAATTTTGTAAAGTGTCTGCTTTATACCCGAAGCTGTTGCAAGAAATTGATTCAAGTATGAATGTAACGCACAACTATATTTAAATAATAGTCAAAGATAATTTTTATTACAGCATCAAAAGAAAATGCATGACAGAATAAAGTTTTCATTCAATATTTCTAATTGGTGGGTATAAGAGTCAGTGTGTGGGTATCTGGTATTGCAGCAGATGCTGGCTGTAGGAAGGGCCCAAAGGGTTTGCTGCACAGATATAACCAAATTTTGTGTATGTTTTTGGTTACTCAGTACCTAGATAATAGGAAAAAGACAGTGCCCAATGAATTAAACCTGATACCCCACGTAAGTCACTGAATCTACAAATTTTGAATCTGTACCTTTTGAGAGAAGTTGTCTTCCAAAGAATTTGAATAAATCTAAAGTGTTAGAATGAAGTGAATGACAAGTATTCTAGATTTGGTTTCCAACACGGTAAAACATACAACTGGTTCTGGCTGCTCAGCGATGAAATACTGTCAAGATTTTCAGTCCAAATTAAACATATGGAAGCTGCAGATTACCAGGAAAAAGTAAATGACAACCTGGATGGCATCTTGACCTTGCATGAGAGTGAAGCCCAATCAATATGCTCTAGCAAAATTCAACGATATGGCCTTTCAACTTCTCAACAATTGGGTAGCTTTGCAAATCCATGTGTTTGCATATAAAGTGCACTCTGTGCTCTTGTAGGTACGCATGTGTTTTTCTAAGATTCTCAAACATAAAGTATGACTTTGATCCCTCGAAGGTAAGGGATTATTTCCACTGAAATGAAGGTTGGTTATGGAACATCAACAGATTTTAATGCACCTCAAGCTGTTTTAAGGCACTTTGCAGTAGTCTGTGGCACTTGGTGGCATTCAGCAGTGTTAAGCGGTGGGCATCTCACATACATGGCAGTTGCTACATGTAGCAATCTCTATTTTGCCACTGTATTAGTATGTGACAGAAATACCTTACAAACAACAGAGTATGTAAGTTGTCATGTAAATTTTGTGCAACCTCTTGTGTCATCTGCGTAAACCTTTCCTAAATGTTCAGAATCAGGGAGTGACAGCTTTTGTTTTCCATGTAATGACGGGATTCAGTGACATTTTTGACAGGAAACGTTTGGCTGTTAGTTGGCTATACAGAGTGTTTGAACCAAGTTTGATCACACATATTTCCTTAATTGGTTGTTAATGTCTGTTGTCCATGTGGCATAAAACACGATGTCAAGATAATCGATGTAGTCACAAGTGTGTGTAATCACGGTAATAGATCCTCAAAGGCATAAACTCTTGAATGCTGTTGTCAACGTGCTTGCCCCAGGTGTAAATCCAAGCCTGTTGGTTGATCTCGTTGGAGACAGACTTTTGGAAATAATGCTAAATGGCACAGTACGAATTCTGATTTTTTTCTGTATTACATACATTTATCATAGAGTCGAGACGTTCGTTTATTGATATTGTTTCCTTAACTACTGTTTTGTAGTATTATACTGTTGGAAATAGCAAACAGACTCCTTGTAGTCTCTTGCTTTGCGTGTACATACTATGTGTGTCCATGCATATACTGGAGTACCTCCAGATTAGTTGCTTTGTAACTATTAGGCGATCCAGTTCTTTAAATACATATGTTTACAATACAGTACAAGGCATTTGCCACAGAAAACGTGTGGCTTTTAGTTGGATATACAGAGTCTTTGAACCAAGGTTGATCACACATATTTCTTTAATTGGTTGTTAATGTCTGTTATCCATGTGGCATATAACAAGATGTCAAGATAATCGACGTGGTCACAAGTATGTTTAATCACGGTGATACATCGGAAGCTGTGCCTGATCAGCGACCCTTGGCCCAGGTTCACAGGTGTCTGATTCTGGATACCCAAACTGAAATATCAATTCATATAATGCACAATTCAGATTACAATACCTTTACGGAGTCACAGGTGCAGTATTTTTTCTATATGAAACATCGATCTATTTAAGATATTGGAATTCTGGAAACTCTTGTCCTGAAACACGTACTTCAGGCAATTCTACATACCAGAGGCGACCCAAGTAATTCCAACCTGTCTTCCGATAAAGTCCTGGGGTATAAGTTTGAGAAACGGGGAGAAAGGTGGCCAATACCTGTGAAGTAAGCAGCCTTTCTTGATTAAGTAGTTTCTTCCTTCATGTTCCTTCACGTTCACTCCCCTTGTATTTTATTTCTATACTTGATGATTTCACCTTTTTCTATCTTAATTAGGAGCATTACTTGTCCCCTCATCCTGAACAACCTCTACTCAATCAATTTTTTCCTTGCAGATTGGTTGTTTGCACTTGCTTTGTCTTTTTTTTTTGCGTTTTTCTGTCTCCAGCAGCACCTGCAACGGCTGGGGCCTTCGCATATAAAACCTGCCTATCTCAACCTTTATTTTCTGGGTACCCTCATTCCAAACTCGTTGGAGTTCTTTGGCTTGGTGATGTTTTTTTTTATCTTATGAATTGCCGATAGCAGTCCAATCCGTGTTTGAGAATTATGTATTCCACATGTGTTTGGTGTTGTCAAACATTTCTGTTACCTTTTCACTGTTGGGATCCACTAGGGCTCCCTATACTGGATGATGTTCTTAAGGACGTGCAGGTAATGGTTGTTCTGTTTCTTCGGCTATAGGTTAGGTCTCATGAATCGTACCAATGTTTTGAGCATCTATGCTGGTGTTCACTAAGCTCTCCCTAATCTTTTCTCTGATGTTGTAAAGCTTCATGATCGTCAGTCGTTTCTTTTTGATGATATTGCACCTGACATTAGGTGTTTTTTTTGTTTGTATGTTTGTTTGTTTTTTGCATTTAGGTTGTCTCTCTTATTTGGGGGTTTTCCACCATAGGTGTAGACAGTTTTGGTTGTCGGTGTGTCTGTCGGTTTTCCTGCAGTTTAGTGTGCTTCTATTACATATGTGTACTCTTTCCTGGTCTATTGTTGCCTGTATTCTCTTCTAGGATTTCAGTTGCAGTGTGTTGAGGGTCACTTGGAGGTATAAGCTCATCGTGGTGTTCCACGGATATCTGTTGAATAAGAGATCTTGTTCAAGTGGATAACAGTGTGAGCATTATTATTATTATAATCATAATTATTATTCTTAGTAGTAGAAGAAGTAGTAGTAGTAGTAGTAGTAGTAGTAGTAGTAGTAGCAGCAGCAGCAGCAGCAGCAGCAGCAGCAGCAGCAGCAATAATAAAAGCAGTAGAGGGTTGCTGGGGTGTGAATTTGGCGTGGTGTTCCTCAGGTATATCCTGAGGACCGTTTTTTCCAAAAACCCAATACAGGTTGGTGCAGTCTGTAAAATAGTGAGTCAAAACGTCGCCCCTTTCCACCAACATTTGGCCAATGCGTAAAAATGCGTATTTCAGATTGGCAACTGTCAAAAACCGATGTGCACTCATACATATTGTGAACTTTTTATCTCTGATTTTTTAATTCATTGATTTTACCGTAGGAGCCGAAACGTTCTTATAAGTATTTTTTGTCAATTTACAAGCAATGCGGCTCCACCCATTACGGTCCAAAACGTATTTAATCTTTCAGAAGCCAAAACGTACGTAGACGTAGTTTCTTCTATTTTTGTTTTTGTTTTTTGTTTTTTTGGTTTTTTGTTATTTTGGAGCAGTATTGTAGTGATTGGCCCAATACGGTTCAATTTGTATTTCATGTTCAGAAGCCAATACGTAGCTGTACGTATTTTCTTCTGTTTTATTTGTAAATTTAAAACTGATGAAGACCTGATGGCAAACCGCTCCAAAAAACGTAATAATGCAACCCATCCAATTAAATTAAAATAGACCAGTAAATAAGCTCATGATAAATGCGGTAATTTCATACTTATTTGGTTCGTAAAAGGCTACAAGACACAATTTTTAAGCCTTAAGAATATTCCTATTCTATGAAAGACGCAAGAGAAACAATGAATGGTAATTTTCGTTAAAAAAAAAGAGATAATTAGCTAACTATGCAGCCATATTATTTATTCAGTAATTACATAATTGGTGTTTTCTTATATTTAAAAATAAATTCAAATACAATGTATCCGGGATAATAGAATGTGGGCACCCAGTGTATACATTTGAACTAGCTAAACAATCAAGTCGTGGGCAATGGCTAGAGGACTGGATAGGCGAAAAAGAGCTTAAAATTTGTACATCAATCCATATTTTCCCAATAGATTAGATTTGAAATTGTTTTATGAACAGATGTAGTCTTCAGTTTTGAAGGGAAAGTTATTATTTTCTTGGATACAATCGAGTAGCAACGTTAACTGTTTAGAATGTTAAACAATATTATTCACCAAGCAAGTGTGTCAAATGAAAATGCATTTCCAGCCTTTTTTAATCGTCATTTCACAAAGTATAATGCAAACATGGGGAAACAGATAAATTGATAGATCAAGGTTTACACCTAGAACACGCATGTAAATTTTTGTGTCTAAAATAGCGAATTTACCAATGTAATTTAATTATTTCAGACTCACAACTATTCCAATAAAAAAACACATACAGCACTCTAACCCCGCTTCCCAAATGTTTGAAGTCTGTTCACTCAGTTCAGTTGCATATAATTGATAACAAAGATTTCGCTTTCTGGTATTTGAAGGTGTCTTGTTAACAAATTTTGTGAAGTTTCATATCTTTTCACTGCAAGAAAAATACAACAAACTTACACATCATTTTTTGCAGTGATGTGCCGACGTGCTTGCCATTACTTTGCATGTTGTTGCGAAGCTGCGATGAAAACCTTTCGGTTCTTTAAACTGGATAACCACTCGGACCAGTCTGATATTGTTTTACTTTGAATGTATGTATGTATGTATGTATGTATGTATGTATGTATGTATGTATGTATGTATGTATGTATGTATGTATGTATGAGACAGAAATTATTTTAATGCAATTTAAATATCAAATCATTTGTTGTCATTGTGTCAGTAATATAATATTCTTTGTAATGTATCTGCACTTAATCGGTGTGTGTTTCTTACTTGCAAACATTTTTTTTCATGGTTCCTTTCTCAGAAAAAAAATTATCCCGACAATAATTTACTGTACGTTCCAATGGAATATGATTATCACTATGACCAGCCATGCTATGGTGTCCATAATGCTGATAAGAGAAGCAAAACTCAAATTATCAAGGATCTGCGTAAGACATCTCACATCATACCCGAATGAGAAATCCTGCCATTTGGAGATTCATATAAGGATAACTCGTTGAGCCGGAAGATACAAAGAGTCCAAATTTATGGACATAAGCGCACGTGCACACAGAAAAGACACATTCACCCTTGCCAAAACCCCGATTACCATGACCTCTCAGGTGGGCACATAACATCCTGAGCTAATAATTGGCGTGCTAACTCAAGACATTACTGCAAATGTTAACCTATCATAACTATGACCATTTTCAAATTTTATTTGACATTACTCACAAGAATGGAAGGCGAATAGTAAATAATATGAATATGGGCAGAAAAAAAACATTCTATGAGGGTGCATGACAAGGAAACGCGAGTTTAAACTTTACAAAATATGAAATACAGCCTTATTAATACACGTGTAGCCTATTCCACATTTTCAGTACACGTTAAAAGACTTTATTTCATTTATACGCATACATATATTGGCTAGATGATTGGTGCCGAAAGTTGCTGGTTCGAAACCCGGCCGTTCCGTGGTCATATTACATATATATATATATATAATTTACAGTGCTCCTTTCAAATGTACAGCCCTGATCTAGGGCAACTCCGAACACAGTATTTCATTTCGATTGTAGCATTCATGCATACCTGCCTCCATTGAACCATTCTCCTTTAGGAATGGGATTTGGGACAAGAGTTGGTATGTGCGTTTCACATTTGCCGCTAGGTAATTGGTTCCGAATTTTGCTAGCTCGAGACCTGGCCGTTCCGTGGTCATAAAATATATTTACATATTACTCAAGCTGTTGCCTGATATAAACTAACACACACTTCAATTAGCTCTGTGCACGCCAAAATTATAGAACAGTGTTCACTTCTATCAGCTGAGGTGTCGGATAATCAGTTCAGATGTCCAGAAGGATATTGTATTTACATGGGCTGTGTAATTGTCTATGGCTCCTGTTTCAATGTCAAAGTGTCTTATTTCAAGACTGAACAATCGCCCGTATTTCTGTGCTCACTCGACGCTGAACGATTTTTCGATTCTGTGTTTCATGCAGGATTATTTTTTTAAACTGAACAACTTTTTGACATTCGGCCGTTGGGAATTTCTCCATTGTTGGTATAAAAACCTGTTGGGTGTTGTATGATGGAATAGTTGACACAGAAGTATTTTCAGTATTACAAGAGGCACCCGACAAGGAAGTTGTCTGTCGCTGCTATTCTTCAACATATTTTTGGATAGGTTCCATAAAACAGACTCGGATTAAGTTTCAACAAGGACTATATTGGTTCTCTGGCATATACAGACGACATTACTCTTCTTAGTACTACGGGACCCGACCTCCAAAGCCAAATTAACATTTACACGGAATATGCAGACACATGGAGAATATCCGTTGGCTTGAAAAAAATGTATGGCAGTTGGTGGCATAATTTTTAATACGGTTCCCACATGGAATCTAACGGGCCTTTCTATGGAATCAGTTACATTCCTTGAGATCCTCGCTACAGTATTTGACGCCTCCTGGTCCAGTAAGAGCCACGTGGAAAACCGTATGCAGAACTGTCGTCTCATTTATTATAGTCTTGATAACGTTGGATCGAGTCGGGTCTCCATTCGGATGTTAAAATGTACCTGTGGAAAACTGTGTGCTTACCGTTCTTACCTACCTAGCTGTCACAGTCTTAAATTAAAAATTTGGACTGTCTCCGAGCTACTCATATTAAACAGTCGTTAGAGCTTGGTAAACGTTCGCACCAGAGTAATCTCTTATATGCTTTAAATTTGTTTCCTGTTCATATTGTAATTAAGCAACGGACTAATATATCTATCACAAAATAATCAAGTCTGTCTCACCATTACGTAATTTTTCATTGCTTTAACTGGCCAAGTTTATTTTACAAGGCACTTTATACCCTGGATCCTCAATTTTTGCGTATTGCATCGTTTAATTTGTCTCCTATGTCTATAGTCTTCAGAGACACTTGTCATAGAATTTACCGTGGCTGTACCACTGACATTAGTGCTCCTGATGGACTGGTGGACTCTCTCAAAATTTTAAATTTATTCCAACACCTTCTAACCGTCGTCCGCGGAGCACATTCTCATCGGCCATCCCACTAGCATGTAATGTGAGTGCGTGTGCTTGTCCTCGTTCTTATGTTCATATGTATTTTTTTTATATTTCTCCCTAGCGGAGATTTTAATAAAAATGCCACTAATCACATGGAAATAGTGGACACCTGCGTTATACCAAATTCCAGGGTAACTAGAACAACAAACGTGCAGAGAAACATCCGCCAGTCCATACGCAAAACCATACAAAAAGCTACAAAAGCAAATAGTACATGCATATACCCTGCACTATACTTAGTACAGTATGCAGAATTATACATAAATTCCGCAGAAAACCAGCTTAAAATACAAAATCGACTGTTACATGTACCTATACTTGCAACTACCATATGCCAGGAAAAATATGAATATACTATATATTTTACATTTTTTTTAATTGCAGGGCCATGATAGAAACTAGCAGTAAGCTAATCATGTGTTACCCTGGATTAATAAAGTTGTCTTATCTTACTGCTTCTCTACCGGTTCTAATTCACGCAGTCCTTTATACAAGGGTCGCTTGCACTTTCTTGATAATGCGTCATCCCGCTCTTTCATACCAAAACCCCGAATCCCTTTCCGGTAAGAATAAACCAATCAGTGACTTGGATTAACAATACCATAGGAAGTGGGGTAAATAGAAAATTCAGACGAAAACTTATCACAAGACAAAAATCATAAAGACAAAAAGGTATCCACACAAACAGAAAAGAAAAAACAAGACTTTGGCAAAATAGGAAATGCAAAAACATAAAAAGAACGCCTGCTTCTCTCAAAATTAAAAAACAAAAAACAAAAAACAAAAAAGAAGAAGAAGAAGAACTTCTATACTCCACAGCTTAATTACTGCACAAAATATCAGCTGTGTGAGGGTCTCAAATCTTTTTTAATATATAGCTTATATATATATATATATGTGTGTGTGTGTGTGTGTGTGTGTGTGTGTGTGTTAAGTTAAATAGATAGCTTCATATCATGGCGTTGCGTGGGCTTCGTGTGTTCTTACATAAGTCTAAATGTATAAAGGTCTGCACAAAGATTGAGAAAGCATTTTTTACTTTGTGCTGCAGCGCTTAAATGGGTATTATGTATTTATAAAACTATGTGCTATCAGAAAGAACTTTCGTGATAACCTTGGAATAGATTAAGAACTGTACAAACAATAGAAACCGACTTTAACCCCAAGAAAGCATGTATTAAAATATTTTTACCCGGCTTCTTTCTAATTTGATATTCAAACTACAAATCAAATTACGGAGGCAACGGTATTTCCAGTTTACCTGATTTGTTATCATTCAAAAGGGATAATGTAAAGAAATATTTCAACATCCACCCCCCCCCCCAAAAATATATATCGCACTTTGCTACGTTACACATGGATCATACAGAATCTTGAAATTAAAAAAAAAAAAAAAAAGACCGTTTACATTGAAGAAGATTTGGTTAAAAAAAACCCCAAATAAGTGGGAAATATATTCTCTAGAACATCAATGTTATATTCTTTTGTCATGGACATATTCTTTTGATGTTGTCATTTAATTTCAATTTATATGTCCATTAGAGCGATGACAAAAGTATTTTCTGATGAGATAATATACTTTTTTTTGTACATTTAATTTGTTAATTTATTTGAGCGCTGAGACATATAGTAAAAAGTGATCTCAAATTATTGAAGGCCCTTGAGCCATTTATAATGTAATTCATTATCTTAGGGCTTAAACTTATATTTAAGTGTTTATTTTAATGCAGTTCACAATATAACCTTTAAGGTAAAACTCTTGTCAATCACGCACTTGGTAGCAGTAATTAGAACGGTTATTGTAAATTACCCATCCTATATTTTTCTTGGCCTTTAGTACATGTATGAATACCTGCTTCCTCATCTGCTGCTATCTTCAAAAATTGTCTACTTCACTCCCAGTTTCATTCGAAGATAGGCTACACAAAGGCACTTCAGTGATTTTTAAATGTACCTTGGATAACCTTGTAAATTAATTTAACATTGTTCCTCACAAACGGATGGTGCAAGGTACTTATTTATCACAGGGACCATACGGTTGATATGGTAGAGAAACAAGGGAGGGGGAGTAGAAAAGGAGCACAAGGGGGTTTCAATCTCACCGCTGCAGACAGGAGTAGACATTCAGAGATATACTCAATACCGCAGAAATGAAGCCGAAATATCACCGGAGATACACCAAGGATATATTTAATGACAGCTAACAAAATTAATGAACAGGTTTCCCTTTGACGTGTAAATTTACATGTTTGAAGCACGCGAAATACTAACAAATTGATCAAAAGTGAAATATTCTTTTCTTCCAATACACACTGCAATGTCAATAAAAAAGTTAATGCCAAAAATATAAATTCATATAAGCACGTCGTTTGAAGTCAATAAGCAGTAATGTAAACTTCTTTGACAAAGGTATCTTCAGCTGTGCTCTGAGTTGATATTAAGTACATATTTGAACATTGTTTCTTGTGGCAACTTCAAAAGGGGCAGGCTTTCTCAAAATGAATGGCGGTACCTCTCAGTAGATCCATGCATAAGGGTAATGTGGTCCTTCAGGGTTGCCTTTGACATGAAACATTTCCCACAAATAACCTACAGTGCCTTCTTCTCTAATATTTCCTGCTCTTGAGGAGAAAATCATATGTAATTATCGTCAGTGCTTCTGCATTATACAAGGAATTGACCTGTGCGGAAATATCTTATGAAAATTGCCATTCAAATGATTGACGTATTATGTTTGAATAACATGCATGGAACCTGAACTGGATGGAACATTTGTTATACTGAGAAGTTATATTTTTGAAGACGAAAACGAAGTATTTGAACATATAGAAACTCGTCCATACAAAAAATGATGGTAAGTGCTGTGCTTTTTCATCTTAGAAATACCATTATGGTCATCTTAAAATTGATTATCATATTGTTGGGCTTTCATCATCCACCTACTATTTCTTCCTTTCTTTCTTTCTTTCTTAGTTTCTTTCTTTCTTTCTTCCTTCCTTTCTTTGTCCTTTTTTCTTTCTATCTTTTTTCTTTTTTTACTTTCCTCACATCTACTTCGATTGTCAAAACAATTTCATATGCAAATGATGATGCATTTGCTTAGGAATCTAAAAGATTGTTTCAAATCTTATCTGTTGTTTGTTATATCTATTTTGTTTAAACTTATCTGTTCGGTGCTTTTAAGTCATCAGTTGAAATAGAACTACAGTTCTTATATTATCTGTTCCATGTTCCATATGAAGATATTAAAAAAAAACAGATCGAAACAATCTTTTTGGCAGATATTTTATCTTTCATTTCAGGTAAAGACCCACAACCTACCTATCGCCTATCGTCACGGATGTCTTAACGCTTTTGCTTTTGTGAAACTCCCGACCCCGTGATGAAGGTCAGTTCGACAGAGAAAAAAAATAATAACGCATTGGTGCGCTATTTCTTTATTGCGGTCTTGATTTGTTTTGTTCTTGACTATACGTTTCTGTGTAGAATACAGAAACAAATTCTGTCGTGATTGCGGACTAATTGATAATCGGAAGCAGATTCTCACTGAAGGTACTTTGTCCTTCACTCCCTTACCACCCTGCTGTCGATTGCTCCTTTTCGCTGAAGGAGATGATCTGATACTAAAGTCAGAAAGAGTGTTTTATTTTGCTGTATTACTTATATTATTATTTTTATTGGTACCCTTAGTATATATGCAAAGATACTACAGGGATGCTACAAAGCTATTAATGTTTGCCAGCGTGTGTTTTAAAACTGTAAAAGTATTGCAGCCAAACTTTCTAAAAATCTTTCAATATTAACAGCACAATTTGTAGGGCACGTCAGAAAAGAATGAAAACTACTTAGTATTTAAGTAAAGAGAAAGCAATCAAAATATAATATTTCTGAACCAGATGTAAAGTACAACTACACAAGCTGGCAACTGTCGTAGGCAGCTGCTTGCTACCGATAGCACCCGGGGGTTTAACCTGACAGAAAACAAGCTAGCCTAAAATATCTGAAAGGGGAATATTAAAAAGAGAATGATGCCGAACGATAAAACTTAATAGAAAACGGGCAAGTTTAAATTATTGAAACCAAATTTTCTACCCATCTCTGGTGTTTACACAGATAATTGATCAAAAGTACATCTTTGAATCTTCTTGACTCAAGTTAGTTGTGAATAAATTTGTTTCTAGATGCAAAGTCCTGACAGTAAGAACAATTACAACCAAATCTCAAAATTTGTGACAAAAACGTATTATATCCAATTGTTTCCAAAATATTACCGTCCGGGTAAGGATAGCTAACTTTTTCAAAGTTAAACTCATCTATTTTAAGATAGACTTTAATACAAAACCTGTCATTAGTGACCTGAATATCCAAAACCAGAAACACATCTCAGAAACCATCTGAATTGTTACCGTCCAAAGGGATATCTTTTGGGTAAATTTCTTTCGCAATTTCACTGAAATTTTGTACATTTACACAAGCAATAGCATCAATATATCTTGCGTTGTTTGATATTTTCGTAGCCATTTGAAAGTCGTTTTTCATCAATTTATCCATATACTTAAATTCAAGCCAGGTTTAATATAAATATTCCATTAACGGGGAGCAGTTACCACCCATTGGAATGCCTGTTATTCGTTTAAAATCCAATAGTTCCCATTGAACAAAAGTATTATCCAAAGCAAATTTTATTACATCTATCAAAGTTTCAACAGTGTAAATTGTAACGCTACTTTTTGAAGATTTATTGTGTGACCAATATGCTTTCTTGCATATGAATTAATATTTATGTATGGTTTACTATTATGTTTAAACATTTTGCCTATTAATTCTGAAAGACAACTTTTGACTTCATCTATATGTAGATTTGTGTACACTGTAGAAAAGTCAAAACATTTATTTATTTATTTATTTGCTTTTCAATCTTTAATTTTAGATACAAACTCAGGAGAATTGCTTAGACCCCAAAAACATTTTTATTTCGCAGTTTCTAGACATTGCACTACAGTATCTACTGAAATGATTCCTAATTTCAGTCAAACACGTTATTTCCTTTGATAATAGTTTTCTTGTACATTTTGCAGCACCAGCTATGAATCTAAATTTCCAAGGGTTTTTATGTAATTTGGGTATCCAGAACAAAAATGGAATAGAGGTGTCTTCTTCAGAAAGTTTGATATTAAAATTCCTTTTCATCTCATCTTTATGTGTGTTTATCAAATTATCAATGGATTGTTTGTGTAATTAAAATACGTCTTTCCTCTTATGTCTGAAATATTGTCTATACCAAGTTCATTTTTCAAAACATCCAGACAATATTTCTTGCATATGATCCCAAAATGTTACCTGCCTTATCAATGTTAGTGACTACAAATCTTCTTAGTAGTTTTTTTACTGCTTCTGAAACTTAAGGCTGTTTTGGACTAACCGTAATGAAATTCTGAATGTGGGACATGTAATTATAAATTCCATTTCTAAAGAATCTTTTCAAGTTTGATAACAATCCCTCAAATTTCTGAACTTCCATTTTTTTAATTCGTTGCCAATTTCATACTGCAGGAATCAAATGCAGCACATGTATCCTGAAAAATACTGTCAATGTTCAACTTGGGACATATCCGAAATTTTGTACCTTTTTCCTTCAATTCTTTTCAAACTGTATTTTTGTATCATATCCAGTAACCTGTAAATGCATGTTTGTGGTATGCATCAACAAAGTTAGAATATTTACTGTTAGACATATAGTCAAAATTTTGATTCGTTGAGATATCCTCAAGAGTAATTGAATTGGGAAATTTCTTACAATTCATGATACTTTGTCCAATATTGTTGCCATATTTATAGGAAATAATTGGAGGGATCTTTCATTTTGCATTCCTTGGGATTTTCCATGTTACGAACAAATTTAAGTTTGAAATGGGATTGAATATTCAGTGAATCAATAATTTTGTGTTTGAAAGGATTGCTGCAAAGCATTTGATACAAATAAAACAAAAAGCGGAAATGTGTGTTCTGAATAAATAAAACCCAAATATTCATTGATTCTTTTTATGTCTCGAAATGATAGTGCTATCAGCGCCATATATTATTGATCAATGCTTTTTGGGGAACGCATGTCGTAAATTTTTGTATAAATGCCGACTCAGTGAATATACTGCGCAACGGTGTTGATATGGCACTCGCAAATAGCTACCTCCATTGAACCATTCCTTTTCAAGAATGGGGATTTGGTCGAGTGGATATGTGCGTTCCCCATTTCAGCTGGGCAAGTGGTGCCAAAAGTTGCAAGTTCCAGTCCCGTTCGTTCCGAACACACACACACACACACACACACACACATATATATATATATATATATATATATATATATATATATATATATATATATATATATATATATATATATATATATATATATATATATATGTGTGTGTGTGTGTGTGTATATCCTCGCTGGATTTTGCCTTTTCAGAGTTAATCAATCTTTGAAAAATTTCTTGCTTTAAATACAACGTGCTTTAACTTAAACCGTTAGCCATATAATCTTTAAACTGGGCGGGCACAAGCAGTCCCTACCAACCTTGTTCAGCAGGTGTTAGACCAATTATTTTAGACATTTGTAATATTTTATCCATGCCATCGTTGTACCCTTTTAAACGCTTTTGACAGTCAGCATATGCGGGTAGTTCCACCCAGTGAATATCAGCGGCAGAAATCAGGTCAAGCAGCATTTCCTGCCAAATTTGAAGAGAATCGAGAGTGCTTTGGGAGAAGTCGTCAACCAGTAAATTCAGAGAACACGGTTTGGTGTATGTATGTCTGTCTGTCTGTCTGTCTGTCTGTATGTATGTATGTATGTATGTATGTATGTATGTATGTATGTATGCATGCCAAGTAGCTGATACCAACTGCAAATTGGATATAGTATTTCCATTACTTTTAAAACTTACTTCATATTCACCTTAATAATTGGCCGCGTTAATATGTAACTTTTCCATACTTATAACTCACTTTTGTGTTCAATTTATACCCTCCAGTTTAATTTGCATATAGACTTCATATGAATCAATGTTGTTTAAATTTGCCATTTATATATTATAAGCGTGTATCTGTAACACCGAATAAGAGTATGACCAGCATATATTTTGTTGACGATGCATGAAACTACAATTAATGAACCGAAAAACTTCCAAACTATCGCAATATTTGCAAGTCTTAACCTCAGAAACCTTATACATATTGGAAGCAACAAACTTTATCATAAAAAGTTACCAGGGACTGCAACTCATATCTATATCTTGAATTCATATGAAATATATTCATACCAGTACAATATGATAATGCATGGGAATTATGCACTTGAGAACCGAATATTGATCTTCTTACTGACATAAATGTAAGAATTACACCATTTACTTACACGACCATATCACGTCCCAAAACCCTTTCCCGGGCGACAAGTCATGTAAACAGAATGCACTGCCAGTCAAACACGTGCATATGCTGTAAGAAAGAAACCATTCGACATATATTACCTGGTCCGCACAGACTCGAGAAATACCAAGAGTGGATTGAAAATTGACCATAAAAGTACGAAAAATTCATAATATCGTGTACTCACTGTACAGTGCGGTTCTGTAGAAGAAGTATTAGTTATTAATGGCAAAACAAGCCCATGTTATAGGGTGGGCGGCGCCCAAGAAAGTCGCTTTGATGACTAGCCCTGGCTCTGATTGAGCATTTGATCTGAGAAAATCTACAAATAAACATTTTGAAATATCCGATAACGATATAACTGCATTTGGTTCCACTGTAGGCACATTATGTTGTAATTCAACACAGTATGAGATCATTGGTTTACTCATGCTGGCAAATGGATTCCATCAATTTGCATGTGCTTAATATGAGTATGTTCGCCTATCGGTAATGCAATAAACATAGATCCTTTGGGGGTAACTCATTATTCCTCTGTTTGAAGACACGTGATATCTGGGGCATATCCACGTTTCTACGTTTGATGTTGTTTCTCACCTTTAATAGATTGGAGATGGGTAAAAGTCCGTTAACAGGAATTCTGCAAGTTGGCATGTAACGCTCAATAAATAACCGGTACGGTTGCCAAGCTATTGGATATAAGCTGCACTAGTCCACGTGGTAAACGATTGTAAACAAACTTAGACGCTTGCTAAACAACTGAACACCAACTGCGTCGGCACTTCTTTGGCATCTGTCCCTTTTACCTTGTTTACAGCTTTGGCAGGAAAGTATAAATTTGTTTTGTTCTCTGAAAGACTTGTTCAGAAATCCGTACACGAAGCAGTATATACAGGAGTTTCCCAGGCCAAACCAGGATAAGATCTTTATAAAGATGCCTGATGCTATGTCAGCATGATCAACACATATACCAATACAATAGGGTGCCCAGAAGACAATAAAGAGAAGAAGCTCGACAAATAGGGCTGGCAGTTGTTGTAAATATTGATCACCTTGGCTTGATTTTCTCTGCTGTTTTTTTTTATCCAAGAAGCAAGTCAGGTCTTTCGTAGGTGCATGCACAAAAACGAATATTCGGATGCAGCACAAAATTGTTATAATAGCTGATAGGATTATTCCCAACATCATCAGAAATACAGTAAAAGATAAGTGGTGTGTGTGTGTGTGTGTGATAAGAAGCCCAAACTCCAGACATTCTCGAGGAATGATGTTACTCCAGCCATATTTGCTAGGGGACTGCAAAATTTAGCAAGAGCCACACCAGTGTCATAACGGAAAAACCACCTTTGCTGTTAAAAATGTTTTGTACACGACGTAATAACAAATTTAAATACACCGGTCCACTGAAACGAGACAGAGGGACAATATTGAAACACCACATGTCGTTGTTAGCAAGTAGCCATTAACCTGACAAAAAAGACATCACTGAGGTAGTATCCACGGATTGTGGCAGCTAATGAGAATGGCAAGAGGTATGCCGTGACAATGAGGTCCGCTACTGTTGCATTGAGAATAAACAAGCTCACAGTTTTCTTAGTTCTGTGCAAGGCAATATAGCGACGATAGTAATCACATTACCGACGGACCCGGCACATATAAAAAAGGACAAAACAGCGATGTCTAGTACCTGGGTAACGACTCTGTCGACGAGCGTGGGAGCAATCGGTAATTTGTCATCCATGGTTTCAATTATTTGCATCTTCTCAAGTCCATGTCCCAGAAAAAATGTACGCATGTACGTGATACTATGTCTTTTCACAATTGTTTATATATATATATATATATATATATATATATATATATATATATATATATATATATATATATATATATATATATATATATATATATATACGTATTTATTTGATGCATGCATTGATATTAGAAAGAAATGAGAACAAATACGCACTTTACTGAATATGCAGCGACTTTTCCATGTATTGGAGCATTATTATGTGGGCCGTGATATGCCGACTGCCCCTGTGTATTCATGATCAAACATCACTGCTGTAGCAACAACAAGAATTAGATCGAGTAAAAACGTAACAAAAGTAATCTTTTGATAGGGGCGCTGAAAATATAAAATGTTTTGCGGATTAGTTTAACTTTTTCGGACTGTCAAACTCTTCATGGATATTTTTGCAGTGATATCCAAGATATACATGCGGCACGGCACTGACACTTTGGTGACACTGGTTGCAGATTGAAAAAGCATGATTAAAAGGTTCAGATGCAATGCTAAAATCTGTGGCCAAAAGTTCTCTATTCTCATGTATAGATCATACCAAGTTGGATTGGACGTTATACGACCACATAATTTTCAAAATTATGCAATCCGACGGACACTGAACTGTCTTGCAACTAGCTGATTTTTTTTTTTTTAATTTTTATTTAATTTTTTTGGCAGCTGTCATCCGACGATATAAACTTGTAGTACCACTCCACTATGTAAGAAGTGTGATATATCTCGGACAATATTTAATCAATGCACAGTGTGCCAACCGTTAGATTAATAAACATATCAGACAAACATTAATCAGAACCTGAATGTACAATATGTTTTCATTTCTTGCAAATTTATCACAAAAATGTCAACTTATGTAATGACACCATTAAATTTAGCCATGGAGTGATAACAAGTGGTTTGAGAACAGGTTCGAACCGAAAAATAATTTAATACAAAGAGTAACGTGTAAACACATTTCAATTGTGTGGCTGACATTTGGATTGCAAACATGAGAGTAAACACTTCGTCTGGCAGGAAAAAAGTAATTAAAAAAAACGTTTGAGCATATATATGCGAGTGCATATTATTTACAAATATATCTTTCGAGTTAAGGCTTACCTAGGTGGGAAGTTGGGGACTGCATGTTTTAGATTCCCTACTCCCAGGAGCTGCCCAGTCCATATATTAATCTGAAACAGTGTTAATGGCCGCTATGTTGTAGCTTTTGTGATACCTTTGGTGGTTGTCTTACCTTCCTTAGTATCTTATTATCGTTAAGATTGTACATACATAGGCCGATACGTAACATATTTGTCTATTAAACCATGAATGGTTTGTGAATAAGGATACTAATCGGACGAGCATGGGGGGTGGGGGTGGGGTGCTGCTTGTGGTTGTGGTGTTTATAATATATGAAACCAAAATACATATTTCGCAAATATTTCAGGACATCAATAAAGATATGATGTATGCTGTTTTATGGTGTATATAATTTATTGGGCCTTATTCTATCCACCAATCCTAGCCCGGAAAAAAAATCAGTGCATATGGCTCAGCCTGTTTTTCGGAATCAGGTTTTATGAATAACAGGAAATTCAGTATATACAATGCGCCTGATTGTGTATTATATCTTGCATCAGTGATGATTTCCATATTGTGCTGTAAAGTTAACAATAACAGAAAGACTACTGTTGTCTGATTAATTACATATTATTTTCTCTGTAGAGATCCACATTCCATGATTCCTAGCCGTTTCATGAAATGTTTCCACTTTTAGTAATTACCGATCATGGCAGCCACATGTTCTTGCGTTACGAGTGCATATAGCCTTATACAGAGCATACATCTTCTCTGCTGTATAGCTTTTCAATACCTGGGTTCTACTACAAACACTATTTTCCAAAACAGCGTGATGGGGGTTACTTGACTGCCAAATATGGACGCACAGAACGTATGCTGCTAGGGCCCTGACTTTGTCAGTATGTCCGAATAAGGGGGGGGGCGCAGACGTGCCTCTTATTTGATTCTTACACATTACCTCCTTTGAGGTCAGTTAAATTTGCTCCATGAACACAGCCGGAGGCACTTGTAAATGCAAATAAAACCATGTCAGAACAACTCACTACATATTAATGGTGTAATGAAACAACTTAATATCAAGTTATATTAAGGTTAACATGATTAGGTTTAAGATTTATCAATACGGAAGTACTCGAATTTATTAGTGTTCATTTACATTAGCAACTTCTATTCAGGCAAAACAAAATATAGTCAACTAGATCAGCAAAACTGGATTCCGTATGTATTTATTTCATTTTCATTGATATATAGCGGATTTAAGCAAAAGTTTGAAGATGTGTCATTCAGTACGTATGCTTTACGTATAAATATTGTTATGATCACAGACAGCCTGCTTCCTTCACATTATGAAGCACGTTTTCGTTTTGCACGAAGCCAAGCCGATTATGAAATCTTCACAAAACTGTGGTGTTTGAAGTCTTATGGCATCCTGTATTTTATGACATTTGTTCCGGGTTTTCCATTGGTTCGACACAAAATATTAATCCTGCACAAAATTTTGGCATAAAAGAAAGCTTTTGAGAAACAAATATTTGCTTTTATCATAATCTCCATTAGAAACTGCTTTTGAACGTCTAAGGGATTTTTCAGCTAATTTTAAAGAGAAACCACGTTGGAAAGATCACTTTGTTTTTGTTAGTTTACTTTTTGTGTTTGTTTGTTTTGTTTTGATTTTGTGCAGCAAGAGGGGAACTCGGACAACCTGGATGATGTAGGTGGACATTATCATTGCATGTATAGCCCATAAACTTCGGTGGCTCACCAGATGGGAAAGGTACGAAATTCTCGTATCGGTCAAAAAGTATTACATGCTTTTTATGAGTTCATGTAGGCTTTCTTTGATCTATATGTTACAAAATTTATCCCATGAATGGTCGCATGCAGTGATGCTGTACACAATTTGGACAACGTGGTGTAATGCAAAAACACAATTACAGGTCTCAATAGATATCAAATAGTGTACAATTGGAATAGATTGAAACATTTATTGCCAACTTTTGCTGCATTATCTATTAGAAACTGATATTTTGCAGTATGCAAAAGTAAAGGCACTCATTTCAATGTTAAGAGTGTCAGACGAAACTTTCGAAAAAAAGGCCACTAATATATTTTGTAGCTTATATTGGCAAGCGGTGGCTTAACGTGGTTGATCGTGATTGATGAGAAACGAGGCCATTTGATTATATGTCAGTCACTTGAATTGTGCAGACCACATTTTTAGGGGGGAGGGGGAGTGGGTCATGGACATGTGGTAATTGGGTAGGTCAAGAATGAGATTAGACCACATTTCTTCTCAATCTGGGTATTCGCTAACTGCATATGAAGTACACGGGTATAGAAGTTTGTAAAACAAAACGGTTGATAATTGTGTTTGTATACAATGATAGTAAGTACGTTTAGTACAACTTATGATAGCCTTTTGTCATTGTTTTATTTATTTAAATATTTAGTTGTGAAAGTGTTATTTTAGAGTAAAAAATGTTATACTCTCTAATGAGGCCGTTATATGAAAGTTCAGGTGTTTTGATATCAGATGTAATTTGTTACATTTTATGTAAAAATAATACATAATAAGAGCGCAAAAACAAGTAAATCTAGCGACGGCTATATTCCTTCATCTTTCAAATCTAGGTTAATTGGAATTTCAGTAGCACTTTGTTTCATGATGAGCTGTTTCAAGTAGCCTGTGTTGCCAAAAACATGAAGCCTCTGATGTCACATGGTGTTCTCCTGTGGCGACCATAAACCAGTTTAACACTTAATATTGGCTTAAATTGTAAAGAACAATGGCTTTTTGGATGCATGCTTTAAATACATGCATACTGTAGTGAAACGGTTAATTTATGCTACATTCTGTATCAACTAGTACGACAAGTATCTGGGTACTTTCACGAAAAAAAACCGCGAGTAGCAGTCTTTTAACATAAACATTTTGTCCAAAATAAAGTAGTCAGTGAGGGACCCCCCTCCAAAACAAAAACAAAACAAACAAACAAAACAAAATAACAAAAACAAAAAACAAAAAACAAAAAAAAAAACAAAACAAAAAAAAAACAAAAAAAACAAAAAAAAAAAAACCAAGAAAAACCCGAAAAAAGCAAAAAAATAACAAACCCACAGAAAGGAACGTAATGTGTAGCATTGAGGGAAAGAGCTTCTCATTGTTCACACCTGCCTGTCTCTTGTTGAATTCACAGCCAGTCAAGAACAATGTACTAGAAGACACACATACTGTAATATGCAGGGTCTATAATTGCATGGGCGTCCTGTATAATACCGGAGCCATTTTTGTGTGAATGAAATGCGATATTTTTCTCCTTTTAAGCATATGGCTGTCAACCGTTGTCAAATATCAGTTATGGCATTAAACTGAACCCAAAGTCGATCGGCCAACTCAAAACACGCAGATGTTATGATACCGAAAATGTAAAAAGGAAACAGTATAATATATTGAGGCATATTTTGTTCCCTACATTCTACTTTACTACAAAGTGAGTTTAAAATAACTTTAGTGGGCAAGCGGCTGATTCCGAATTGTCCCAAAGAAACCCTTTCCACCGAGCGATTTAGGTTATAATGTAAACCACTGAACTCATGAGCGGGCACTCAGACACGTCTGCACAGGCGTGTTCACCTGGCAAAATTAAATTGAGCCCTCGCACCAAAACGCACAACGCAGTGTTTGCTTATATGCACTACGCTAGCAAGCAAAATTGATGCAATAATGTACACCAAAACATTCTAAGCGTTTCACTTTCCAATTTGAACGAAAACACTATTGAGTATGTTCAAATATATAGAAATCTGCTTTAAACAGTACGGACTTAAAATTTTTCTTTTTTGATCAGCAGGTGCTGTTATTGACACGTCTTATCGTTTTATTCACAGAGCGCCATTAGCCGGAACAGGAGTTAAAAAGAAATAAATGGGTTCCACAGCAGTTTACTGTAACTCGATGCGTTTTCAATCAATGCTGCATGCTTTCTGTATTTTTCCCTTTGCCAAGTCCATATCGTTTTAAGCGTCTTACAAGGACACCGTGCTCCAACATGTTTTCGTAGGCTAAAAGCTTATTTTATCTGTAACAGCATAATACTGTAAGAGTTTTCATTTTTGTCTGGATGTCATTCGTGAAGTAACTGAACTGTATTGTATTACCCCGCAAAAAGACCTGAATTATCGGATTAAAGTTCTGATCAACATATCTGTTGGCTTCCATCAACATCACGCCATCCCCGATGTCTTCACCACGTACTAAAGTATTTCACCAATTCATTAGCCCCGGCCCAATCATTGGTTGATTTGAATTTTATTCACATTCGTTGTACAAGAACATGTTAACTGCACAAAAAAATATATAAGTCCTTTAGAAAGCAAATGCTGAACAGCAGCTTCACCGTGCCCCTTGCTCCCATTTGAGCGCTCCCACCTTTTTGCAGCACTAATGCCCTTGACCTTCGAACCGTTGAGGTAAAATATACGACACAACAATGATGGTTACAATTTAGCCTAACATTTGTATAATCGGATCAACACTGATCACTGATTAAAACTAGCTGGTCTTCAGATGGCCATCAAATCTTTCACTTTGACCTTTAGAGGTAACATGTAATTTACAGAAATGTGCATTCTTACAAATTCTACATTGGAAGCCAACAAACCAAATATTGGGTGAATATTGACACAGTTGCGCCCAGGTGGAGATCAGGTCAAAGCGTGTTTTCCAAAGGTGAATCGGTATACCCGAAAATTAGATCAGGAAATGAACAGACTAAAAGTATAATAGATGGGACATATATGTTGTCCAATATTGTATTAAAGATCATTGGCCAGTGAAGGCATTCTGATCGGAGAAAAGTACATTGAGGTCACTGCTAATCAAGTAGGTGCGAAACCCAAGACAACCACGCAGTGTGATGAGAGCCAGATTGGAGGGTTTACTATTTCTGCAATTTTTAAGTAGAAAAATTTTAGAAGGCAAGAAAAAGCCAAAACAAACTATCTTCAAATACCCGTATGATCTTGACCTTCAACTATGATGCCACATGTTACTATTTACAAAGAAAAAACAAACAAAACAAAAAACAAAAACAAAAAAAAAAAAAACAAAAAAACAAACAAACGAACAAAAAACAAACAAAAAACAAAAAAAAAAACAAAAACAAAAACAAAAACAAAAAATAATAATAAAAAATAAACAAACAAAAATTTAAAAAAATTACCAGAGAATCGAATCTGACAGTTGGTGAAGGCCACCATCTAGTTAAGTATTTATACATGAATGGCAAGTTACCTTTTCTTTGCCAGATTAACCTGCTTTCATTTTAATATAACTCAAGTCGTGTCATTATTATGAACTGGCCTTTTTGCACTCTTTTAAAAACTACTACCGCCACAATACCACAGCTATTATTCAAAACAAAAATGGCTGCCAGGATCCGCGAGTAATCATTGTTTTGATCGATGGAAAGGGGAATCACAATGGTATCAAAACCAAGGAGTTCCAATAGAGTTTACCTGCTATCACACATGCTGCTGTGTTTCCTTATATTGTCAGATGACACATTTTATCGAAGTCTGTGATAAAGCTCCATCACTCATCTTGCTTCCTGTTGTCAAATTTCAAACACTTCCTTTTCAAGTAACAAAACAGCAAGTTCTTTTACAGTCTGTATCTGCGTAAGTGGCGTCTATCACATACATCAAATCCCTACCTAATGGTTGGATTATCAGCACTGTGTGGTGGGACAGTACAGCCCAACAGAATAGCTATTACTGAAACAACAAGAAATATGATTTGCTGCAAATCAGTGTGTGTGTCTTCAACGCTCATCGGGATGACAACGTACAGCTGGTATTCAGTACTACAGTTTATTATCGGTATGACAATATGCATTGGGTACTTCAAGTGCAGCAGCGTGTGATAGGTTAGCCAAAGTTACGACAGTATACAAAGGGCACTTCATTACTACAGTCTATGATTTCAAGGATTAACTGTCTTTTTTTGTCTCTGAACCTACTTTGGTGACATACAGATTCTGGTTTTATACATATTCATTACTGATTGCAGCAATAGACCAGTTCATAGGACTCAGGTTTATTCAGTTCACTCCGGGAAGCGCAACCTGCTTTGTTTATATTTTGTGTTCGACCGCGCTGGCCAAATTACACCTGGAAGGATCAGAAAGTAAAACACAGGGTGTGCATGGATTTCATGAAAAATTACACTGTCAAAAAAACTAAAAATGCACGTCTCACCACTGATGTGACAATGCAGGTAAAAGATTTGCACTATTCAGCACAATCAATGCTGTAATCACTAGCGTTAGCTGTGGCATCCGTGGGAAACATGAAGGCATGGGCCAGACTCGGTCACTTGCTGATTGGACAATCAGGCCAACAATGGAATGCATCATTAATTACGGTCCGGAAAAGTTCGGTGCAACTCGGTATGAACAGGTCTATTTTGGCTGAAAAAGAAAGCCAGCAGCAGGCTGCTGCTATGCCCAAGCATGATGCTGTTGAGGCGTTTCTGGAGAAAATTTCCAACGAAGTGGAGGCTTTAGAAAACCTATCCACACAAATGGATAAAAAAATACTCCAGGCTAGAGGATCCTGCTCATGGTGTCTATGTCTCAAGACTAATTGCTTTTGCAAGAAATTGTACTGATTTTAAAGATTCTGCTGATAGACATAAATCACCTTTTTGGAAGACATATTAAACAGGGGTTTTCCAAAATAAGATTAAACAAGGTTTTTCTTAACTTTAACGATAAATATCAATATGTTCTACAGAAATATCATGTTGATTTATATGAACATATTAATAAGGTATTTTCTGAGTGTCAGTAAAACACATAGAAATATGTTTATGTATTTTAATGTTGTGGCTGAAATTGTTTTACCATAAGCTTGATCAAACTTTCAATACTGGAACATAAATTTTATTATAATTACAACAAATATGAAATGAAATAAGGACCATATAAGTTCTCAGGCATCATGTTGAACAATACAGGCCTTCTATTTTCTCATCCTTTGGATATACTGACAAAATGTAAGGAATACTTACTCAGCTGATGTGAGTCATATTTCTATAACGAATTTTAGGCCTATTGTGCTGTTTTTTCCAGTGAGAATGGAACATGGAAGAACTTAACCATGTTTCATAATAAATATAATACTAGTATCAAATTTAGTTATCCTGTGTTTACGTGGAAACTTATTTTGGTTTTTAAATTCAAATTTTTGACATGTTACGCAATTCTAATGTAAATATAGTAGTCTGACTTAAAATTCTTAATTGTCCTGTCATTGTTTGGATGATATTTGTGAACTATGGTCAGGTAATTACCTTTCATAACTGTACATTAACATTAAGGGCTAAATTTGTTTTGACCTACTTTGAATGAATGTGAGTGTTTCCAAAGTGGGAGGATTGGGATCCCGTAAACCTGATTTAACCCACTGCCAATATGTTGGTAACCTGTTGCAAGTCAGGTAGAAGATACTCTCATTCGTTTAAATCTCATTACTGTTGGTCGTGGATCCTTCTGACGATGAACACTAGCATGACTTACTATTTCGTAAAAGATCCTGGATCTGACAAGGTTAAACTGATATTCGGTTTGGTCTCATCACTATCATTGAAAACTGTGGTCCGCTTCTCTTTTCATGGAACTTTTATATATTTGGTAACAATTTGAACATTCAGGCATTTTCTGCACATATTGCAGTGCAGTAAGTGTTCCAAGTGTAGTGAAACTGATGTTTTTTATAATTGTCTGATGAATATAGTTTGTTATTGTGAAAGTCATGTCAGGTTGGCTCAAAGTGTTTAATGTACTCTCTCTCTCTCTCTCTCTCTCTCTCTCTCTCTCTCTCTCTCTTGTGTAAATAATTGGCATCTAAATCAACTGACTAACAAGTTGAACTACGTCTGATTATAAATGAACAAAATTGAAACAGGTATACTTACAGTTGCCTTTAGGAATTTCAACATGATCCTCCCCCCCTCTCTCTCTTTCTTTATTTTCATAAAACCGAATTCTTTCTCTGATAAATATAGTAGCATCTTACAATAATTAGGACTGTTTTACAATTTGAGCTTTTGAACTTTATAGAACCACGAGGTAGATGTACATTATGCTTGGCTGACTTACAGATGACTTACAATGGCATACTACAATTTTGGGAATTCTAAATTATTACCCTAATAATTGAGTTATTAGATGACTTGTGGGATTCTATGCTTTCTTGAACATTTAAATGTCCTTTCAAAAATACTTCTGGAAACCAACTTGAAATGTGACTGCTATCCTTACAAATTTTGACTATTGTAATGCATTTTTTTGACTACGTTTTAATGATTTGAGGCTTAATGTCACTTGCTTCTGGCTGATGTTTAACATTTGAACCAATGTATTTACTATATTTGCAAATTCAAACACTTTGCTTTTTGAAATACTCTTAGTTTATCTCCTTTAAAACAACATCATGTCTTTAATAACATGCCTAAAACACATCGAATTATATAATCATGTTGTTTGGATTCTTATTGATGGTCATTTTAGGCCTAGAGGGCTTTTCTGATGGATTGATGTTGGTGTTGGTGTCGCTTTGTGGACTGATATGGATGATGATCATTGTTGAGATGGTGGTTGCAAGTAGTACCTTTTTAAATACTGAATTTTATTGACATTTTCAACAAGTTTAGAATCTCTGCTTACAAATTCTCTGATGTGCTGCAAATTTTGGTCCCTTTTCATTAATTGTATGGTCCTGTTGTGCATGAATGATGCACCTGTTCAAGCCAATTTACTGAAATAGGCCTATAATTTCAAGCACAACTTTTTGCATTCTGTCCTGTTAAAACTAGATATGGCTTTTTCGACCCTATGGACCTTTGCACTTACGTTTTGGTCTCTTTCTGGTAAATTCAAACTATAAATTTATGTGTTTCAGCTATACCTACCAAGGAAAATTGCCTTGGTCGGAATTGACTTGGATTTGTTTCGTTAGGACTACGGTTTGGGTATTGTAATGATACTGTCTAATAGTGACAGTAAATACAATTTTAGGTGACTTTTGAACATATTAACTGTATTTTTTAATGAGTGGTGGAATGTCATTCCAAATTTTCACACCATGGTATTTTATCGAAAATTGTTAATTTTTTGTTCGGCATCTTATTACATGTAAATTATGATGTTGTCTTGTATAATAATTATGGATAGAACTGTTTTGTACAAACATATGTAAGCAGGCATCTGGGGATTTTCTGTTAGTGTGTTGTTACATAAAAATCCCTGTTTGAAAATATTAATCTGTTGTAGTGTCAAAATTTGCAGGTTATTGAATAATGCTTTCATTGAAGCTCTGTAATGCGAGAAAGATATGATACGAATAATTTCTCTCTGTAATACATTCAGCTTTTCAAGCGTACTGTCATGAGTACGTCCCTAGACAATGTTACAATAAGACAGATACGGATACGCAAAAGTTAAATACAAATTAAGAAGAACCTTATTGACCGTGCATGGTGGTCTGCTCTGAGTCCTTCGGTTTCCTCCACAAAACAAGTAGGTAGGAAAGTATGCGCTACCATCTCTGCCATGGGGAGTGATTAATATAGGCTTGGCCTGTTTCGCAATCCATGTGAAAGATATGGCTCTATACTTGCAAGTCAGATCCAATGTATGTATACAAACACTCAGAAACCGAATTTGCTTCATCTCACTTCATTTAACTGGATCAAATCGCCAAAGAGTCATAAAAGATATAAATGGGAGTTACTGGTAAGTCTAACTAATAAATTTTTGATGACATAGTCAACCTTCAGACTTTATTGCATTTCAATTTGTCTCATCTGGTGTCACCATTTTCCAGAGAGCTGGGCAAATCTGTTTTGTGTGTATACTTTTGAAGATATTCAGGATCTGAAATATCAAATGCCCTTAATTTTCATAATTTAAATTTATGCAATCTTTTTTACCAATTAAATGATGCATGCTGGTCCATAACATAGGAGTAGAAGTTGGAATGGCATCTCTAAGGATTTGAAATTTTCAATGGTGCTACCCCCGTAGCAGAAGGTGGAATGACATGTGTATCTAGTATACTTCAGAAAATATTCAAGATTTAAAATTCTAAATTCTTATTTGTGTTATTTAAAACATCTTCATTCCTCTGCATAAAAAGGCAAAACTCCTTGTACGGAGGTACAATCATGCCAAGTTTGGAGTTTCTATGTATAATAGTCACTGATAGTGTCAAATGAAAGTGTCGGACAAATTCACTTGTAAAAAAGAAGGAAAGAATAAAAGAAAGAAAGAAAGAAAGAAAGAAAATTGTGTGTTAACACCCGTACACTTTTATTCGTTATCAGCTATGAGGAACATGGTGGGCTTATTGATAGTAACAGCAGGGAAGTGGCATGTCAGTAAATCACCCTAGGGGGAAAATTAGGCCAGATCAACCCAGTCAGCTGAGCGTTGTAGCAAAGCAGCCTTATCCTCAGATATTGCTTCACGTCTGCCAGTGGGCACCCTGCACAGCTCAAGTTGTGGATCAGAGTGCAATCCACTGACAAACACACATCATAGGCAACAGCAACCCGTCATTATGAGCATTTTTTGAGCTTGTAGATAGTTGGGCGACCAATCGCTGGTGTAATTATCATCCATACGGAAGTGATTGTCCATATAGAGCTGACTCACTCATCGGTTTTTCTTTGAAACTTTGATTTATTGATAAAATATGGATCATTGGTGATAATAGGCAAAATTTGCGTACGAAAGACAATATGCGCCATAATGTTCCAGTATACCAGCTCACACTGTATATGAGGTGAGTTTTCTTTGGGCGAAAAGTAGTGTTGCTTCCATTTGCTAAAGTGGGTTCAATGGCACGTTCAACTTGTATATTGAGAGCCAATTGGGAATCGTACATATTTTGTATGCATTTGTTGTGTGGAATGCACCACTTTGAAAAGCTTCTTATCTGTGATTGCGAAAATATTTTATATTCATTGTCTATCCCTTCTTTAGAATAACAACTGTAGTTTACAAAGATGTATACAATTGTATCAATTTAATATTTTTCGGTCAAATTACCCCTCCCTCCCCCCAAAAGATCTAGATATGAATTATCGTCTGTTTTAACCTTTCATTTTAAATTTCTAGATGACAGAAATCATTGTTACCGAGGATTGTAGAGACTTGTCATTATGTCATATGTCCGGTCAATAGATTTCATAAGCGCCGATGATCCGCGTCAAGTAGACCTACTGACCAAGTATTTAATCTAAAAGGGCCAAGAATTCGACTTCTGTTCGATTGTAATAGTCGCCAGGTGATTCTAAGTTGTTTTAAGGCATTTTCTGTGATATATTAGCGATGTCATGAAAAAATAACCGGCACGATGGTTGTAATCAAATTCCGATGATTACAATCTAAAGGAAGTTCAATTATTATACTGAATATCTAAATTCGGGACGTTTCCCATATTGGCAACAAAACATCTCATTATAAGAAGTTTGTCGGGGGGGGGGGTATCATATTTGCAACAGTTTTCTGCCTGTTGCCTTGCAACCCCGTTTATAGACACCACATTGTCATTAAATCATGGGCCAGTGGTTGTGCTACAAGTAGGATGCAATAATCGGGCAATGAACGTAATTTCTATCTGCACCTTGCACTGCTAAAGCCCTAAATTCGTAGTATTATTCTGTATGATATAAGGGAATAAAACTTTTCTTGCGGTAAAGATAATGCTCAAACTACATGGAGCTTGTGTAAATAGTATGTCACGTCACCAACACCCTCGTTTGTAATGCGCTGATCAACAAACCAGCAGGTTTTCAATACTTACATGTTAAACACGATCAAGTATTGCATAGCAGTTCATAGTCCCCCACTAGGGAATAGATAGCAAGGTTGACTGAACTTTTATGGTAAAGGTCAGGGTCAAGATCACAGTGACCCTATTTTGGTGCGTAAAAGGCCCATATGCTGCGAAGTGTGTACACACCATATTTGGTAGCTATAGGTCTTATGGCATGGGAATATAGCCCCGACAAGCCAAATCCCTATGGGGATCAAAGATCAAGGTCCAGGTCAAAGTGACCTAGTTTTGGTGCGCAACACACCCCTATCCTAAGAAGTGTCAACACACCTAATTTGATAGCTGTAGGTGTTATGGTATACAAAATATATATGGCCCTGACAAGCTAAAACTTTCAAGGGAATCAAAGGTCAGGGTCAAAGGTCACAGTGACCCTATTTTGGTTCGCAACAAATTTCTGCTCCATAAAGTATCCACCTACCAAAACGCGGCAAGTTAAGGTGTTACAGAATAAAAATCCTGTACCTACATTTAATTTAGCACCACAGATACATGGTAAACGTTTGGGTCAACCACAACAAGAGTAGCCTTATTGCGCGGCAATACATACGGAATCCACTACAGACGATCAGTGGTATTTAAACACTGCGCAACATTCGAAATATAGCCCGGGGACGGACGGGAAGCCTTGAATTGCTGGCTCTTCGTTTGTTCTGTCCATAGTTGCTACAAGAGGTTTCGGAACCTTGACCTTTATAGGCTCCATGCTAACAGACAATTCTTTTGGAACATTTTGGCACTCTTCAAAAAGGTCTTGCATTGTTTCGAATGCATACCATAATTAGCAACCATGTAGTCTATGTTTGTAGCATGAACTGATAAATCACAATGAATTCAGCTTCTGTCAGGCAAAATGATATTTTACATTGTCTGTCAAAGCAAATGTGCAGTGCCTCTCTGCATTCTAATCCCACAAAGTGCCTATTAGTAGGAAACATGTAATGAATTCATTGATTATTATGCTTCCCCATAGGAAGGGATGTATATTGTTTTAAGTCTCGTCACGCCGTTTCCGCATATCTTATTTTCCTATGTTTCTGTTCCCTCTTGATCTATAGCCTCCTTATTTAGTACAGCTAATCTATGGACCTGAGAATTTTTTTCCTCATACAATAATACATAACTTTGAGATCCAAGGTCAAGGTCTATATATATAAATATATATATATATATATATATATATATATATATATATATATATATATATATATATATATATATATATATATATATATATATATATAAGACACCAGACTGATCAAGCTGAAAATTAAAAGTAGCCGGTTGGGCAACCAGGGAATCATCTAAAGTTGCCCCAACAAATTTTACGTTGACGCGGGCAATCAGACATTCCTTAATGTGGACCTTGCAAATCCTCGTAGCATTTTTATGCTGACTCAGCAATTTTAACATACTCGCTTATAATGTCTTAAAGGCGCTTCGTAGGGCCACGGTTACCATAAAACGTTTATAGGAAAGAACGTGTGGGCTGCCAGTTTGTATGGCTTATTCTAAACCTGGGTGATCTTGAAAGGTCAAACTGCATGCATTCCTGTTGAATACCATGTAAGTCAATGGCATTGCAAAGCTAAGTCACATTTTTTTAAAGTTCTTCTCCAAAAGAATGGACCAGATTCCCTTGAAACTTGGTGGAAATGTATATCAGGTAGGTATCTACCAACTGTGTTCAAATGGTCATGCTCGAGCTTTTGATCTATGATCACACATGTACACCTTTAAAATAAATGTAACAATTAAAACAAATAACATACTTGTGAATAATGAAATATTTTTTTGATTTGTAACATGTATTCACAGACATGTGCAGATAGATAAAACAGGGCCGATATTGATACATGTTTTCGCTATACTTCAAATTTTTCAGTTGTATTCATATTTCTTGTGACTATCTTGAACCCCCACTTTATCAATTGGAAGCTGTCCTTGGTCTTTCTTGCTGGGCATACCTTGGTAATATAACATGTACTGTAAAAGCATTTATATCCCCGGGCATGAACTTACCCTAATACACTCCAAATGACAGTTTCATGAGTTTTGTTTTCCGGATTTTATGCAGGCTTTTTATTCCACATTCAATCTGCAACAATTTTTCCTGCGTTTAATATTCCCGAAATGGATTTCCTCGGGAAAAAATCGGGAATATTTATCCCTCGTGAAAACTTATGATTTACAGTATGACGTGGCTCAATCTTAGTAACAGCGGGCACGGGACAAACTCGTTTCCATGGGCCTGTTAATGGGTCACACAAAAAGCCTTTCTGCAGACTGAATGGCCTGTCAAAACCAAGAGCCCATTGAATCCGCCCAACAGGCAAGATGAAAGTCAGATAATATAAAAATTCACGTGACACTGCCTTACGTCTCATGCTAAAACAAAGTGAAACATTGTATTTTGTCGAACTCTTAGTTCAACACAATTATTCAAGTGGAATGAAAACATTAAGTCTCTATGCTTTATATTTGAACTAAGATATTTCCATATTTCTACACGTTAAACGTGTTATCTGCACAGTAACTTCTATATTTAGTGTGTCCTATGTCATGGACCAGTATGCATCAGATGAATTAGAAACACAGGCTGCATAAATCTAAATTAAGCAAATTAAGAGCATTTGAATTTGCAGATCTAGAATGTCTTCAAAAGCATAGACACAAGAAAGATTTGCCCAGCTCTCTGAAAGATGGTGACACCAGATGAGAGAAATTAAAATGCAATAAAGTCTGAAGGTTGACTATGTCATCAAAAATATATATTAGTTAGACCTACCTGTAAATCCCATTTATATCTTGTATGACGCTGTGACGGTTTGATCCAGTTAAATGAAGTGAAAGGAAGAAAATTCGGCTTCTGAGTGTTTGTATACATGCATTGGATCTGACTTAAAGTACATGTATATATCTTTTGTATGGATTGCGAAACAGGCCAAGCCTATATTAATCACTCTCCATTGCACAGATGATAGCGTATACTTTCCTACTTACTTGTTTGGTGGAGGAAACCGAAGGATCAGTGAAAACCACCATGCACGGGCACAGTGGTAGGAACTCTTTCCACTTTACCTGGATCTGAAGTAGAGCTGAGACTGGGAATTCCTAGCCTCAGATTGGGGCAAGGCCATTTACCTAGCAACAGAACAGGGATGTTGGTCAAAGCGGAACTTTAGGGTAAGGGTGGAAAATCCAGTGTGGCTTTGAGTAATATTTTGTCTACCTCAGCTGTGACAGAGCTCTATTTTTAGATGTTGCCAATTTGTATGTGTAAAAGTTAGATAGCTTCAGTATTCAGACTGGCAGGTTAGGCTTGCATCACATGCACAAGAGAGGCTTGTACACAAGCTTGGCTGGGCTGTGTGAGACATACGGTTGGGAAGACACAGAGGTTTATGTAGTAAAATGTAAAGTTAAGCAAACTTACCGACTGAAGCTTGACGGAACTCTGACGAGTTATTAATCAGGAATGAAGGAATCACTCAAGATAGCCTAAGCTAGCTGTTACTCACACTTTAAGTATCTGAGTGGCATCAAGAATATCCAAGGGTGGGAAGTACCAACAAGCTAGATGGGTGGGCATGTGATCCCTTCGTTCCCGATTGATAACTCCTCAGAATTCCGCCAAGCTTCACTAGGCAGGTTTGATTAATTTTACATTCTAACTCATTATCATGATGTAGCTGCACCTCTGGTTGAGTGACCTCAATATTTGGTGTTAATTTCAGCAGGCTGTTGTGTTTATTTTATCCAATGGGACAGGGTATCTGCAATCACTGACTTGTGTGGCTTCCGGAAGCTTATCAGTAAGCCACTGGAGGCATCCCTCAGATGCGCAGTTGCAGTGCGCTTTGCACACAAATGTTTTAATTCTACATAAATTTCTACACTAAAACTATGAAACTCCATTAGTTCTATACGTTTGCCAGGCTTTGTAGTTTTAAGTCATTCCTGCATGTAGACAGTGCACCTGTCTTGCTGCAAGTCCATCTGGTTTACTTGCATGGTACATAAGGTTTGCGCGCTGTCTTGTGAGCAAGCAAAAGTAACATAGTCACTTTTAAGGTTAGTTGTTGTAAGCTGATATTGGTCAGTTCAATGGCTCCTAGATAGTTCAGCACTTGTGCAACATCCCATGTGCTGCAGTATCTGGGGAGTGATGGTCGCCTTTCAAAGACCGCATTCATGAAACGTTATACCAGTGAATGTCAGCCTAATTTCGGACACCCCACCAAGTTTACAATGTATGAGATTGCAGATTTTACAGTGTTTAGGGCACTGTAACCAATTCCTGTGTTGTGCATTCTGTTAGAAAAGTCAACAGCACGTGATTAGGTGAACACTTGAAATTAATTTTCCTGCTTAGACAATATTTGTCCCACTTTTCCAGGTATGGTCCATATTGTCGCTGTGTGGCTGGCCTCCAGACTCCAACAATGATGTTGGCAGTTTGTCCCCATAGACCTTGGTTTTGGAGGGATCCCCAGACAACATGCATGCCATAAGTTGTAGCTTCCTCTGCAGGGGGTGCTTTTCTTACGGTCTGGAGGCCATCAGCTAAATATCAATATTGCAACCTTTTGTTTACTACATGATGGAAGGCATTTGGTCTTAATTGCCTTTCTGTTTCTTTGTGAAATACTCTGGACTCTTTATCTGCTGCACTGTTAATTCTGCCAGTTATGTATGCTATGCTAACCACTATCCCCTCGGGATGGCCAAGTGCCATATAACCTTTGCTACTTGGTGCACCTGCTAGAGTTAGTGTCACTTATCCCCTGGACATAACACAAAGCTGTGGTGTTGTCTGTCAGCATTTTGACATGTTTATCTTCCATTCTACTGCAGAAAGCTTTGAGTCTTAACAGGATAGCCAGTAGCTGCTTTGCATTGATGTGCACTATCACTTCCTTTTCGTGTAAGTTTTGTCTTTCAAGCTCTGTCTGAAGAACATTCACCTCGTGTTCTTGAAATTTGGTTTGATGAAGTGTCCTGTAGAGTACAGAGTCACCAGTGAGGTTAATTTTATAGCCTGTGATTATTTCTAAAATTTCTGGGTCAGAATTTATTTTCTACCACTCATGAATATGGTATTTGAGGCGGCCTGCTTTGAACTCTTTCACAGGCATTGCGTTTTCATTCAATATGCACTTAGCAAATTCTTGATAGTCATTATGGCCTGTTGCACTTGGAGAGTGCATTGCCTTGTCTCTTTTAAAATTCTATTTCATTTTAGTTTGATTTATAAAAACAGGTGTGCCTACCTAGTAACTTGGGGACTGGACAGGGCAAGTTCCACGTAGTTGTCCTCTTTTTGTGGTATTTCTTGTTTTTCTGCCAGTTCTAGTGGCCTTTGTCCCTTCCCTTCCATTTTTTGACCCACTGTAGCCCTTTTTCCTATATTCCTGCCTGCTTGTGCGACTCGTTTTGCATCTTTCAGAGCATGGGGTATGTCACCCCCTAACAGATATTTATGTGACAGTCAGGTCACTTCCACATAAGGCTGCCTGATACTCCTTTTTTAGTATAGGTCTCATAGATTCTCCTCTTTGTAGTGAAATTCCATGGTTTGCATGTCCAAGTCATTGTAGGGCATAAAGCCCCACCTTGAACAAGTTTGTTACTTTGCGTACTATTTACCCCTCACGGCTTGCTGCAGTGAAACATTTGTTGGCCGTGGCTGCCAGCTTGTCATTGACAGCTGGACCACAGGTATTATCTCCTCCTGCCTCCATGTCCATTTCTTCGAGCCAATTGTTGGAAGCTTTGTCCTCCTCTTGTTTGCCGTCATTTCCCTCACAGAAGAGGGATTTGAGGGCACTCTCTTCATCATGCTTAATTTTTGAGTCCTCATCTTCAAGACTGGACCTGTCTGAGCTGTGATCATTGACATCACTGTCATGTGTGAATTTCTGCCTTTTGTTAGGCTCGGCCTCACAATTTTTGTTGGCCTTTTTCAGAGTTCTGCGGCTTTACCCAGCTTCAACAAGTCGTTCTGCTAGATCTCCTGGCCTGGAGTATTTTTTATCCATTTGTGTGGATAGGTTTTCTGAAGCCTCCACTTTGCTGGAGTTTTTTCTCTAGAAACGCCTCAGCAGCATCGGTCTTTAGTAGAGCAGCATGCTGCCGCTGGCATTCTTTTTCAGCTATGATTGCTGCAATCAGCAATAAACCACACAGGATGAGGTTTTATCCGAGAGGGATGTAGTGTCCAAAATCCGTAACGTTAATATGGTACGATAGAAGCAAGCTTTCTGTGTGCCGAATGTCACGTTTAAAATAATTTATAATAAAATACACTGGATTCATAAATTAACGTAGCATATTTGATTTATTATTTTTCTGAACAGACAACTTTTTGTATCAACAAAAACTCCACACTGCACAACGCAATGACGTGTATTGTAACATCTTAACCATGAAAACAACACTTAAGATCTAAAAGTAACAATGTGAAAGGAATTTCTTTAATGTATCAACTGTACAAATCTGTTATATTTACCAGAATGTGGATGAACTATTTGTGATTTGTCCCCACCCCACCCCCCCCCGCACAACAAAAACAATTAATATGCATTCACTGTCAAGCAAATTGAACTTGTCGTCGCTCTGCACCTATCGTCCGTCAACAATTAAGGGCAGTTCTCCTGTGCATTCGATCCGTCTGATCCGATGCGCTGCGGCTAACGGTTGTGTTTAGGTTAACACTAAAACAATAGAAACCCAACCATCTAAACTTATTGCTTCTTTGTATCCGTTTCTGCTTGAGTTTTCGGATGCCCTGGCATCCATTTCTTTGATTTTCAACGTTGGGATGCAAATTCGCATCAGGCATCATAATGACCATTGAAGGTTACATATATTCTATTATTTTTATTTATAAAGACCCATACGAAAGAGCATTTCCACAAAAATTGCCTCATATTTACAGAATTAAACCTGAGTCCCTAGGAATAGGAAAACGCAGTGAAAAGGGGATCTAGCGAGTTTTACCTTCTTCAATATGGCGTACGAACACGGATGTTGAAGCGCAACCACTACTGCAACGGATCAGATCGGATGCAGTACCTTTGCGACATTGGATGGGTCCGACCTGGGGGTCGAATATGCTTCGGAGTTTCCGTTCGTCTATTTGTGGTTCCGTCCATCCACCGTTTGTTTGTGGACTCGCTATCTCAAAACTTGCTGGCCACCTGACACTCAAATTTGCCTCATTTATACCTTGATACTATTTCTTTACTTGCTTACATTTTGGTGACCTTGACTTGGGTGTCAAGGTCCCAGGTCCTATGCATGCAAGGTGGGTCCATTAGTCAATGCTTTATGTGAAGTGCCCCTTGCGAATGAAAACTAGCCGCAGCGCATTATCTTGAGGCATTTGTAGGAGCCAACCGAACATCCATTTCAGCGTCACCCAGACTACGCCGATGAAAGCCAACTTCCATAACGTTATGCCCCTTCAGGGCGTTTCAAAGGCCGGATGCGCCGTTAACGCGACCTAACTTTCACCGCAAGCAATGATCCAGACATTGGTGGTATTCCTCCTGAACTATACCTTGGCCTTGAGCACTCGGTATCTTTCACGCATGTCATGGACGAGTCCTCGCCATCTTAGGTCTATTCACATATACTTGCGCTAGTATTTATAATCATATATTCCACAGCCGAAGACCAGCTTCCACAGTATTCACGTGAGCGATTCACAGCTGTAGGCACGGGTCTGCAGAATGTAATGCCAGTTCCAGATGGACCAATTCATGTGTGTGTGTGTATATATATATATATATATATATATGTAGAGAGAGAGAGAGAGAGAGAGAGATATGTAGAGAGAGAGAGAGAGAGAGAGAGAGAGAGAGAGAGAGAGAGAGAGAGAGAGAGAGAGAGTGTTCAACAGCAGAGTCTTTTTTTTTATTTATTCATTTGTTTATATATTTACTTATTAATTTATTCAAGAACATATGTATTCTGGGTAAACATATTCTGTCTAATCATCATTCTGTCATTGGACACAAGGAATAAAAAAACCTAAAATAAATACCGTAGGGCAATAATAATATACCATTAGATAATCAATTGCAATGAAGTAATAAAAACCTGAAAACGCCATGTATTGAAAGTTCATTAGTTATAGTTCATAAAACTGATCGTTTATACTCTCTTGTTACCTAATATTTGCTGGAACACTGTTCCATAATATAACACCGCGGTTTTTAAATGGCTTTTAATGAAACTATATTTTTTCGAAAATGGTCCTGAAATATCAAGATGAAATCGCCGTAAATCATTATCTGCAATATCCTTTTGTACAGTAAAGTTGTCTAAGCATGCTTTGTTAGAATTATGTCTTTCTTTAAGAAGTGTCTCGTTTTGTGACTAGTTCCTCGCCGCGTATATATTGATAATATCAAAACTATTCTAGCAAATCTTGCATAATTATAATGATGATGATGGTAATAATAATAGGAATAATAATAATAGGAATAATAATAACAATAATAATAATAATAACAATAATAATAATAATAATAATAATAATAATAATAATAATAATAATAATAATAATAATAATAATAATAATAATAATAATATATTACATATAATTAAATATCTTATTTCTGACACAACTAGCAAGAGTTAACCTTGATATTCCCGGGGGTTAGTAAACATATAAATAATATATATGCAAATGTTGCAAAGTATATGACAGATAAGATTGAGCGAAAAGCAATTAAATAATAAAACATACAAATCATGTTAAGTAGCGAACCTTATGGTAGCGTTGAAAAGAAGGTAAATCAAGTGAACTGTGGGTAAAAACGTCGATAGAGTTCCGGACTTAGTGCCATTGTAAGCAAATTTCTTCTTACAGGAAGTTTCCTTGACATCGCAGACTATGCTTTGTTAGAATTATGTCTTTCTTTAAGAAGTATCTCGTTTTGTGACTAGTTCCTCGCCGCGTATATATTCATAATATCAAAACTATTCTAGCAATTCTTGTATAATTATAATGATGATGATGGTAATAATAATAATAATAATAATAATAATAATAATAATAATAATAATAATAATAATAATAATAATAATAATAATAATAATAATAATAATAATAATAATATTTCTGACACAACTAGCAAGAGTTAACCCTGATATTCCCGGGGGTTAGTAAACATATAAATAATATATAGACAAATGTTGCAAAATATATGACAGATAAGATTGAGCGAAAAGCAATTAAATAATAAAACATACAAATCATGTTAAGTAGCGAACCTTATGGTAGCGTTAAAAACAAGGTAAATCAAGTGAACTGTGGGTAAAAACGTCAACAGAGTTCCGGACTGTAGTGCCATTGTAAGCAAAATTCTTCTTACAGGAAGTTTATTTGACATCGCAGACTAAAACATCCATAGAGTGGGCACTTCCTGTATTATAAACATGAGAATCAGAGTATAAAGTAAAAAAGATCACAGAGATAGTTCGGTGTGAGGTTGTTAATATATTTATCCAACAGGGTAGCAGTATGAAATTCCCTACGTTGCTCCAATGTCTGACACTCAAGATTAAAAATAAGATTAAGTCCCCGTGTATTTCTTAAATCAAAATCAGTTTTGTAATTTCTGGAGCAGGTTGATAAGCTTTAGGGCATGGTTCCGACACCGTACTAGCGTAATCTATAATAGGCTCAATTGCTGATTTACAAATTTTATTTGATTCAAATATGGGAACTTTCTTCTCAATTCTCCGTTGAAGAGCCAGTCGTGTTGGACTTTTTTAACACATGTTTTGTACCGGTGCTTTCCACCTGAGAGTGTCGTCAATTGTAATCGTAAATACTCAGTTAATGGAGTCATTCAGTGGACTCGAATTTATACCATTGACACATACATACATACATACATACATACATACATACATACATACATACATACATACATACCTACCTACCTACCTACATACCTACATACATACATACATACATACATACATACATACATACATACATACATACATTGCTGGTCCTGGCTCACATGATGCATATAGCTATAAGTACTTGACTCGTGCAAATTGGATCATACAACTTGCATGCACATACTACTGGTAAGCATGCATTTAATCTCGATGCAAGATTGATCGTGCAATTTATACATGCATGCAACAGTCATGCATGTATGCCAGATCACATGAAACTTGATCGGACTATTTGTACGAGAACAATTACATACAGACACATGAAAGTGCCACCTTTATCAGGTTTATGCTTATTTTAATACTTTATGCTTATTTAAATGTAGTGCTATCAATGATCATTTATTTTCCGTTGGCGCTTTTGTACGAGTTTGTATGCCTATTAGTGTTCAATGAGTGGATTAAAGGGGGTACATTCGTGGGCACTTTATTTAATACCCTTTGCTGCTTTAAACGTTATCAGAACATTCTGTGTATTCGGCTCTGTCTGTGCCAATAATTGACTAATCTTGCCAAACTACACAGAGCCAATCCTATCCCAGTTGACCAGTGCATTTCGTATTTTAAAAATCAATTAATGCCTATATGTCTGCTGATTCCCACAGGGTCAGACACGTGGACTCCTGCATTGAAACTCACCAAAAATGTATATAGCATTATTGTTTTTGAATAACGGGAACTATTGCTTGAATGAAATATGGGTAAGGCTAGCGGGAGTGACCTAATATTGGTTGAAATGTTTTCAGCTGTACGTTCGTAGCTTATACCCGTTTGAAACATATTCAATCGGATCCCGCTTTCTGCCCACTTTCCAGAGAAATGACAATGACGAATAAGTCTTGATCTTGCACGGGTAGCACCATGCAGCGTACGTTTGAGTGGGAGCTGTGGATTTTTATCATGTCTATCTCAGCTAGGTAACTTTCATGAAGACTGGTACCATAAGGTAAACACAAATAAAGCTTTTTTATGTTTGTCAATAGTATCGGCTCAATTGGAGTTCAGGTGGCAATGTCATCAATTGTTGCATATTTTTGTGGCGATAAAACAGTTCTCCTAGGTCTTTCAGTGGTAAATCTTATGATCAGTGATGACTATACTATTTTTGCATTTATAGTATATTATAATGCAGATTCACTTCAATTATCGGTAAATTTGAGCAGACCGAGTTTGTAAAGAGAGAAGATGTGTTTATATATGTGTGTGTGCTGTACTTGCTCATGCTAACTCCTCCCATTGCCTCGGATTGCAGCTTAAACAGTCTGCCACACGAGAGAAACCCTTGCGCAATTATTAAGTAAGATGGTAGAATAATGAAGCCTTATAGATCACTTGTAAACACTTCTGTGGCAGTGGCCTTTTAACGTGGAAAATAGACCATATGCTTACAAATCATT